>JAXIUT010000021.1:101065-114787 GCA_035586675.1 Eurytoma californica | reverse complement strand
CTAACATATTCAACACCCACGCACATAATATATCAACACACAATTAATCAATACAGATAGGACTCAATATATAAATTTGAAATTAAAGCTTGTAAGCTTTCGGGCATCTATAAAATGATATGATTTTTTTATCAATGTACAGACGTATTTGACATTTATAAGTTGAGCTAAGGATATTATGCAAACTCGCATACTAATCAATGTTAAAAAAAAACCGTTCAGGTATAAACTTTCACAAAACATGAAAAATACAGAAATTTTACCAAAATGTGATTTACAATTATATGAGGCTCCGATAGAATGATTCGAACGTATATCGCATTTAGAAATTTATCTAGATTTTTCTTTCGGAATAAATGAATATAATATATTTATAATCACTATTTCCAAGCTCTATAAGTAACAATAAGAAAAATATGAATTTAATCAAACTAATACAAAAATTGCACATACTAAATAAAAACATATAATTTTTAAATAAAATTTGATTACAAAAGCTTGCTAAAGCGTAGCATAAATGCAATTATTATTACTAATGCATATTTTTTAGTGAACACTCGCAATCTTATCTAAATGATTCTTAAACGAGAAAAAAATTGAGGCAATGTTATTCATATCTGGAACTGAACGCAGCTTGTGTTAGAGGAACAGAAGCGGTAAGGAATGTTTAGTTTGTTTGCATTTAGGCATTTAAAATACGAACGAATGATGTTACTAGTGTATCAGACCGAGGCAGCTTGCGCTCTCGCGCAGGCAGAATGACAGAAGAGCACACGCGGTCGCATTTTGGAGCAATGCGCAACAGGCAAGTGGCGCCTTAACTCGACTCGCGGCAGGAATGCACAAAAATCCCTCCTCCCGCGCGCCCTTGCCCCATCTGGCCGTCTCCCTCTCCGTCGAGCCGTCGGGCGCACGCCGCCGCTCGCGGTCAGAGACACGGGCACACGGCACGACGCGGAGAGAGGCGGCGGCGGCAGCGGGCTGGGAACGCACACTCACACTCCCTCCAGGCTGCAGTGCGCGCTCTAGGCCTCTAACCTAAAAGAAAGAAGGGAAAAGACGGGCGCGCGCGCGATCGCGAGGGCCTGCGTGTTGCCGTGGAGTGGCCATAGTCGCGAGCTCGGTGGCGCCTGTGTGTGTGCGCGCGAACGCAAGAAATGTGTCCCTCGCGCTTAAAAGTGCGTGCGGCTGGTGCGGCCGCCTTGGCGCGCGCGCGAGTGTGAGTGCGCGCCTGTGCGTGAGCGGCTGAGCGCACGCGGGAGAGAGACGGAACGAGGCAGCGCGGCGGAGCAGCCAGACAGCCAGCAGCGGCCAGCGGCGGAACGGCAAACCCGGCGCGCGAGCAGCAGCGGCAGCACAGCTCCGGCGCAAAGACACTTTTCCAAGCGCGCCAGGCTGTCACGTAGTGTCGCGAGGAATTCGAGGCTCGCGTGGTGCCAGTGCGCGAATACGGCGACCTGACGGCGAGCCGCGGTGCGAGTGCGGAGGCGATGTGCTGGAGGCAGCGCGCGGAGTGCATTGGCGGCTGTTCGACTTGACTGAGGGAGACGGGCGCTCCGGGCTGACAGTGGGATCGGCGAGTTTGGCGAGTTGGGCGCCGATTTTCGGAGCAGAGTGCGTGTGCGCGAAAGCGCGCGCCTGCGGCCGTGCGGTCGCTCGCAAGGAGGCGCGCGTTTAAATATAGCAGGGCCGCGAGAGAAGAATTCGGTGCGGATCGCCCGCCGGCCGCGAAAGTGCCCTCCTCGAGCCGTCGATGGGAGGAACGGAGAGGAGACGCTGGCCAAGGTAGCAGAAGCTCGCGACTTGCCGCGCGGGCAGAGACACGGGCGGAGGGCGCATCGACGGAAGAAATGAGTGGTGAAGTGCGAAGTGATATTTTACGGTAATTCATGCCGAGGGAAGCCGAGTAATAATAGGAGAAGAGCAGAGCTTCGAAAGTTTGTTTAGTGCAGTGTATGTAATATATTTTAGTGATAAACGGAAAGAAGAGAGGAAGAGGAGAGAAGAGAGCAACGTAGGGTGGCCCCTCGTTGTTTATACAAGGAGCGCGAGAGGAGGCCTGCTTTTCCACGTACGGCCGCCGAGCGGGACGGAGATAGGGGAGAGAGAGCAGCGACTGCACGACTATCATGTTAACGGTGGAATTCCGCTCGAGAGGAATCTGAAGGCGGGGACTCTGACGTCACTCCGCTCATGATAATGAGGTATTCATGATGGCGGACGCCAGCAACACACGCTCTTCTCTCCGCTGCGGCTGTAGCTGCTGCTGCTGCTGCTGCTGCTGCGGCTCTAGCACCTATGCATGCGTGTGCGTTAGTGTCTCCCTCCGTTTACGTATGCGCAACGCTCGATGAGTTTAACAGGCATGCCGATGCCGCATTGCCACCCGTCGCTCCTCCGTCTATTTCTAGGTCTACTTTTTCTCGCTCCCGAAGTCCCGACCGAGAGAGAGGAGGCTACGCCGCTGGCCTCGCGCGACCGCGCGTCTTTCCGATCGCCAGCAGGCGCAAGCTGTCTCTAGCTCTCTTCCAACCAAGCTTCCGCCCGTGCCCCTTCTTTATTTTTTCCTTCACTTTCGGATTCACCGCGAGTCGCCAACTTCCCGAGCGAACGGGGAAACCTCGGATTAGCTTAATTAACGCAACCTCGCCTCGGATCGTGTTTACGCTTTTTCACGGGCGAGGAGGCCGGCCTTTTCAATCCAAAACGCTTCGATTGCCAGTCTTTTTTCCTTTCGTAAACAAATTTCTTTCAAATATTCAGATTCTCGCGTGACGGGCTACTTTGCCACGCATCCACGGACAAGTTTGAATGAGTAAATGCACCATCGAAGTCGATTTTATTTTTCTTATCGGCGGCTCTTTTTATCTTTTCAGGAATGTATATTAAAACTAGCTGAAACAGATCTAATTTGTAACTTTCAATTTACAATCTATCAATGCGTATTCTTAGTGAATAAATCAAATTCGCAAACTGTGTTCAATATTTAATTGAGCATTTAATTAAATTTACATTCCAAGAAATGGCTGTGCAGTTTCTAAAATTCATTGTATGCAAATGATCAACCTACAATAAGTCAACAAGTGCATTATTTACATAACATATGCACGCGAGATTTTAACATAATAACAGATTTAGAAATTATTCAGTAATTTGCGAAAATTCACGATGCCTCTATAAATTTGTAATGGAGATGATAATTTACATAACACATTTGATCGGCGCAAAATCAGATCTGTCTTTGTTGATTGAGGGATTGCGTGGAATAAGGGCCCAGTGTCAATGTAATTTAAATAGAGATGAAGACCCTTATTCCACGCAGCCCCTCAATTTAAAAAATTTTACTTGTTCAAAGCTAGAAATTTCAAGTTAATCACGCGGGTATTAAGAAACTAGAAGAAATTAGTTTTCGCTTCGACGGTGTATAAACGCGCATGAATGAGGCGTACGCGAGGGCGTACGCACGCGTGGAGGGAGATATATAACGCGCTTGCGGAATGTGCAAATGCCGGTCAAGTGATTGTTGCTTTCGATGGATTTAGAGCGCAGTGAAATATGCCAAGGAGACGGAATGGGGAGATACCGCTTCCGGAAGGGTGGGACGTCGCGCAGGACTACGATGGAAAGGTGTACTTCATTGACCACAACACGAGGAAAACGACCTGGATCGATCCTCGTGACAGGTGAGCACTAAATACTTTACTTAATTTATTCTTTCTGATTTATAATGATAGAAAATGCAATTGTAAGATGAACGTTCTTTTAAGTTATATTTTTTCTATCTGATAACTTTCATTATTTAGATTGATAAATTTCCTTTACTTTTCAAACGCAAGAGAAATTTTTATCTTATATCTCGTATTTCTTATAGCATTCTATTTTTAGTTTACAAAATGAACCACCATTGAGGCTATAAATTATTTATGAGAAGTCAAATGAAAGAGATTCATAATTATTTAAACTAATGTAGGGAAATTGAATACATGTACATAACACCTTGTACGTGTCAGAACTAAAAACTTTTTAGTTTTAGAAAAATTGAAGTTTATTTACTTTTAAAATGCTGTCCGATACAACGATTCTATTTATTCATTCAACAAGCTCATTCAACATTTTTGATAAAACGTAAATTTTTCATCCTTTAAAGTGTTTTATTATTAACATACTGCTGGTCACGATATGCAAAACGTTCATGAATTCTAACGGTTCTATGAACAGTTAAATTTGACTATTTAGCCAGCGCCATTTGAAAACACTCGTATTACTTATCAGGCACACTATAGAAAGGACGTAAAATACATCCTAAAAACTTACGTACCGCTGCTACACCTTCGCAGCGATTAGGAATACACTACAAACTACACAATGAAATTTCATGCAATTCTACTTAATTTCTCCGCGTCGACGTCTTGGAGCAATTCACTCACCACCAATTTATAGTTACATGTGATATTAGTTCAACGGATCACACATATGTGTATGCATAAGGCGGACTCTCATTGTATGGACGCGCACGTCCTCGTAGCATCCGCATACTTTTTCCGGCGCGTGTAAGTAACAGTGGCGGATTCCAGAATCAGGGGACCCCACGCTTATCTTGTTTTACAACTTTAAACTTTTGTTTTTCATCATACCGGATTTTTTTGTAAGACAATTGTTTTTTCTCGGAGAATCAATTTTTTTAAATGTATTGCTCAGATAAATTAAGATAATTAAACTTAAAAGAAGTTTTTCTAATAATTTAAATTACTTGTTTACACCAACTAATTTTGCATCCATGTAGCTTTCTCCCATTGATAAAAATCAATTTTTTAAGTGGCCATTTAAAAAATAAAAGGCAATATTATCATTGCAATGTATCTTTACAAATAAAATTCGTACAATAAACATTTTCAAAATTAATTTTAGTTGTTGAATACATTAACGTAGTTCTTTTCGATCATTTTTTTATCAAAGTAACAGGAGTATATCCATATTATATAAAATACTTTAACTTTCTCAAGGTACCAGTTCTTTCCGCTCTTTTGGATTATTTCGTTCTCTGAATTTATTTATTTAGTCTGTTTAGATAGATAGAGAGAAAGAAAAAGAGGGATGGATAGATCAGTCGCTCTTGGAGTAGGTTTGCTCGTTCCCTTGTTCGCTTGCGCGATATACTTGCCGCGCCCGCATTCCTCAGACCAGGGTCGCGTTAAGGCCTGCGCCCCGCGCGAAAAACTCGAGAATCGTTCATTCTTCTTTCGATTTTTTTTTAATTCATGAATAAAAACCTTAAATAAAATTATCCATATGAATTGCTTTTTAGAATTGTTGGATTTTGAAATAGAGGTAGATGTGTTGCGGCTAAAACAAATATTTACAATACGATAATATTTTGTTCATCTTCAATATCATTTAATAATAGAATACTGACTATAAATATCTACTTAAATACAATACAATATTTATCGAGGTAGCTTAAGGTTTTCAGTAATAAATTTTGTTAATCTAAGTATACTTATATAATTTTACAAGTGATTGTGGTTTGTACGTTTAAAGTCGTTAAACTGAAAGCAGTGTAAAACTCAATAAAATCATACTTTCTTTTACCATTTATTAATTAGATTTAACTGCTGCAAAATTGCTATGGGATTAATTTTTATTAAAAAAATATAATTGCTCTTAAATAAAAAAAATGTTAATAATCAAATTTCTATCATTTAACTCATCGCCGTCCTTCATCTCTCGTTTGTACCTTTTTCTTCGTCCAACTGTTCTTTACTCCACTATTTAGCCGTTATAGCCGTATCCTTGCCAAACTCTTTTTCTCTTCGTTTGTCCTCAACGTCCCTTTGCACTTCTTCTTCGATACATTCTTCCTGCTTCACTTCCTCCTTCTCTCTTTTCGTACTTCACCGGTTACTTCAAGGTCAAAGACGTTAATTGGGACCCTGAAAAATGACCGCGCGTTTTATGGGACCGTTGATTCTGGTATTTGTATTTTGAGTATCGGCCCTCGCCTCGAGCTCTTTCCTTTCGGGTTCTCCTTACAACTGCGATACTGTTACATTCACATTGTTCGTATTTTGTTTTTGATGTTTTACGATTATTTTTAGATATTGAGATAACATGTGGATCGATCAAAAAGTCTTTTAAATACGAAAATAAATTCCTTGCAGCACTCATTATAATGTAGTCCCTTATCAGCAGATTAATTGTAATCTTTCTAAAAATCGCACGAAGTCCACTTATCGTATCGATATCCGAATAATTAAATCTAATTAATATGAAAGACAGGTTTACAATGTTACCGCAGAATTTGATGTGTACACCAGCACTCGTAAATATTTGTCGTCTAAACACTTGGAATGATTACTCAAAAATAGTATTCATGGGTACTCACTGAAATTGTCTTCACCTACTTCTGCCGAGTTTTTAAATCCCGTATACAGTGTGAATTAAAGAAAAGAAGAAGTACCGATTATCAAATTTCGATTCGAGGTCCCTCGTACCGTGAGCCGAGCTATCCTCGCGGGAGGCTTGCGCGATCGCTCATCTCATTTGCATCCTCTCTAAATCAGGCTCTCGCGCAAGTGTATCGTGCGACTTTCGCAACGCTTCCCGACCGCGGCGCGCGATGTTATAACGGGCTTGGAATGCCTCCGATCGCGTACACCAACACAGCTACACGCGCGAGAGCAGCCGCATACCAAAGAGCCGCGCTCTCTTACGCAGCATTTTTTGCCTATTTCGTTGTTCACGGATCTTGTTTTCTTTATGCTTCGATTTCAAGTTACTGCAAAGCTTTTCTTAGCTCATACATTTTTTCAGAAAATTTCTGATAAAACTCTTTTACAAGCGTAAGGATTTTTCTATACTTTTGCTTTTTGGTTCCATACTTAATTACATTGGAAAGTAAAGAAAATATAAATTTGAATTTTCAGAAGTGGTAAGCAAAGTTTAAGAGCTAATCTACAACTTGACACCCACTAAAATTGCTAAAAAATTGAACAAGCGCAAGATCCAAAATACCGATTAATTTAAATTCGATTTTATTTTAATTATACGTTTTTTACCCAGTCAGCTGAGTGTGTCGACATGCCTCATTGTAATAAGCCGAAGCAGGATTCCGCGCGAAAGAGCCGATCGCGAACTTGAAAATCTTGTAAAATCTGTCGGAGCGAAAAAAATTCGGTCAAATTAATCGAGTGCGACCAAGGTGGAAATGATGAAAAAGTCCTGGATTGAAAGGCCGCTGAAAGTCCGGCCGTCGCTTGGCGAATTCGAGAGAGCGACTTTCTTCGCGCGATCCAGGCGCACAGCGCGCGAGCGGGGCTAGAGTGTGGGTACGTGCACGTATACGCGCGACAGCTTAACGGGAATTTACTCGCGAGTTTTCCCGTACGTGCCGTGCACTCGACGGATTCCGCGCATCGTCGTATAATAAGCTGGTCCGGTTTACGCGACGAGGCTGCTAGCAGCGAAGAGAGCGCCGATGAGTTTTCATCGCGGTTATGCATAGACGCTTAATTGACGTGACCCCGAGTTCGGAAATTTCCTGGGAGATTGACTGGGTGCGTGCGAGCTGGCCTATAGGGAGTTTACCTCGCGAAATTTCGCGGTGAAGAGGAAACGCTTGCTTTTTGGATTGGAAAAAATAACTAGAATATTAAGAGAATTGCCTTGGAAATGTTTAATAAAAAAATTATTGCTTGTCAAAGTGAATATTTTTATTGTGCGTAAATGAACCTGAACTTTTTGACAAAATTTTATTAAAGGCAATAAAAAAGTGATTGCAGTTAGTCATTTCATTTGACATTAAAAAATGTATACCGCTTGTTTCATTTAAGACAATAGACTCGTGCAATGTTAATTGCGAATGATTAAAGCGTAATTATGAGCGGAAAATATCTGTTGAAAGCAAATTGCGTGTAAAAAAATACGCTCTTCGCACAGACAAGAGTGGTAATTCAGCTCAGCTCTCGCTTAATCATGGTGAAAAAATGCGTTTGATTTATTAGACGATGTTGTTTCTGGCTCTCGTAGAAAAAAAGGCCTCGACGAGTCTTCAACGATTAGGATAAAAAAGGTAAACAATATCGCCGCAAAAAAAGGCGAATACGTTTGTCTGCTAATGCGTGAGGAAAAAAAAGTATTATCTGGAATTCACTTTCACGACGATCGATGCCCCGGCCGTGACATCATCGGAGAAAAATTCGTCGCAATTGCCTAATACGTTGTCGGGGAACACAAACTCCGTGTTATCGTAAAATAAAGCGCCGCGGTATATATAGAGAATCACCGTTCGTTATCAGCGCGCGATTCACCGTTTATCAATTATTATGCACACCGGTGGCGCGGTCGAGGACAGGCGCCGAACAAAAGCGACCCGCGAGACTTTTTTTTTGTTCTTTCGAGAGATGTCCCAAAGAAGTCATTGACTCAATAGTTTTCTTCTACTCCTATTCACGCGGCAAGTGTGCTTTGTTCTCTCAAATATTTGAACAATGACACAATCTCTGTGAATGCGTGGCACATTTTCGATCTTTATCTATGATAATCGAGCGTCGATGTTTCATTCACATCTCTCGCGAACGAAATTGCATCATTTTTTACGCTTCGAAATAGTATACATAGATGAGATTCCTCAGAATTTACTAATCTTTTCTTTTTTTATATTCCAATTTTATACTCTTTGATGCGATCTTGCATAAGCTTTGCTTAAGAAATCTTTTCTTTTTCCTTGCTTCTCGACGGATTTCATCGATTTATTAAATTGCCTTTTAATAAATAAATTATTGGCTCATTGAGATCTAGATAGTAGAAAGCGAATAAATCTTATGTAATCTACGCTAAGGTAAGGCGTATTCAAGAATTTTGTTTAATTATTTTTCTGCATTCCTGCAATCCCAGAAATAGTTACCTTTCGTACCCGCAGGGTTTGAAGAAAAAAGGATAAATAATCACAATTTTTGCGAATCGTTAACCGATTGGTACAAGGGGGAATCTTTAAAACAGAGAAAAATTGGCAATTAAATCGGCAGCGATTGCGGCGAAATCAAAAGATACATATCCAGTCTGAATAATTATCCGCTTGGACCAGTAATAAAGACAGGCCCGAGAGCTCGGGTCGACGTGCGGATGCTCGTTCGTTTCCCGTCTTTCCAATAAATATCGATCAGCGATCAAAGCGTACGATAAGAGCCTCTCTCGCTTCAGAATTCGATTCATAGATCGGCACCGACTCCGCATTTTTGCGCCGGAACTGCAATTACGTGCCCCGGCTTCTCTGACGGTCCGAGCGTGCCCGCTGGTGTGTGTCTGTACGTGTGTACGCTTTCGGAATTACGGTAGCCGTTTCCCCTCGGCGCAGCTTCCGCACGTCGGTGAAAGGAGCCGCCAACTTGGCTAAATAACCCATTTAATTCTGGAGAAACCCGACGTGGGCTGCAGTCCACGGGACTGTTTTTTTCATCTGAAACTTTGAACTTTTATTTTTGTTCCCGATGCCGCTTTGGCTGGGAAAAGTGAAGTCGCCAGCTGAGTTAAAATAGTTTAAATAAAAACCCATCAAATTAATAAATGAAAATAATGCATTTAAAAAATCAGTAACGTCACGAGAGTGGAACCGTAGGTATAGGCTGGGTTGGCGCAGGTGTGCCGTATCTCGAATTAATTTGCATTCGCGGAAATGGTTGCTGGATTCCCCGAACCGGCGAGGCTCGAACCGCCTCCGCGTGTTTTTCGCCGGCGCAGTCAAAACCAATTTGCTGCAAGAACGTCGACGGGGCAGAGTCTGTCAAAGGTACCGTAGCCGCTAGGAAATTTATGGGATGCCCGGCTATCTTCCCTTATAAATTCATTGTCCTTTTCCGTGCTCTCCTCGCTTCTCTGCGTACAGCCCCAGAGGTCATTGATTCCGTTCGAGATTCTTTTCTCGCTTGATGGGAATCGATGATCAACATTCCGCTCTGCCCGAAGTCACTGAAGGAAGGGTTGCTACAGATATTTAAATTAGATGCTTCGTTCATTGAAACCGTTTGGTCATATGTATTATACTTTAAATTTTGATATATTCTGATTAACTTTTTTTAATTCGTTCGCTTTTCTGTTATAAAGTTTACATTTTTTTAATAATGTAAGTTACTGTTATTTTCATAGTTATAAGCTGGAATGGAATTTTTCTATACAGTACTATCATTATAGGTAGTTTTATCAATTTCGAAAATTTCTTTTATTAGATATAATAGCAAGCTCGTACAGACAGCCGTCGGTTAAATGCGCTCGAGAAACGAAGATTTTCTTTCCAATTAATCGAAGAAAGTTAAAAGTTTAGCGTTCTAGAAAAAGAAATAACCAGTCGCGAGGCATTTTCAAACGCTAGGCTTGGACTCCGTCGACGAACGACGAGGCGAATCTGGAACAACGTAGAAAATTGCCGCTTAAACGGTCGCGACGAGCTCGCGTTCTCTTTCTTTGTCGCCATGAATATTTATAGCTCGGCCATTGTAATTGCATTATCCAAGATCACGCCGATATGTCGGTGTCACAGCTGTATTTTTATTGTCGATGCCACGTCCAGATTGATTCTTTCTATTATTAAAACCACGTCAATTACAGATGAAATTTTCATTGAATTTCAATAAGTCCTCAATTAACAGTGTTTAATGAATACTGTTAATTACGAAGGTGTAATAAGTCAGTGAAATGCAAAAGCCTAGGCATTTGAAAATTGAAGCAATCGGCGTAGGAAAGTGCCAAGTAAAAGAAACAAAAATAAACGATCCGTCAGAGCTCGAAGCCGAATTCTCGAACGTTCAGACTAGCCTAGGAAATATCTGGCTCTGCGCGCGATGGCCGCGCGAGCTCAAAACGCCGACGACCTAATCTCGCAATTTTCGTGTCCGGCCATAATGAGCGTAAGCCGAGTGGCAAAAGGCTACCGGGGACCGGCTCGCGCCTCGCGTCCCTTCTCTTTCGGGCGCGCGCTTGCGCGACTGCGGAGCGCGCATACGCACGAGTCATTACATTCTTTCGGGGCGCAGCGACCTCGTACCAAATTGCTTTTAAATTACCTGACCGGTCCCAAGCGGGCTTTCGCGCTATCCTCGCCAGCCAATCCCAAGCCATCTCCCAGCTGCCCGCGCTCCCAAAATCAACGCGCCCTCGCGTATACCCCTCGCCTACTACTTCATTTCGTTCGCCCCCGGCACTTCGCAACTTCGTCGTTGTTATTTTTTATTCGAGATTTAGGTTCAAGTAAAAAAATTGATTGCTGAATCTTTCGTGGAATGAGTCGCTACTTGTAATTTAAATAATATGAATAAGATATTTTGCAATAGAAATTCTTTGGGATTTTTACTTGTTCTTTCTTTTTCGGTCTCTCTTCATTCGGTTCTTCAAATTGACTTCGTATTATTCTTACAAACCACAATAAGTATATCTCAGTAGAGAAAGAACATTATGCATCAATTTTTTGTTTAATCTTTTACTCCTCTCTTCCTTTCTTCATCTTCCACTTGATAAGGTTAGTTAAATCCTGATTTGAAGTTCCTCTTGTAAAGATCTCGATTTGCCTTCAGCTTGCAGACCGCAATATCTTAAGATAAAATGATGAACACTGTGGTTTACTTTTTGAAGTCAGTGAAATTTCTTGAAGAATTCTCTGCAGTTTAAATTGCCGCGTGTACCTTATTACTTTTCATGTTTTTTTCTCGATTGTTCGTGAAATCATCCACTTGTTTCCATTTTTTTTACTTCTTGCGGCGTAAATAAATTAGAAACACCTATAATGCATTGGCCGTATTTTATCCACGGTTTTAAAACTACCTAAAATTGGCATCGATTTTTTGGCTTCATGAATTTGTTTTAAAATTTAAATAATGAAAATCGATGTTTTTAATGATCATTTATGTGCAAAAATGCTTTCTATTTATATACATAAATTGAGAGCACAATTACAGACTACAATACGTTTTAACGCCAAGTCGTGAAAACAATTAAAAAGTGATCTTCCTGACAGGTACATCGTAATTTAGTTCTGCTTAAAAATCTGCAAATTCCGAGAAGGCTTCACTTCAGCCATTATCTTCAATCTCTTCATTTTTGAATGAACTCTTCCCTGCGTAGCGTGTCTCGAGGGCAAACTTCAATCAAGAGTCCAGAAAGAAGCTCAGACAGGTTCAGCGCGTTTTCGAAAAAATTTTAATTACCCCCGTACATTTAGCTCGCTCTTCGAAATGTAAGTGGTGTAGGGATTTACTTGCATAAGACGCGTTGCATTCGCACACGCGTGTACTTCTTCTTTTGGGCCTCGATCGAACTGATTCCACTTGGTCCTTTTTATATCGCATCTGGAAAAAAGAGCTCGGGAGAAAGAGAGATAGAACGTACGCGCGCATGCATGAACGTGGAGAGAGAACCGCGAGCCTGCCAATTACAAACAATCATCGGGGAATGCGCGCCACGAATCGACCCATGGAAAGAAACTCGCTCTCTCTTGAAAGAGAAAGAAAGATTAAGAGGGAGACGGATAATGGAGCGGGAGAAGGACGACTTTTCGTCTCTTTTCTCCATTAAAAAGTCAAAACAACACTCCACTTACGGGACAAATTGAAGGTAATTGAGGGGAATGACAAGAGAGCGAGAGAGATAGAAAGAAAAGAGAAAAGAAGTAGTGCGTGTGCGCGAGCATCTATCTCGGTCTGCGGGAGAGAAGCGGGAGATTATTATACGTTACCCCGCACTTGCGCGCTTGGACGCGACGAGCTGAGATTCGAAAAATCCTAACTCGAGCTGAAGTGCTAATGCACGGCCACTCTCGATATTGAGAATCTCCAGGCGACGATCTCGCACGACGTTATTTTTACGGGATATCGGTTCGTCGTTGCGCAATACCAAATTTATTTGCCGAAGAAATAACTAATGTAACCTCGCGTTTGCTTGCTTTACGTGGCTATTTATTATAGGATTTTTTTATTCATTAGAGCCGTAATTAGGGAGCCTTCGACAGCGCTGCGGAGCAAGTAACAAAATTCATCTTGGTCCAGATACAGGGGGCCGGCCCCGGGGTCGAGCCTCGGGGGCAGCGCGCATTTTTCGGGTCAAGCATCGGTGCGGCGGCGACTGTGCCTCGGAATGCGAGCTGCAGGCGTTTGAGCCTCTCGCGAGCGCGCGAGACCTCCTGGAAGGTTATAGGCTCGTAAGGAGGGTGAAAGTCGCATTCCACGTGCCGCCGCCGTGGCGGCGTTATATGCACTCGCCGTGCAGTTTCCGCTGTGCGCCGCCGAGCCGCACGTTTCCCATGCCGTGGAGAGCGAACAGCATAGGAGAGCCGTGAAATACATTTTGCCCAAGCGGCAAACCTTTGACGGATACGGCGAATTTTACAGAGCGAGGCATCTTTTTGCGTTCGCGGAAGGATTTTTAATGTACTTGGAGAAAAAAAATCAAAATTTTACTCAATGAAAAGCAGCTTGATTTTTATTATTTACAGTAGGTACTTTGCATCTTCGTGTGAGTACATTTCCGTATCTAAATGATTATTCGGTGTATCTATAATCTTGAGGGGATTAACTTTTACATTTTCAAGATTAAATTATACTACGATAATGATTCCGTTGATCCCCAGACATCTTGCGCTTAAAAGAGAGACCGTGAAACGATGCACGGGAAAAAATGATCGAGTAAACATTACTATACTGTTTAGGAACGCAGGGACAGACTCGACCAACCAAAAATTTT
>JAXIUT010000021.1:52136-100965 GCA_035586675.1 Eurytoma californica | reverse complement strand
ACATACAGTAACATTTACTGCAAATCTAGCAAATTTTACTATACTGTATAGTAAAATTTTTGGTTGGTCGAGTCTGTGCCTGCGCTCCTAAGCAGTATAGTAATTTTTACTTGACCATTTTTCTCCGTGTGGATGATGATTTTTTAATAAAAAGTATCAGTCATCTCTTGAATATTACACTAATGTTGCGGGGTAAAATATGCATTAAATATATGCAGATTAAGTAGGAGGAAATTGTCACAATTCATGCACGGAAAAATCGCTGCCTCAAGCCCTGGCGTCAAAGCGAAAGCCGCTGCCTTACACATGTTGTTCCACCTATTCGAAGTTACGGAAATAGATTTTTACGAGCTTTCGATGCATTCTTCAGCGCAGTTCTTTTCTTGGATTCTTTACTTCTATCTAATAATTATTTTTTGGTATTGTCAGTATATGAAAACTAAATATTTTACTGAAACAAATTTTTTCTGCAACTGCTAAAAATTGATTTCTAAAGTGCTTTAGCAAATCTTTCATATATAAACTAAAGTATTTAATACAAAATTGTTTTCCTTACCGTGTGGTCATTTATTTAACTCTTAAACTATTCGTAAGTAGGTTACATTTTTCTTGAACTTGAAGTGATGAAATTAAATTTTATCATTTTATAGGATATGAAATATCTTATTGCATAATCTTCATTAACATATGTATCCTGGCAAACAAATAACAAAGAATAGGAATATTCTACGAAAAAATCTAATTTTAATAAATTTAAAGCAAATAAAGACTCAGCAAAATAGTCAATGTTTAATATTTTTGAGAAGAAAAGTTAAAATTTTAGGGATTACTTGAAATCCTTTAAGAGCAAAAATAACTCGCAATTCGTAGGCTTTCTCAGTAGGATAAGCAACAACAAACGCGGCTTCGTTTCCAGGCGTTTATTTAAATCACGACAAAACGAATCTTGCAGAGTCGACGGCATCTGCGAAACATCGCCGCGTGAGACGTAAACGTTGATTTTACGAGGTACAGTGGCCTACTGTTTCGAGAGAATCAAATATTTTCTATTTTTAATTACTTTATTCTTTATAAACTTATTAATGTTCAAATAACTTCAGTAAAAAGGTTTATGTTCTCATGCAACAGTTTTGATTACTGAAAAAAAGAAGGGCAACAAGTGCCGGTATATAGCGAAACGAACGATTAGGATAAAAAGTAACAGAGTAAAAGAGGCGGAGAAGAATAAAGTGGCGGGCCCTGCTTGACATCTGCTGGCCATCTGGGCTTAGAAAAATGTCTTGCATTCCAGAGCTGCTCTAAAAACTCTTCAGCCGCATTCCCCGACTCCCCGTTTTCGGAAAGATCCCGATAATCCCGAAGATCTCGAACCGAGGATCTCAAGCCGATATTACTCAAAGAAGTTGAGTTTGATATTTCAGTTTGCTTTCATAGCCGACCATGACAAATTATTCCTTAGCACTGGATTCACTGGATACTTATTCTAAAAATAGTCAAATGAGATGTTTCGTCGAGAAGATATTATACATTTGCCGAATAAATGTGAAAAGTAAAAATCAGTAATTCTTTCCCTGGTTAACGAGTAGTTGAGATAATATACTCATTTTATTTTCGAACAGACATCAGATAAATTAAGACTAATTCGAAAAATCTAATTTGATCTAATTTAAAATATTGCACGGTGAACTAATTGCGCAAAAGACGTTTAATTGATCGTTTCTTCACGGTTACGGAGCTATGGAATTTCCCACTTCTTCTTTTGGCAAATGCCTTAAAGAGTTAGCATTCGTAATAGTCGCGAGTTACTCGCTCTTCGCCCCCAGCGTTAATTACCCGTGATGCCATTGTTTCGGAAAATTACAAAAGAAGCGCGGACGATTATGGCTAATGAAGGTAGGATTCTTTCTTTAAGAAAGTGCATACGTAATTTTTTTTCTTCCCCGAAAAAAATTTGTGTGAACGATCCAGCGCCACCAAAAAACTTACACCATTACCATACCGAGGGCAAATTAGGAAGCATCTCTTTAATCTCGACTACCACTCACAAAATGGATGATTGGTGGTAAATGTTACTTACGTTTTATTACGCGATCGTTGCTTACTTATTGAACTGAAAACAAAGTAACTTTGCAGCAGTAAAAATGATTCGGATTGTGCATTTAAAGCGAAAAACGGGTAAAATTATCGGCAAGGTTCAGTGTGCAACCGCAGAGGAGAAACGTCGCTCGGCAAGACGCGGCGCATGTGCAACGACAGCGACTGAAACCCGAGTACCGCGCAGCATTAATTAACAAACAATTATGGAATAAAGGCGTGACGCAAGAGAGCGCGCCGGAATTCCGGAATGCGCGAAGGAGAGCGCACGCTACTCACTTTACATGCGCGTTGCTATTTGCCCAAGTCGTTTCTTCTTTTTCAACGTTTCGCGCTGCTTTTGGCGAGACGTTGCGTCCTGGCGGCTTCGCCGTCTGATGGCTTTATAAGGGGATGACGCTGCTCGCTTGCCGCCGTAGGGACTCTCACTTTTGTTTTCATCGCAAGGCTCGCTTTTGTACTTAAAAGTACAGTCAAACATTATTTCAGGCCATCGCGCCAAAATATTGGTATTCGCTTGCGCAATTCATCCATCGTCGTAATTTCAAAGGTAGAAAATCCGAAAGTCAATTATAAGGTAAACAGTGCTCGGTAAAGTTGGCAAAGACGCGATTATGTCACGCGCACATTCCCAGGTTCGAATCCTTAATTTAGGCTCCCGGGAAATCCTGGAATGCCCGTCATTTCTGAGCGTCCGTCTCAATCTGTTTATCGGAGCTCAGCGGCTCGAAGCCGTGACACAAATTACGGGGCGAAGAATGTTTCCGAGCTTGGAAATTCGATACGTTCTTGTTCACGAGCAGCGGGCCGCGTGCCGAGCGTGCTCGAGGTCGAAAGCAAATGAATTTCCATCAGCCAGCCTCATCTTCGGCTTCGCGAGCAGCTATGGCTTCGCTTTTTAAATCCGAGGAATTTACGCCAGTGAGAAGTATTTTTTCTTTCCTCCTTTTGTGCCCCCTCGAAAAATTCGTCACTGCTCGGAGGCTCACTAAAGTGACGAACGAATCCAATTGCGTTGTACACGTTTTATAAAATGTTAGTCGAGTGCAACAAACGCAATGTACTGATTATCCTAAATCTCGGGCTCCTCTTTACTCGAGCCCAGCGCAACGCGTCGAGCAAAAAGGTGAAATGTATGTATCCCGGTCGTACGAAGGAGGTCGATGAATTCGAGAGAGTGAGAGAGCGGATACTCGCCAAGCGAGAAACGAGATCGGGCCCGTGCCCTTGGGGCGCGCGCGTGCCCAGGTAGCCGACGACACCCACGCGATACCGGCCCACGCGCGACCCGATGCCCCACCCCCTCCTCTTCTCTCTCATTAAAGTCGCGCGGTAAACCCCCTCCTCGCGATTAGCTTTGGAAATTTATCTGCCTCGTTTTACACGAGCGCCGCCTCCCGCTGCTTTCTCTTTAAATTCAGCGAGTCACCGAGTCACTCCAAAAGTTAGTCACACCTCGCTCTGCTCCAGAGTGCTCCGCCAGTGGTCAGCAGGTCGGTGATAAGCGTCGTCCCCTTGAACCTCTCGCGAGAGGATTATTTTCGAGAAGGCGAAGCGTCGGAGGCATCGATTCCCCGGAAACCTTTGAAGCACGAGTCGCGCACCGTTATTTCCAGGCGCGTGCGCGCGTGCTGGAAAGCCCGGGGAAAACGGGCACGCGCTGCCTCGTGTCGAAATCCGTCGCTCCGTAAGGAGGAAAAAAAAAGGAACGCGCGCGAGAGCGAGAGAAATGCCAGTCGCCGCGGCGCGCGGCGGCGCGTTGAATTCGCCGCTCGGCTCGCGCTCGAGCGTTTTAATTGTCGTTCCCGGCGACGCAATAGCGACGGACCGGTCCCTCGTGGGCGTTGCTCCGCGCCGCGCCGCATACGCGATTCCGATTGCCGGGAGAGAGGACGTTCACCACTGCGTCAGGTGCCCGACGCGCCTCCCTCGCTGCAGTTTCTCTGAGACTTGAAAACCTCGCCGGCGGGACGGAGGAATGCTTTAAGCCTGGCTACGTTCTTTCTTTTCCAAGACTTTTTTTATTTATCTGCGGTGATTCCGTGTAGTTTGACGCTCGAAAAATGTCTCTCCGAGTGGGAGTGCTTTCGACAAATCCTTTTTTCGTTTACAGTTAAGGTATCGATTATTTATCACGCTTCGAAATTTTCATTTCACTTAAAGCTATTTATTACGATTCAACGGCTGCGGTACCGTTAATTTTAAATGTTCGCCGGAGCCATCCGTTAAAAATGAATTTTCAAAATTGAGAAACCTGTCATTAAAGTTTTTTATCCTACAAACCGTTCCTATAAGTGAAGTTCATTCACTAAAAATAGCACCTGTGATCTTCGGATATTCTCAAGGAGAAATCGAAAAAATTTCTGATGATTTATAATGTGCAATAATGAAGTGCAAAGCCTTAAAGATCTGTGATTAGAAAAATAAAAAATTTACATTCTTCAGCTAGCAAGTGTGTATAGTATTCTTCCAAGCACGCGTTGTATATAGGTTTGAAGCGCGCATCCGCAGATACCGTTACGCGAGCAAGCTCACTTTTGTGAGACATGGC
Organism: Eurytoma californica; assembly: GCA_035586675.1. Classification (NCBI taxonomy): domain Eukaryota; kingdom Metazoa; phylum Arthropoda; class Insecta; order Hymenoptera; family Eurytomidae; genus Eurytoma; species Eurytoma californica. The sequence continues at coordinate 96,320 of JAXIUT010000021.1, read as the reverse complement.
TCCTCGCGGAAAGGGAACATTTAAAAGGTGAAAAAAGTGTGCACGCGGACGAAGCGAAGCATAATAAAGGGAGCGCTGCGGAAGGAGCCACTGCTGCGCGTCCAGTGGGTCAGTAGTAATAGCGCGGCTGAACGAGCCTTCCACGTGTATATATATGCACACGCGCACGCCTACTTAAATTTTTCACTAAAATTTGATTTTCTATCACGAATATTTTGACAACTCGAAAAATTGAATGAATAATCATTCCCAAGCATTATTGAGCAAGAAAGCAGTGTACCTTTCATTCTTAGCTTGCAAAGAAAGCTAAATGATTGTCGAACGGGTGAGTTAAATCGAACGGGTAAGCTGTTGGAGCGAAGTCAGCTGAAACAATTAAGTGGTAGTAGGAGCCGTCGCTCATAAATCGAGAAACCGTCGAGCACGAAACGCGACGTTTCGTTCGCGAGAAAATGCGCCGGCTTTTCGTACGGGGCTCCTCTCTTTGTCCGCCGTGCTCGCCCATTGTATACGCGCCGAGCCGAGCCGGGAATGCGGAGGTAAGAGGCGTGCGCGCGCGCGAGCCGCGGCTCTTTGTTTCTTTCGACGCGAAACGCCGGTTTTCTCGGAATTTTTCCCTCGGATAATTAAGCACCTATCGCGAGAACCTTTTTTTTCTTGCGGCCTCGCTTTTGTCTCTATTCGGCGCTCTTTTTTCTCTACAATTTTCGCTAATGGAGCGTGGAGTAGCAGTTAACGCGTATCATTTAATTTGCCCGAGGAATTTTTAGAATCTTGGATATCCGTCTTGTTTACGGTTACATCGGTTTTGACGGTGTAATATGTACTTGTTGTCGTAAAAATAAATCGGTTAGAATTCTTAAGAAACATTGAAAAGTATTACCTCCAAAAAAGTTATCATTGAAAATAATTATTTGTCACTGCAATCTTGAAGACAAGTGAGCCTGTACATTAAAAATCCTGAAAAAATAAATGCGATATAATCGCACAGGTTGGAAAAAAACGTCGCTACAAGTAACATGGGGTAACAGCAGGTGGTTGGCTCGCGTACTTATGACATCTGTGGGGAAATTCCGATCGAGCGATGCGCTCGTTAAAAAAAGTTTCTCGTTAAAGGCGATCTATGAATAATGAGAGGCTGTGACGTTTAGTATTTCGATTAAGTAATTGAAAAATAAGGCGAATCGATTTTGCTGCTCGATCTAGCAAGAACAGGAAAATCACTGCTCGCGCGTTCTTCGGTAAAAGCTTTACCTTATATTAGCTGCTTCTTTGCGTATAGAGCGTATAAAGCTGCGTTCTTGAGGATTCTTTCACCTCCGTGAACGATGACTCTTCTCTTCGATAATCTTTCATCTTAAATCCGTGAGAAATAGAACAAAGTTGAAATACGTATATAAAACTAAATCAGAAAAAAATGCTCATTGCTGCATTAAAATGAAACAAGAAATGGTCATCGACACTTTGCTCAAGGTACGCTGGCCCATATAAGTCGACGTAACGAAGCGACTCCCGCGCAACGAAGGCCTTAAGTCATCGTTTTTCCTCGAAAAAAAAAACGAGCGGCGTGGAACGCTCGGGACCCACAGGCCAGCCGTGGAATGCCAGGGTTTCACTCGCATTCCGACAGTCGCTGCAATTCGCGCCGACTTGTAAAATGCTCCCGCATTTCCGTCTCCCGGCCGGCGCTCCTGCCACTTCTGGAAATTTATAAAAAGATTACGGCGCGTTAGATTCGTTGGAAAGGAATCAATAGTTTTCTTACGCTTAAAATGCCTTTTACACTTTTTTACTGCAATTTTTCTTACGGCTCTGTGGTTTTAAAGAAAGTATAGGGCATTAAAGCCGAAGTTATTTATGATTTTAATAAATGCTATTGAAGTAAAAAAATTTAGAAAGTCTGCATTCCATCGTCAAGTATTTTTAGTACTTTTTTGCATTAAAATTTTTATTTATAAACTGAAGCTAAGAATAAGAAATTAAAAAAATTTAGTAACGATTTTATCGGTGAAAATAGATCCACGGTACTCCTCGTCTTCGAGGCTTTCTAAGTTAATTCAATTTTACTAAATTCTTAAGCGTGCGAAAGTGTCAAGCGAGAGAAAACACAATAGCCTCATTTGATTCATTAAACGGCATCTAAGAGGCTCTTACTGATCTCCGGAAAAACACGCGAATAGATCTCGCGTCTGGCGGTTTTTTTTATGAAAAATACGTCGAAGCCACAGCAATATAAATAGGCAGAGAGGAATGTCGCCTCTCGACTCGGTCGCACGCGCGTGAAGCGTCTCCCTCATTTGATAACGATACAAAAAAGACGGCGGTTATGCGCATTGCCCGACAACAGCCACGCCGTGACGTAATGGCTCTCCTAGCCATTAATTCAGAAACACGTTTCTGCGGCCCGCGTTGCCGGTCCGAGAGTCGCGGGACTCCTATAATTCTTCCTCGGCGTCTATTCATTTCCAGTCTCATTTTTCTATTCTGAGATATTGCGACGAGCAACCGACAGGTCTACGTCAAACGACAATTGGCCTTTCACTCACTGCACGATGTTTGAGTATCGATTGCTTTTTCTAACGGATCAAATCAATTTATACGCGTGTATATATAATATAATCTTCACTTTTTATACCAGCTTGTTTATCATTTATTTTTCACGATTATGAATTTTATTTTGTAATTTGGCGATGTTAGTCGTACATTTTGTAAAAGAAACTAAATATTTATTCAATTTTTTGTTTCAGGTATGTTTTATTCACGTACGGTATAAAATCCCATGCAACAGTCTGCAAGTATCGTTTTTTATAATATTTTATTTCATTCACATTAAGTTAAATTTCATTGAATAAGAGTACAAACACGCATATAATTTCTTTGTATCCTATCTCAAAGATATGCATACAATGTCGAAAACATTTATTTGTCGAGTAATTCAGTAAGCTATTTTGTTTTTGCAAATAAAAATTTTGTATTTGAATCTTCCAACGCGCAAAAGTCAACAGTAGGCGTCTATCACTTTCAAAACTTTCGACGTAATCAGTAGATATAATGGCCGTGCTGTCGGACACGTGTCGCAGCGTGCGTTTTGCTACGCGGAAATCTTAATATATTCGTAGTCGGGAGATGATAAAACTTTTGTTTAATAAATATAGCTCCTCGAGGAATGCATTTGTCTTTAAATGTAAATGACTTCTGATGTATTCGTGGGCGGCTTAAATTATTTTTGACGCCTGAACACTTGATGTTTACCTAGGTGTAATTGTTTTTTCCTTCAAACATAATAGTAATACACTTAGTTATAAAAAATAGCTTTCCGCAGCCACGATATTCACTAGTTGAATGAAAAAAATTCATTGACGATAGCAGCGGCCTCCAAAAAAAGAGATAAGCCCGCGTTTCGAAGTTTCGCCCTTCGGTCTCCTACCGGCTTGGCTCGGAGTTAAAAAAATTCTTGAAATGTTCGTCACAGTACCGACGCCGGTTGATCTCGCCGGCTCGCCGATAAGAGAGCGGGGGGACTTGTACCGGGGGGCTACGTCAGCCGCGCGGAATGCCCGCGCATGCACACTCGTCCACGAGGACACGTACGCTCGCTCGCGCATATATCAAAAGGTTGTGGCATTTTACGAGGCCCCAGGGACGCGCGCGCGCGCGCTCCTCCTGCAATTGTGCGCGGCCTTGGCACTTCTCGATCCTCGCGCAAGGACGCCCAACCGAGAGCGAGAGATCGACCGTGGGTAATTTATGTGATTAGGGAAAACGCGCGCGAGCTGGATTAGTTGGCTATTATTTACCGGCAGAGGTTGCACTGTCGCTCGAAGCCGCTTACTGCCGGGGATTATCGTGTTGGATCTGTGATTTGCAACTCTGTGCTGTAACACCGTGCGCGGCGTGTTTTTCAGCGTGTTTTTCAGCGGGTCTCCATCAATCGACTTTCGTTTTAAATTCCCAATTTGATGGGGCTCTGCTTTTAAATTTTCAGCTGCGGAGGAATATCGAAATATTCCTTGAGGCGTAATAAAAAAAAGCGTTTTTCATGCGTTAATCATCTCTGGTAAACAATTTTTTGCTATCATTCAATCGTTCCTTATAAAAAATGTCACTAAATGTAATTGTTTGTTTTCATTTTCTCTGCATTAAATGCCAAGACTATGAGACTACGTTTAAAAATAAGCTTGCAGCTTTTATATTTAGTAAATGGATATTTGTGCTTCGGTAAATTTAATTTTCGAAATTTATTTTTAAATGATTAAAAGAAAACATTATTCTTGAACTTAAAAAAATATCTTTTCTATTTTTATAACAAAAAAACTGGTACTACTTTATGTTGTTAAATTTTGTGTCTTAAGGCCATTAGTAACAAGTGCACTGTAAAAAAAATCATGAAATTTAATGTAATATATGGAAGCAAATATTAAGCACGTAACTGAAATTTAAAACTTGTACATTAAATTTAAAACTTTTACTTAGGCTGGTCATGTCTGACACAATAGGATGTACAATTTAATGTACAAGTTCATTAAATTTTTTTAATGTACATGCTTAACTTTTGCTTCCATTACATTACATTAAATTTAATGAACTTTTTTTTACAGTGTGCATGCATTTCTTATTAAACTACGGTTACAAATTGTAAGTCATTAAAAGAAAAACTATTTCGAATTTCTCAAGAACGTAGGAAAATGCAGGCAGACAATAATAAAAACTTGCTCTCTCGGTATGTAATTTTCGACGAAGGGTGCATTTACCGGCTCGCTTCGTTCATTGATTTGCGCCCATAAAAGTTCCCCGCTACATTTGGCTTTGCGCGCACTTTACGAGCTTTGCATAAGATGCAGAGTTCGAGATTCCTTATTTCGCTCCCTTCGAAGGCTCGCTCCGCCGTCGTAAATATTCAGTTTCAAACCGAAGATTTCACTCGGCTGCATTCGCTAAATTCCATTTTTATCAGCGCTAGCCTGCCCTTTTGATCTACCCTTCGCTCGGGAGTGCCGCGTAAAACTGAAGATAAATTAAACATTTGTTTCCATCAATTTTGAAGTCCACTCGAACGAAAATAGAAAATCACTGCATTCGAGCACTTCACTCAGCGCCGGAAGCCTCGAAAGCTGCCACCGCATCTCGGGACGCTTCGGGGAACAATTCGATCGGAGCACGCACAAAAGCTTCCCCGAAATCGCGATAGCCTGACACTCGTAAATTATAAACGAGGAATTTTCAGCGCCGAAAATAAGCAGCTCTCTGAAAGAGAGGGCGAGTGACGTCGATGTGTCGCCCTCGTAAATCTTGGCGAGTCGCGTGGGGGCATATATCGGCTCTTGCCCCTTCGGCAGCCTGCCAAGCTATGCAGCTCGCACGCATCTCTCACCGTATCGTCTCGTCGGATCGGACTTCTACATTCTTTCCTGTTATCGACTAATCGTTCCTATTGAAATATTCATTACGCTCAGTGGGTGTGCTTTTTCCAAGAGTTTCTTAAATTCCTCGATCGAAAAGCTTCTTTTTTCTTTTGCGAAAGGAGTGCTTGCAGTAACGTTATAAACAGGAGATGTAGAAATTCACTTGAGGTTAACTTTTTAACGAGGGAATGCATACATTTACTGCTTGTAAATCTTTGCACTTGCCATACATTTATTATCGGCAGCATTCTTTAACTTTTTCAACCGTATAATGCATAAGAAATGCCCAATCAGCTGTTAAGCGCAATGGCCAAGTGCGCGGGAATAAAGGAAAAAATAAAAATTTCGTGCGACTAAGGAGAGATTAGTTTGCGGAAAACGAAGGATCTGTAGCAATTAATGGAGCAGAGGCGGCCCATTTGGCAGCTCATCTGGCCGGCGGAATGCGCCGCGGAGGATGCGTCGAATTATGCATTCCGACGCTCGGACTTGCGCAACGCCGGTTGGCGTTCTTGCTTTGCGCGACTCTTGACGTAATTTTTCGCGACACGAGCGAGACGGAGAGAGAGACTCGTCCACGCTTACCTTGCGCAATTGTCGTACGCTCGCACATCACGATGCTACGCCACAGTCGGCCTCGGACAAAAATTCGCGACGCGAAAAATTTTGAAAAACCACAAATTTTCGCGAGTACACGTTGTTTGCATCGAACGAATTGAAAACTCACATTTTTGCAGATGTAAACGCGGCGAAGCGAAACGTTTTCTGTTTCACTTTGAGATATTCGTAAAAATATGATAATTCTAAATACAGAATGTGCACGATGGATTTAATATTCTTATAAAGTAAATAAAATTTTTATAGCATATTTTAAAGGTGAAAAGTCGGTTTTTCCAATTACCCGTGATGGCGCAAAGCAAAATTACGCCAACCAAATGGATCAAAATCGTTGGCAAAGAGAGAAGCTGGCTGATCTGACGTCAGCGTCGAAGGGAATATTTGCGCCTCCGTTTATTTCCTCTCGCTTTGTCGTGAAATGTGACGCACTTGACGAGGAGATGAACGCGTGTGTACGTAGTAACGCTGACGGCATACCAGGAATCCTTTTTACAAACTGAGATTGACGCCGAAGAAAGCGAGAGTCGTCTTGTCTTTTTTGTTTTGTCTCTCGTCCGAAAGAATTTCGTCGTTCAACTCTCCGATACTTTCGGTCTGGTCGTTGACGTAATTTTCTGTATAGTTCAAAGACACATGTTTTTAATTGGGTCGAAACTTTCTTATTTTTTTGTTTTTGTTAAAAGAAATATTTAAACTAAAAATTAAAAATGATACCCATTTTAAAATGGAAATCTAATTAGTTCGGTGGAATCCATTAAAATGATTCATGTGTATCACCGGCGCTCCAACGCGTCACCTTAATTTATTCCCAGAATAGCTTGCATTCTCGCGAAGGCATTTTTTAACTTTTGCTCCGCCGAACGTGTCACGGTTAAAATAACCGAATTATGAAGCCTATTACGTTGTTACATTCATAAATTTACCTAAACTACCCGTAAGCATCTCTCGACTGCAATTTAAAAAAGGGAGCTTTTTTCATCCATTTAATACATTGAATAAGGACACTGGTAAAGTACGTCTAAATGAAAGCGATTTGCGAGCGACACAAACGTCCGATTTCCTGCAATTACGATGTATATAACGTCCATTCACGAATTCTTCGTATCGGCAATTACGAAAACTCGGCTCCCCGTAACGATCAACATCTCGAGGCCGGTTCGTCAGGAGGGTGAAAAAAAGAGCCAAATTGACGACGAAGGAGAATCCGGGCAAGTGTCATTCCTTTGTCACGCTCGGAGAGAAGTTTCGCAGCGGCGACGGCGATGGCGGCGACCTTGGCATACCGCGGCGCTCGCAAGTCGCATAAACGCACATTCAGCGTTTGATTTGTCGCGGTCTACAGTCTGCAGCCTTACCATATTTCCCTCCCGCTCTCGGACACATCTAGAGCGGACTAGGCATGCATTTCCCTTGAAGGTCCCAGAAAGCGATTTTTTTCACCTGTTTACGTTTTCCACTGCGGCTTTGGAAATTCTTATCGATATCTTTATATTGCCATCCTTGATCGCTTCAACTTTTAGTTATTCATGTATTCCTTTACTATATTTTATTCATGTCGTCAAATTGTGATGGAGTTACGAATAAATAAACTGTTGAATTTTTATTGGTATATTTGTTGCATTAATTAGATTGCATTCTTATTTGCACCTTGATTTTTCAAACTTGTACAGCAATAAGAATTAGACTACATCATTTTTAAAAGATTGAGGATGTACCAGTCATGAAATGAACTTATTTGAGAAATCAGTCTTTTAGCAAGAATTGTTACACGAAAAAATGATTACTGTGTCACGGTCATGGAACGTCAAAATAGGAATTTTCTCACAAAGCTCGATTTAAGCCCGAAAACGCAGACTCATTAAGAAAAAAATGTCGGTTTTGTCATTTATAAGGCTAAAACGATTATAAAGGCAAATTATATATTTGACCGTTAAGTATCAATTAAAAATAAGTTATAAACCGTTTTCATTTATTTTCCTATGTATGTCTCTACGGACATTGCCGAACCGCTATTTTAATTTCTTTTCAAAATATTGATTAAGTTAACACGGTTAATTGAAGGTTGCTAAAATACAAGCAGCACGTAATCGCATTTCGTTCATCGACACGAATCAGCTGAAACAAAGCGGCTCGCTCGGCAGGCTGACGAAATGCCGAGCGAAATGCTCGCTCGCTCGTGCATACCTAATTCGTGCAAAAGCCACGAGATCGAGGTGTTCCCTGTCGTCATCTCGGCTTTCTCGCGCATCGCGGCATAACTGCAGGCGCTCGGCCGAGGCCAAGGGCAAGCGGACCCACGTCATCGACCGTGAACGCGCTACTCACTCGACGATTACAATGATTTCCTTATCTCTCGCTTTTTAAGGCCTTTTCGGACCTCGCTCTTTTCTTTTTCGATCGACCAGGGCCACTTAATTCGACTTGATTGAGCTGTTTCATGTCCTTTGCAAGGAAAACAGATGTTCTTTTAATACTACTTGGAAGAACAAATTAGAGAACTCCTTTAAAATTTAGTGTGAGTCACGCCTATAAAACAATTTCAGTTTCACTTTATCTAGTTGAATAAAGAGAAATAGTGTATCAATATACCGCTATATTATATAAATGGCTAAACTGTTTGCGTTTGATCTGCATATCTAATCGTTAGTATACGCACACAGCCGGACTATTTGCGAATTCCACGAGTTTTCCAACGCGAAATAACTTATTAGATAACAAAATGTGGGGAGTTTATTAAAAGTTTCCTTTTTTCGCAACTCAGAAAAACTACTCGACGCGCAAATTAAACAGGAATCCGATTAGAAACTTTATCATCAAAGTTACCGCCTATATCAGAGCGCGTGTACGTGCGCTCGACTTTCATTAAAAGCTCCGCGGCGATTTTAAATGTGCTCGCCCGTTTATTCGCGGTGGCTAATGAGGTGCCGGATTCCTCGAGATGAAAAGTAAATACGTAAAACAAGCTTCCGCTCTGTCTGAATATGGTCTCGCGTGCCGATGAACTTGCAGCCTTAGCGGCCGATCGATTTGTGCCTTGGCGACGGGCGACGTCAAGTACCGTTTCAACGATTCAGTGACGGCCAGTGACGGCCTCTAGCTACGCAAGTTCGAGAGGATATCGCAGGACCTCTCAAGTGCTGCATTTTTTCTCCCCATGCGCTTACTGATTTAACAATGAAACATTGTACAATTTAATTTTTAATGCATCCGTCAAATCCACTTGATTCTGATGTTTTCTCGCATGATATAGATTATAGAAGCGAAAAAAAGTATCGCGTAAGATGACGCTGCGGCAAGACGAGGCTACAAGCGGGACCGTGTCGAGGCGAAACAATCGCATCCCGGCGTTGCGCGGGCTTTTTCACGTGCGGCCGAGCGCAATTTCCACTTTCACCGCGCGCGCGAATTCCTCGGCTGGTTGGGGCGGAGGTCGAAGAGTACGGCGCGCCGAGCTCGGTCTCGCTCGTTAGGTAAGACGTGTGCACTTGAAAGCGCAGCCGCCGCTCGGCCGATTGTTGCGAAAGCGCCCGAGGAGAGTATTTCCTGTGCGCCGGCGGCGCGGCGCCATGAGAAACTCGCCGAGCGACTCGCGCATTACGTAAAAGCTCCGAGCCACCTCTGCCCAGGAATTTCGAGCTTTCATCCGATGGCCCGCGCGCCGGTGCTCGTTTTTTCCGAGAGGCGATTTGGAAATTCGTTCGCGTCGCTTCTTGTGCATTTTGGACAGCTGTTACCGGTTTTTATAAGGAGCAGTTAACAGAAACGGCAGCGGGCCTTAGAATTGTAATCGTTGTGTAATGCGCGACCAAATAGTTAAGTAATTTTATTTATAGCACTCTAACCTCAAAATAGCAACTTTAATGCCAATTTTCGTCCCTCGTGCTATAAAATACGGTACGAGACTGGTCTGTAAGCGATTATTCAGCTCGTGTGACAAAACCGTCGCACGGGTTAAATAATCATCTTTCACACCCGTGTCGTAATGTACGAGTATGTAACGCTTCTTTCATTCAAACGCGGCGCGATTACATCAAAATTTTAGAAAGTGATCAGTGCATTTTCAATAATATCAGTAACAAGTACTCAAGGTACTTATCAATTATATCAATAACTTCAACAATCACTTGACTCCAGAGAAAGAATCACCTCGCGTATGTTGGTTTGGACCTCGATAGCGATGCGCTGCTGCTGCTTGATGCGTGTCGGAATGCTTCGCGTCTCTCTACAGCGAAAACGAGGGCCTGAGCAATAATTAAAGCCCCGCTCGGAGTCCCATCGACGCGAGCTACCGAAAATCGCGAGCACAGATAAGCGGCGCGACTGCACCTGCTTCTGTCACTCTCCTCTTTCTTTAATGAGACCGAAGCTGAGTTTGATTCTTACCGAGGACTCAGACTTGATTTGTGCTTTCGGCCGATACACAGATTCGGAGAAATTTATTTTAATAGGAATAATTTATTTTAATTCAGTGTCATACGGCAGTGACAACTTGATCGAAATTTTGAATAAAATTAACTGTCTTAATGATACGGTTAAATGAAGCTCGATCGTCCGTAAAGTAACGATGATGCATATTAAAATGCGCTGTAATATTCAAGGCGTCTTGCCATTAGCTTGTTCGCTCAGACTAGGAATTTCCCTTGGACACGTCGTCACGGAATGTACGGTAATTATTTTTTTCCGCTCCTCTTCTTTTTTTTAAGCGACTCCAGATTATTACGTCTGCTGTCTTGACGGCAGAGTTCCTCGTCTCTTTGTCTCTCAAGCACCACAAGCGTATAATTAGACTAGCAACATTAGTAAGGTATATGGTTATTTAGAAATCAGACCACCCTTCTTTACTTCGAATCGCTCGACTATTTGATGTTTGTTTTGTGAAACGCCGCTTAAGAACAGTAATTTACGCATCTGAAAAGATTAAGGAATTTTTTCAATTTTAATACAAGTCCTGGAATTGGAATTTTACCCTCGTCTTCAGTCGGCGAACTTTGAAGAAAAAAATTGATTTATCAACTTTTAATGACTCGAGGAAATAAAAACTTCTTCGGCTTCATCCTCGAGTGAAAATTGGAATAGTAGGCCGGCATTGGATGATGGACAAAAAAAAGCTTCGGCTCGTAAATAAAATGGTCTTACCGAGCTTGATGATTGTTTTATAGTGTCTCGGGGTCTCGTCGTTTTATTGACGTTTGCGTAATGACGTATATCCCGGGCAGGCGATTAAGAGTTTCTTTTATCGAGGGCCCGACGATTGATGGCTAACGGTTCGCGCGCCAAAGAATCAGCAATTTCGGACTTGCGCGCGCGAGCCGAGTGTCATAACGTGCAATTATTTCGGAATTCCGCTGCGTCAGTCAGAAGATTGGCATTTTTCGTGTACCGCTCCTTCGGCGGACGTCGAACACCTGTCCAGGCAAACGCCTCCGTTCCTTTGGCGAGCTTCGTTTTTAATGGAAACAGAGGTATTAAGCTCGACTGACGTGCCCCACCTAAAGTGCTTCAGTTCTTCAAGACAATTTTTTTCTATTTGATCGCCTAGCTTTTTCTCTTTTTAAGTTATGGTGTTTCCTCCTAGTATAGTAAAAAATTATATTTTAAAAGAAAAAAAAAACTCAGGAAACTATAACACATTTTTTCTTCTTACATAGATTATTCTAATCGCTCTTGTGGTAATAAATGATCAAGTTTTTTAAAGTATTAAGAGAATATAAAAAATTGGTGAGGCAAAAGTGGCTAAGTTGCGTTATCTATACGAATGCGTCATGTCGCGTGATGAAAAAAAATCGTATCGTTATCTGTGGCGTGGCCGGAATTTCCGGAGCTTGGTATAGTACGTGTATACCTACGCAACACCACAGATTCGCCCGGAAACGAGCGCCGCTGTCGATCCGGCAACCTCGCATTCCATTCTAAGGTCGTGTTCGGCTGTTGATCTTTTTTTACGTTCTACGAGAAATTTGTACGTTCATCATTGATATCTCTTTTTGATGAATGAGATTCTGAGAAACCGTACGTGAATGGAAAGAAATTGCACACCGTGCTGTTAGCAATTTAAATTGATAAATTTAATTTCATCAATTATTTAAGATTTACTACTAGTTATTGAAGATTGCTCCTTAGAGTACTGACAAATGTCAATAAGACAAGAGAAAAAAAGCGAAAATTAGGTTCTCCGATAAAAAGAACATATTTAACCGAATCACGTCTGGCAGATTTACGCTTCGGATACATGGCTAACGATCGCATTCAAGCCTCAAGGATCCTTTAAATAGTTAACCTTGATCCGATGAATATTTCGTGCGTGTACGCACGCTGTTTATTTATTGAATGGCTCTCATTGTTCGAACGATTTCTTGTCGAATTCCATTGCTGACTTTCACTTTCATTCATTGTACGCTTTTTTCGTTCATTTATTGAAGTTAAGTAGGTGATATTAGTCAAAAAGCGAACGAAGTGCGATATGAATGTGATAGTCAAGTTCAATTGTTAAGAGTTAATCGATCATACTACGTCTATTTTTTAAAAGTAGTAGGAGCAGGCAGTCATTTGCTACCTTTTATATCGTTTAATTTCAATTCAATGATATTCGACATTACTTTTTTTTCTATTACTAATAGAACTTAACGTTTTTTATATCATTAAATATGCAAGTGGATTAATTAAATGTTAAACATGTGCACTTTAATAACTTTTGACGTTTATATAATGATATGTCAATGAGCAATACCTGTATTAAATTTTATCGTGAGGTATTTTTAATCATCCATCAGAAAATTTAATGGATTGTTATTATGATATATCATAATTTTTGTTTGTACATAAAATTGGTACAACTTTTCTATATTATTATAAAGTTCGATACTTGGAGAATGTATCCATTTTTTCTTTAAATAACACAGTCAATAGATCCGAAAATTTTAGCATACAAATACTTTATTTTACTGATAGTGCATTAAAGCGATTACAATGATGTAGTAATCGATCAATCAGTGCTTTTTCTCCGAAGCAGAGAGGCAGGTGCAGCGCAAAATTGAATATGAATTTGGTTCTGTTTGCAGATTTACCAAGCCCCAGACCTTCGCAGACTGTATCGGCAACGAGCTTCCACTCGGTTGGGAGGAGGCCTACGACAAGCACGTGGGCGCTTACTACATCAATCATGTTAACCGTGAGTGTATCTTGCTCGCTCTTGTTTTCCTTCGACTTGTATGCTTCGTTAAACTTTTGTATTAATTTACAACCTCGCGAAAGAATCAAAGTACGTGTCTGCTAATAAGTCACACGCATCACGGCTTTCTTGATAAGAAAATTTGCCTTACTTCCATTCAATTTCGCGCGAAAATCATGTTGAATCTAAGATTTTATATTTTACGCAATAAATTACTTTTCAGAAACGACACAGCTTGAGGATCCTAGACAGGAATGGCGTGCCATTCAGGAAGCCATGCTGCGCGAGTACCTGCAAACAGCACAGGACGCACTCGAGGTGAGTTACATTTTATTAATTTCGACGCGTAAAGTTCATTCATACTGCGAAAAATGTTTTCCCCCAAATCTCGTCGATCGGTGCAATTAACAAAATGTTGAGCATGAAAAAAATGGCGAGAGGAGCAAAAAGAGCGAGCGCAAAGGCACGAAACTGCCAAAAATATGCGGCGTCCCAGGGCAACAAGGTCCCGGCTCCTTTTTTCGTAAATTGAAAACGCCAACTTGTCGGCGAGTCGGAAGACACGTTTCTTTCGCGATCCTAACTCCCCTCTTCACTTCCCGCGGCTGGGAGAAAAAGAAAAACGAGAGAGAAAGAAAGAAGACGGAGGAGGAGGGGCCGAATATTTACGAGTCGGCGGCGCGTGTGTCGGCTCGGCACAAAGGCGCCGAGGCCGAGATTACGCGCGATGCAATTTATCATCGGCAGCGTTATAAAGCGATTGCGGATTCACTTAGCGGGAGAGTCCGAAAGCCGGTAGCCGAAACGTACGTCGCGATTCGCGACGGAGCGCATCTGCCGGGGGTGCGTTTCCCTCGATTTTCTCGCTGATTTCTGGATGCTCGAGTCTTACGTGATTTTATTTTGATATCGTGTAACTTTTTCACTTCTCGCTTTCTTTCATTTATTTTTCGCTCGCCATTTGTTCAAAATTAATATCTGTTTTTTTTTTCACACAAAAAATTCCGAAAATGTTTCAATTAATGTTCCAAAGCGTTTTCTTAAGATTACGATATTGCAAACTAACTGGTTGGATGTTCGAGCATTTAGAATAGAATTTACTCGCATAGGATATTTCAACAGAAAAAAATCTAAATCACTTTGCGATTAATAGTAGCTTCTCAACAAGACTGCGAAGAAAGAAAATATTTTGATTAGAATTTTGAATACAAATTTTAGGGATGACAGGATTAAATACAAACGACTTATTAATCGAAGTTTTATGATAATGAACGGGAAGACGCAAGGGTACCCGATTGATCGCTTTTTCGAGGTTCTGTCGTTAATTACGCATTAAATCGCGCTGAAACCGAAAAGATTTTCAAATTGAATTCATTGAATAGCCGCTTAACGTTCACGAATTAAACTGCATATGTTTGATTTATCGATAATAGATTGGTAACATTGATTTTACAGGAATGGCACGTAAATTAATAATCCTAGGAATTCGCTATTCGCAATATATTCGCGGATTTAAACTGTTTTTTGTACAACCTAGCGAGCCAGACGTTTATCATCATTTTATCCTTCTACACTTGCGGAAATTATGTTATTTATTTCACTGTTTACAAATTAATTTTTACCGCTTAGCCGGAGACATGCATGTATAATAATGCTTGAAAAAAAATTTGATTTTGCTTAGGAGCAAAACCTTTTTCGTTCGTTTCTCACACGTAAGGCGTCGCAAAGACTCCAGCCCCGGCAGCATTTTACAAAAGGTGCAGCGAAACGTGCCCAGCGAGCTCACATCGTGAGCGACGAAATGTCACCTTCTATACTGTGCGGCTTGTCATCCTCCACACAAACCTACTTATGTATGCGTTGCCCCGTTAAATTTACCATTTTTGCACTACCTTACGTAGGTGACTGAGCCTCGGGACCGTTTGATATAATGCCTCTCCTCCGAAGATTGATGATCATTTTCTTCGAAGTGCATGTAACTCCGCAGGAAAGTCTGGAAAAAGTGTTATAGCTATTTGTGAATAGGTGTGCAAGCTACGTTTTCTCGTATCTGCGGTGCGAAATTCTTACGTAAACACGTATAAGTTGGATTATTTACATAAAAAAAAGTTGGAGAATAAATATGAATGAAAAATTTATGCTCCAGTATTTTACGAGCCATTCTGTCATTCCAGTTTTCTTAAAAATGCCTCGGTTACGATCGCACGCCCGATGGAAAATAAAATTTCCTCACGTATTCGTTTTAATTAACCCCGAGCTTTCGAGCGTTTAGTTAAGGCAGAGAAAAAAAAGATCGCGAAACAAGCTCGAAGAAACGCAAATTAACATTTCTTCACCTGCGCGCCAACAACTCCCAGCTGGAATCGCTTTATTTCCTACGCTCGCACTATTAATTTTACGGAATTCCACGGGCGCATTACAGCGCCGCGGCGGTGCAGGCACGGCGCGTACGAGCCGTTCGCGCGACTTCCCACGGATTTCTTGCGCGCGCCCGTCGAGGTGAGCGGCGAAATAGGGCTAGACCGACTTGCTAGCCCGCGCGCGAGTCACCTTGAATTTATTGAAAAATTCGAAAGGCACGAGAGCGCTCGAGCCGCCGCTTTTCGTATAGCGCGCGCATTTTTGATTGTCAGCGGCGGCCGGCCGAGTGGTCGACGCTTTTTTCATTCTAGAGTTTCTCCAGGGCCTTGAACTTTTCGTGAAAAATGACGAGGATAAGTTTTCTTTTGGACGCGTTCGCGTCCAGCGTCGGGGGATTATTGATTCCTCTGGGGGAATCGCCTCGAGTGTGATCGATCGAGTCGTTACGCCGTCTGCCTATTTGTTTTCCAACAAAACGACTCTGCAGTACGTCCCAGTGCAGTCGACGATGTTGACGGATTAGGTGGCTTTGTGATAGCGTTCATTCTTCATTCTATTCTCCAGCCGACGAATTGATTGTTAAAATAAATTTTCAATTAATATGCAAATGAAGAATTGAGAATGCAGCTGGTTCGGTATTCCTTATTCTTCTGTCTTGCATTCATTCTAACCATATTTTACGTAAGCTCCGACGTAATTAACTTTTTTCCGTATTAGAAAAAAAAGGGAGCATTCCTTAAATATTTTACGCCGCAAAGAACGATCGCGTTGAAATTTTATACGCCGAGCTCCCAGCATTTTATTCTTCAAACAGATGCAGTCGCCGCTGAGTAAAAGAAAGAATCGGCGCAAGACAAAAAGCTTTAAACAACGTGATTTAATTTGCATTAATTTTATCTAATCTAAAAGAAGCCTCCTTTTTCTTTCCTCTTGCAACGCCTCTAGTTTATCGTGCGAGCCGAACAAAAGCCTATATACGGCGAGTGCCGGCCGCTGGAGAGCGACACGGTGTAAAACGCACGAGGAATTCGAAAATTTCAGTCACCCGCGAGAGTCTTCATAAATTCGATTTTAATGTTGACTTCCTGCCACGTGGTGGGCGTCGACGTCGAACTCGACTCGTACGCGGCGATCGGGCGCACGCCTGTGAGAAAGAAAAGAGGATTCGAGGGGACAAAGAAAACGGCTGCGTAAAAAGAGGAAAAAATAAAAGCCCGCGGTTGAATATATTCTTCGTTCGTTTGTTTTTCGATTCTTTACATTTTTGCTCCACACTGTCTTATTTGTCTTTCTTACACCGATGTTATTGTAACAAAAACTCAGCGAATAACTTATTGCATGTGTAAATTCAATCATTTTTATCCAAGCACTCCAGCCAAGATTGTGATGTTTTTGTTTATGACGATGTTTAGTCAAGAATATTTTTTTATTAACAAAGGATTAGCTTGCAATCAAGTCGTTATATTTTTTATTAAGCTTGAAAATATTTGTGGAGACCAAATCAATTGCCTTATTCGTACAGTTTATATTTTCGCTATTTATGCATGAATTTAAAGCGGTAATTGACGAAGCTCGATAAAAAATCTCAAGAAAATTTTTTTTCGTCGTCGATATTTACAAACTTGCTAATTTTTTTCGCTATCAGCCCAATCTACAAGCCGCAGACTGAAAAAGAAAGTCGAAGGTGCAAAGGATCGAAAAAGAGAATGCGCGAACAAACTCGAGGAGATAAAATTAAGGAGCGCGTCCAGCTCTTAAACATGCTGGATATGTACGGCCCACTTGCTCGTGTCTTTCTCTCTCCTTCGTTTTTTTTTTTTTGCAAAAGCCCGAATCGAATAACTCGCGCTGCTCCCGCGTTTTACCTCGCATTATGTAAATAAACGCTTTCGTACGGCGCGCGATCGAGGCGGTCGATAAGGGCCGATTTTGTGATCGCGCGGCTGCGAATAAGTAAGGGACTTTACGATCTTTTTCGCGCGTCGCTCAGAAGCTCGATGGTCCATATATGGAGAATTTCGAGTATTTACGATCCGCAGGTGGAATTTTGCTTGCGCCTTAAACATTATTTTACGAATGATTATTATTACCAGGATAGGCTTTAAGCGTACAATCTAAAGTAAGTTAACAAAGTGTAATTTACTTTTTTTTCTTAATTCTGTACGATAGATAGTATATTTCAAATATTTGAAAAAAACTAGAAATAGAAAAAAAACATTCCATTCCAGAAATTAAAATTATTTAAATGTAGCATAGAAAAAAAATTTGGAGTATGTCTTACTTTCCTCATTATTAGTCTTCACAGAAAAATGCAATAATCGAATCTATGCATTGATGTAAATCATTCGAGCGAAAAGGCGGTAGATATAGCAATACCTAATCTGTCCACGACAGCATGAAAACGGGCAATTTATTTGAAGCGAAGTTTGCCCGAAAAAAGGCATATCGTCCGCGAGCAACTTGTCCACTTCTGTCCATAAATCAGATTGCCGTAAAACATGAATATATCCAGGCACTAATCAAACAAGATGATCGTGTACTTTCCATCCTTTTATTTTTTTCGCTCAAAGCTCGCGCAATTCGCATGTGATGGCGGATAAACTAGATCCCGATCGATAGACGGAAAAAATCGACCAAACCGTGCTTCTAAGTACGTCGACGAAGTTGGAAAATTTTAATTAGGATGTGGCGTTTGATTTACGAGCGCAATTTCAGGTACACGGAGTTATTAATCATGCATAATAATTGAATTTGAGCTTTCTGCATTTCTTACTGAAGTCGCGACTCATTGAGATGCGCTTGATTTATAGGCGGCTGCTCTTGTTATGATTTTTTACAGAGGTAATTAAATCGCTGATTTATAAGTGATACAACTGAAAAAATTTTCAAACTCCAGGATATGTCGATTTTATTATTTATACTGAGTATAAGGGTTGGCATAACGAAGGTTGCAAGATAATTGCCTTAAAAAATTTCTAATTTCGAGTACTGGAGTACCGGACTATGGGATTACTTTGAAAGGAATTCATTGGAATGTATGTAATATCTTATGTACAGTAGACATTCCACTTTTTTTTTAAGTGGTGCGATACGAAAATCCTTATCTGGTACTCGAATAGTGATATTATCACCTTCTCATTGAAAGCTAACGGGAATACTTATAAAAGTTTTTCAAAGTTCCTTCCAAAAGTGGTTTTACAGCTACACCATGCATCTTCATGAGGTGACAGTTTAAAAATTAAAAATCAAATTAATTTTTTGCATTCTTTTCACTGAAGAAATATCGTAATCGTTCTGCAACAAATAAATCTATTTTTCTTATTGGAAATTTTTACAAAAAACGTTGTTGGAAATATGGAAATTTATTTGATTTCAATGAGAAACTATTAGCGTTGTAAGAACTTTCGAGTTGTAAATAGCTTTACTATCCCTTTTAATGATACTAACATGGCGTGTTAGCAATTTTAGTGCGCATTTAATTTTCAACGAAAACGCTGATAAAATATTTTATTCCTAATTAACTTTATAAATAATAAAAAAATCTAGTCAACAGAAGCTAATAAATTATATAAGCTGATTATATTACAAATTAGTTTCTGGTTTCTTATCTCTATCAAGGAACTAAAAATTTTACAAAATAGTCAGCAGATGTTCAAGATAAAACAAATCTAAAACTGTCGTAGAGTATTTATTATTTTTCTAATTAAAAAATAAACGACCTGTATGCACTAATGCAGGCACACTGATATAATAAAATGAAATGATTTTCATTAACAACGACTAAAATGTTCCTCACTGCATCCTTGAAATAAACAAAAGTACAAATGAACAAGGAAGAATGAAAAAAAAACTTCCCCCTCCGAATCAATCAAGCCCATCGGCAGGACGCGGCGATCGAAACCCAATCCCGGCGAGATCGCGAGTCCGAAAAAAAGCAGTGCGTGCCGGAGGCTCGTCTCGCTCCTTCGCGGGCACGGAGTGCGAGGGAGAGAGAAGGGGGGATTGAGGGACTGGCTGCGTGGGAAATCGCAGCGACTTCCGGTCAGCCACGCGGATTTCGATCGCGATTTCAAAGGGGCGCCCTCGTGAGGCAGGGACAGCCGGAACGCATACCGCTCGCGAAGTTGGATATCTGCGCGACACAATGTACACGCGGCTATCTCGCTAATTGCGTCGCTGCTTATTCGGGCTTTTGCCTATTGCTGCTTGCCGTTGATTAACGACAGTCGTCGAAATAATTTCGTTACTTTGGCAATTGTTAAAAAATATTTTGGGATCACGTGCCGACTATAATTAGCTCTAGCAACATCTGGACGAGCTCCTTTGCTTACATTTCTGCGTTTGCGTCGATTCCCTCCACGGATCGGAAATCGTAGACTAAACACCGAGACCTAAGCGTCTTCGAAACGCCCTCGGCGTCCGCTGCCTAAGATTTTCCCATGTATTGCGCTCCTTACTGCTCGTTTCACATCACCAATGATTTTCAATGTAAAATTTCGAGGAAAGATCTTTACTAAGATTTTCATAACCAAAGGTTAGATATTTTTAGTTCGCTATTAAGCTTCGAAATAGGATTTATTTTGGAAAGTACGGGGAAACGGCTTTGCAGTGTAGAATTTGAACGCTGAAAAAGTAAAGCACCGGAAAAAAGTGGCAGCCCGAGGCAACGGGTTTAAAGGAGAACGGGAGAAAGGGCAAAATCGACGAAAAATTCCAAAACACGTGACGGCCGAATCCTTGATCCATTAAGCTTGGGACTTGGTCGCGCGGCGTAAACAACAAACTCGGCGCGAGGCTGCCGTAAGCGTTCGCCTTCGCCGCGCCGCGAAAAGAGCGCGAGCCGCGCGGTTGCATCCGCGGCGCTGCCGCTCGTAGCCCGTGTATACGCGCGAGGAGCATGCGAGGGGGATTGCATTCCGATGCAAATGCCCCCCTCCCCGCTCTTTCACCGTCGTACCGGCCGCCGTTTTCTTTCCTCTCGATTGCGAGCGCGCCGCATCTCCGCTTTCCTCCGGGCACCCGATTATATCGCCTCTCCTGGCTTTTTACAATTTTCTCAAAGTAATCAACGATACACTGCCCGTTAACTTTTCCCCTTAAATTGAATAACCACGGCTTGGAATGTGTTAAATGAAGGTTCAATTAAACTCGTTTTAAATTAGGCTTTAGGGAGAAATTCCGAATGAACGTGGTAATGGTCTTCGAAAGAGTAGATCTTTGTTTTCTCTCTTTTTATAATAAACTTTAGAACAAACTTGATTATTATATTAAAACTTATTGGCATCTGTTTTTTGCGGATATATAACGAGCAGATATATGCGAATCCCGCGGGTCTTTGATTTATTCCCTGCAGGGCAGAAGAAACGAGAGGACGGAAGAATTCGACCCATAATGATAATCTTGAAATACTGCGACGTTCAGTGGGGCAGCAAATAGTCAAGGCCCTTACCAGTCTCGCGGAGATACTAAAAATAACGATGATTAATAATGACAATAAAAATCGCTGGGCCAAGAGACCCTCAATATTGCTGATTGCTGCACATACCTGCTGTAATTTTTTTATCAGGGTTAAGTAACTGCATGACAAACCTTTTTTTTACTATAAATCTTTTCATTGTGACCGGTAGAATGTTTAACGAGGAAAATTAAAATTTCTTTTTCCATTTAACTATCGATCATCTTCTCATCGAATTCAATGATCGCTTATTATTAATGAACGCGTTGCAATGTCATAAGGTTAAATTTAAATAATTTATAAATAAATAAGTTGAAAAATCTCGAGAAACAGTGTTTCATTAAAATTTTTGAGAAAACGTCACCTAGTCTGCATACTTTAAGCGATGCAATCTTTCAACGAGAAAAAAAGGCCTCGGAACTTTGGCCGTGTTTGACTCTCGAAATCCGCGTATGCAGCTTCGGTGGCGCGTAGTAAAGCTCTCGCGGCGGCCGAGAATTCCGCGAATTTCACGCGAGAATCTTTGGCTCGGGGCTGAAATTTTCGAGATACCGATGGCGCACGGCGCGATCTCTCGGCTCCCATTGGCTCGCGCCTGCGCGCCTTACTCTTTGCCCGAGAGATAGAGATAGTCGGAGATAGATAGATGAGAGCGGAATGTTAATTGCCCGTTTATTTTTGCCGCGAGCTCGGCGTCGTCGGCGTCGACGCTCCTTGCCCCACGGTATACGAGTTATATGCGCTCCTTCGCATTCTCCTCTTTGGCTCTTTGGTCACTTTGCTTCTTTCAGCTCTTGCAGAAAAAAGAGTCGTCAAGGCTTTTTTAATGTCACTCGCAGGTGATAATATTCTGCACTTTATTTTTCCCCTATTTATAATGATTATTGATGGAATAAGTAGAAGAGACAAAAGCAGAATAGTACATTACGCCACAAGGGAGGGAAAATAAGAATGGTCCCAGATCGCACGTAAATTGTCACTCGAGGCGAAGCCGAGGGTGACAAACGTGGGATCAGAGGCATTCTTTTTTACCTGGCGTGTTGCGTATAGTACTTTTTGGCCTAGCGAGACCGAAATTACGACCTTCTCGACCGGGCGCCGGGAGAGAAAGTGGTACTTTCGGCCCGCCAGGCCAAAAAGAATATTTTTTCATTAGTATTTAAAGGGAAGAACTTCAAAAAAGACAGTATATATAAAATGACTATAATCAATCAGAATGAGAATCACGTAGTGACTTTTGTCACCTTGAGCGGCATAAAACACTTACATCACATTTATTATAATAAAAAATTGACTTTTAATAAACTATGATTACTGATAATAAAAAAAATTTTAATAATACTGATAATCGAAAAGTGTGTAATAAAAATGACTAACAATATTGATATTAAAAAGAGCGATAATACCAAGTTCCACGTTCTTTTATAAGGAATCATTTGCTATAGGAGTGCAAAGAATATATAAATAATCTAAACCGAGCAAGATCGTCTGGCAGAAATGTACGAATCAGCCTGTGAAATAAAAGGTAGATCAAAAGGGGGTCATGACGATTCGCGAAATAGCGAAAGCGTCGACGACATCGTCACCGTTGACACGAGCCGGCAGGTGCCCGTCGACGCACCGGCGACGGAAACACATAAAGTACATTAAGGCGTTTCAAGGAGGAGCGAGAGTGATATCGATCTTGGAATGGTTCCATCGAACGCTAAACTGCCAACTCGGAGGGAATGCGGCTGGATGTGCCTACCGGTATTCCGGTAATCATAGGATACTATCTTAACACTAGCCGAAATCTACTGATTCATTTATCTTACTCGGCGGATTCGACTTTCGATAAAACTTGGGAACCTTTGCATACTCTGATAATTCATTTGACTCTTTATGTTACGTGTGTGTTTGCATATTGTTTGAAATGGCTTACAGTGAAAACATGCGAAACGGCTCGGCCATCGCACCGGGTGTCCAAATCCCTTTGCCTCGAAATTTACAGTTAGTTTACGATCCGTCGTTTGCGATCATTTAAAAATAAAATTCGACGTACTTACGGTGTGATATTTCACACCGAGCGCGCGGGAGCATTTCGCTTGAAAACTCGGTGCGCCTCGTTCGCCCGCCCTCCTAGTGCAATTGTCGCGTTATCTTCGCGGGGTATCTTTATTGGAGCCGGGAGTAGGTGGAATTTGACGCGGAACATCGGTACCTCTCCCTTCAATAAAACAGAGCCGCTTAACTCTCATTCCCGCGGATGCGCGCAATTAGCGCGGAGCGGGGCACGAGCGTGGAGGGAGCGGTGTTCCAGCGCTGCGCTCGCGATGAATTCCCAAAGGTACACACGGGGCGACCAGTCACTCAGGAATGCCTCTCATTAAAGCCACTCATTGTCTCGTCCTTATGCGCTCGATTCGAAAGATCGCTCTTTAAGCGCCGTGCGCGCTCGAAAATATCTCGGGCGAGCCCACGGTCCTTTATGCACTCGGAGCGAGGCCGAAACGGAGGCGGACGTAGCGCGCGCACGATCTCCGCCGACCGAGTACGTGCGCACGTATAACAGCGAGAATGCGAACACGACCGAACATAACCGGACGCTACCAGTAACGAATTGGCCTGCCCGACGCTCGCCCTTTTCAATGCGGCTGCAGCCCGGCCGATTGGCTTTCTTAAATCTCTTTTCATATTCCTCTCATTACGGGAACATTTATGTATAATCGCAGTAAAATGTATATTTTATCCGAGCGCATTCGTTAATTAATACGTTTGCGTTTCTAGCGGTGTAACTCAATCGAACGCAATAAAATGCGCACGTCAGATGCAAGGGAAAAATCGAGGGAAAAAGGATAAACACAGAAATAGCAAAAATTGATGGTTCGTGCACGCCCTTCTGCAGAAGTCTGGAGTTATTATTATCGCCATTATTCCGCGTATTTTTAGCAACGGCAGCGCGCACGAGCGGGACCCTTGCGGGGCGCATAAAAAAGCCCGGTCGAAGAGGAGAGGAAATCGGCGCATACGAGCGGTGGGGCCGTTGCAGCACTGCAGCGACGACGCGGGGCACCGACGAAATCCGCGGTAGCCACGGGCCAAAACCGAAAGACCGAGAAGCAGAAGTTACCTCCCCGAAAGTCCAAGAGCGAAGAAAGAGAGAAAGAGAGAGGGAGAGAAAGGGGGCGAGCAACTATCTGCCAAGTGGATGGGACACGATCTTTGCGGGATATCGAAAGAGAGGGAGAGAGAACGAGACAGTGTGGGCCGTCTTTAAAGCCAGTCACGGTGACTTGGCACACAGGCAACGCGCTGCTGCCACGAGGGAGATTGGAATGTCTCCCGTCCGCCCGTCCTCCGTCTCTCTCTTTTAACGCGACACGAGTAGCTCCGTCTCCCTCTGTCGGTCGGTCGATCCTCCCGCCCCCCCCTCGGCGTAGTGGCTACCGGAGTTACGCTCGTAGGGCTTCCAGAGGCCGTTGCATCTCCCCTCCAGTCCGGCGAGGGCCCGTCGTCGCTGCAGGGGAGGGGACAGAGGCCGCCGGGCCGGGGGACCCGCGCCGAAGGCCCGCGGAGAGGCACGAAGCAGAGGCCCTTCGCCGCGACTGCCGCGAGCGCCGAGGAGATATATAGCGTCAGGATGAGAAGGAGAAACGAGGCGAGCGTGCCGAGCGAGGGGACGAGGGAGGAAGAGAAATGCGCAGGAGAGGAGAGTCGGCCCGCGGGGAAAATGAAATGTGGCTCTTGAAAAGAGCGGACCCGCTTGGAAAAGCAGCGCGCGCCAAGCGGGGAAATGCCCGATGAAAACGGAAATACTTTAATGCTTCCCCGCTACCGAGAGCGCATCGTCCTCGGTTGCCTTGTTCCTCTTGCGATGCCTGCGCTGCTTAATGCACTGGTTTCTTAATGCCGGGAACGGCATTCTTGATGCCGGAGTATGACTATTAGCGTTCTGGATCGATAGTAAACTTTTGATAGATGATACTGAAGTTGGACGTGCTGCAAGTGGAAGATGAGAAGGGCTCTGGAGAGAGGTGCGTTCGATGCAGCAATCACTGAGATACCTGTGGAAGAAAATAGAGGAAAGTTTTGAGAGCAACGTAGCACGCAATATTGGAAGGGATGGACGTAAAAACACCGAGTACGATACTGCTTTTCTTATTTACGTCTAGACGATTCGATGGAATGCGATGTTCGAACCATTTCTGATGTAAGCGATTATTTTTATACGTTTTATCAAGAAACGAGGCTATAATTTACACCGAGCAGTCTACTACAAATTCTTTTATAAAAGAAAATTTGCCGTCTAAAACGGTTTAAAAATAAATTTTCACATCCCTTCCCTCCTCGAGTTCCTTCCTCGTTCCAAGGCTTCATTTTCACTCCAAAGATGAACAATGATAACGACTGTGCGTAGAGATCTTTGAGATTCCTCCGTTCCTCCTCTCTTCGTCTCTTTTCAGACGATACAGAAATAGACCGCCAACGTGGTGTGGGGACGAATATTTTGTCTTTTTGTTCGCGCTATTTTTAGAACCATATCGGAATTCCATGCATTTGCTTCGTTGTTCTCTTTCTGCGCGTCTCTTCTCACTTGTGTCAACTGCCTCGTTTTGTTTTCTGTTCAATTTTCATTTTACTTCTACTTCTGGCTTCTTCTCTTTTTCACTTTACACACCAAGGCTGTAGTTTTTCTCGTGCGAATTCTAATGGAATCTCCGCTTCTGCTTCATAGTTGTAACATAAATTAGTCTAGTATTTATGCATATGTGCATTTATTTCGTTTTGAGATAGTTAATAGAATTTTAAAAAATGTCAAGAAAGTTTATATTTCAATCAATAAAAACATAATAATTTACTATGACACTTAAATCATATCGATACTGTTTGCCGCGTGCGGAATCATAATCTTTTGCACCTCAATCAATTTTATTATATAATTTCCGCTGTACTAAATTGTACTTGTATTACTTAAAATTTTAAATTGTAAGCTCTTTATGATGAAGACACGTGCAGCCCCTGATTATAATGGCTTTGACCTTTAAAGTCGAATTTCGGTGAGGGCGCACAAGCCCGAGTCATACCACAATATGTCAGAAAGAAATTCAAGTATAGACGCGACGCAAACAATTGGAAATAGAATTTCAACACTTGCAATATAACAATACTTAATTTATTTACTCAGCACCTTAATTATAAAGTAAAAAACCAAGTTTTCCGTCTGACTACACACCTGATTTTTGTGCATACTTGTGCTGAATGTGATACAAATGCTGTTCTGAAATATTATTTTATAAAGTCTACAAAAGACAATAACTCTGATATTCCCTATCACCTGGTGAAATAAACCGCGACGAAAACCGCTTAATGTTAAAAGGCAGGTTCAAGTGTGAATTGAATACTAGAAATCCGTCTAGATCTCTTGCTGGAAGAAAGTGAAACGAGGAAATAGCTAACGCGATCTTGTATAAAACGAGAAGT
Organism: Eurytoma californica; assembly: GCA_035586675.1. Taxonomy (NCBI): domain Eukaryota; kingdom Metazoa; phylum Arthropoda; class Insecta; order Hymenoptera; family Eurytomidae; genus Eurytoma; species Eurytoma californica. The sequence continues at coordinate 69,856 of JAXIUT010000021.1, read as the reverse complement.
CGTCGCATGCTTTCACACACGGAAAAACTGATTAAGTCATAGAAAGGTCACACCTTATCTCTCAGGAATGCAGTGCTCTCGCTCCCTTTTATCTTGTGTGCGATAAGCACGAAAAAAAGGTCGCTCTTGTGTTCCTATTTTGTGCGCATTACCCTTTTCACGAATGATAATCTCTAATTCTAGATTAGAACTTGGAAAAAGAAGGCCAATCGATATTTCTTGGGAGGCGACTAACGTGCGTTTACGAATGAATACGACAGCAGTCGTGTTTTCCTTCGGAGAAGACAGCGCAATGAAAATATATAGCGTTTTGCTTACCAAGACTTTCATCATTGGACAATAGATAATTTCACATTGCAAATGCAGTGAAGATTACATTTTGATTTATTGCGCTTGATTATGATGTCATAACTTCTGCCGTTTTACATACAGACACGAATTTCTTTGAGTTTCTTAGCACCGTATCCGATCTTCTGTATTAATATTCTCTTGTATAAACAGTCTGAATTCTCTCATAAGCCAGTCGATCGGCATTCATGGATAAAAAGAGAGAACGCTGCAACCCTCGAGCTCATGCGAAAGCAACGAAGGAAATTCGTAGCGAGTAATATTTCCGTAATGTCGCGTCGCCTACGCGCGAGCAGATACACCTAGCACGTTCATTAAATGAGCGGCGATTCAATGTCCACCCGCGAGCGGTGAAATGTCGATACTTACACGACCGTATCGTAAGCACAGCAATCTCTTCCTCGGGTATTATGCGCGTGCTTGTAGAACTTTTCGGCTGACCGGTTTCTCGTATTTACTTTTTTCGCTTCATTAGCTCAATAAAAATAATTAAATTTAATTCTGCCCGAAATAATTGGACTCATGAGGTAGCACTAAAAGTCGACAAAGTTAAAAGCCAATGAATTTGTTGGTTAAATAGTTTTTTAGGAGGACTATGTGGCACGGAAAAGGCGAATGATTTTCAGCGAGAATCTGAACTTTTCGCGCTCGCACTAGCGCCGCTATCTCCCGAAGCAGTTATCTTAGCGCATTTACACACACGCGGAGCAGCCACGAGTTATCGGTTGGTACACCGTGATAATAGCCATCGCATTCCATTCATATCGGTATCGCCCCCCGACTCACGACTCACAACTCCCACTATCGCGTTTTTCTTTGACGCTGCTCTTTCCCCTCCTCTCGTCCTCCCGCCTCCGCCACCGACGACGACCGACGCATGCATATGCGTCAATAAAACACGGCGACCTTTCGCGCGCATCGCCGAGCCAACGGTATAAAGACGCCGAGTAGCTGAGGCGCATGCCTCGTGCAGTCGCAGGGGACCGCTACAATTCGACGTTGCTGTTCAAAAAGTTCCAAAACGATCTTCTATTATTTATAACGATTTAAATTACCTCCAAATGGGGATTTAATGTTGTGAAAACGCTCGTTTTAATGAGAATCAATCAAAAATACCTCATGCCTTCGCGTTTTCGCCAAGTTATATTTCGCGGTAACGTTGCTGCGCTTTTTTGTAATCATTTTACGAGGAGGGCGACGAAAAATAAGAAAATAAGGCAGAGCCGCACCGCCTTCATATTGATTCTTTCCGCACGATAAAAGACCACCGGAATGCGATTCGCGCGGCGCGATACCGATCGAAACGTCATTTTCTGTGGTTTTATAACATCGCTGCCGCTTTCGGTGCACTTTCGCAAAGCTGTGCATAACGCGCGCGGATTCAATAATCTTGCGCCGCTTCTTTTTTTCCACTTGACTTGGAATTTTAATGAAGAAGTAGCCCGTCAATGAAAAATTTCGATTTCGAGCGGACTTGAAAGCTGGCACCCGAAGTCAATGAGAAAGATTGCTTCGGTTAACGGAAAAATTTTAAATGTCGCCTCTCTTCCTTATATTTATCACGCTTTTTATTATCTTTTGTGTCTTATTCGAAATCAGTATATTTTTAATAACAGCAGTTGATAATGAACGCAGAGTTATGCCAAGACCACCTGTACAGTTCTAAGTGCGACGAGATCGTTAATGAAATTACTTATTATCTTTATTGCGGCATTAAAATAGCTATTATAAAATGCATAGTTCCAAGAAAAACTGGGAGCTTTGACACTGGGAACTTTATAAATACGAGAGTAAGATAAGCGAGTATAATTATAAATGTTAAAATCCGTTGAAATGAGTCAATTATAACGACCGGTAACAACACCTCTGTTCTACACACACACAAGGAAAAGTTTTCAACACTTTCTCTACACCCGCCGCGAATAAAAATTGTGACATTACTCGTGTACACCAGAAGTACGCTATCTATTTTACATTTAGGATTAATGCGAGCCCCTCGAGATTGCCATAGATAGCATGCGAGAAAAAGAAGCAAGGTAGCACAAAAGCTCGAGATAGCGCGATACAGCGAGAGCAGTGATCACAAACCCTGCGCGCAACACTTAACTGCGAAAAGTCCATAAATTCGCATGCGACAAGAATTCATGCATGAATATACATACACCGCAGTCGCTTGATTAGCATGTACATATGTATTACATATTTATTAAAGCAGATATGAATGTGTATCTGTTCCATGAATATTCATAAAAAAATCATATTTATAGAATAGTCGGTAACGGTGCACAGTCACAAATCGAGTTTCTGAAAACAAATGTTCTATGAGTAAAGCGTAAAATATTTTTATAAAAATAAGCTACGACGATGTAGAAATTTGCAGCCGATGCGTTAATTAAACGGTTAGCTATTAATAAAATCAGGGGATGGTTGTATTTATGATGACCTCGGCGGAGGATCCCACGGGAACCCGCATAGAGGCACGATAACGCGGCCGCGAGCGCATCCGGCGCGGCTTCCGCCAAAGGTCGGGAGGTGCGTTCGCACGGCGGAGGTTCAACCAACTCTTCCATCTTCGCCTCCACCTCCTTTCCGACGCCTATAAAAAAAGTCGCGTTGCGCACGCGAAATCGCGGGAAGACCTACGGGCTCGCGCAGTACCCTCGCAGAAAGACTGTTTCAGTTTTAATTGCGTTTCCCAAAATTTAAACGATGTCAAAATAATAACGTTTTATGGTTTCGTGCGCTCGCACGTCACAGAGCGTGCCCTAAAATCGTTAATCAGATTGCATTATAATGTGACAGTGATTTTCTCCTTTTGATGCATGCTTGACTTCGATCATTATGCTAATCAAGTTGAAAGTTACATATTTTTACTCTCTTTGTTTCCTACGAGCATCAAAATTAAATACGCCACAATTTCAAATACCCCGCAATTTTCTGTTACGAGTATTTATTAAATGCACAAACTTTATTTTAAAGACATACTTTTGCAAAATGTTTCTTATTCAACGTAATATTCCTTTCTCTTTAACTACCCGAGAAAATATGCCTGTAATACATTATATATCAGCTGACTGTATCACTCGACTGAACAAAATCATAATTTTCTACTAACGTTTTATTTTTCTCTGTTCCAGGTAAGATAACGAGATCGATGAATTACGCATTTAAATGAGGCACGCGCAAACCGTGAGTAAACAGTTCCAATGCATTTAAACGATCGCCAGCTCCATAGGGAAATATTTCGCTCAGTCAACGGAACATTAGCCGCCGATGAAAAATGAAAAGGAGTCGCAAATCGCGCGGACATTAAGGAAAAACGGTCGTCGGGGAGAGAGAGAAAAAAGAAGGAAACTTTCCAAACTGCGAGCCGGTAGCGCGCGGGCGCGCGAAAATTACGCAAAATCGAAGCTGCACCTCCCAGGGAGGTTACACCACAGCGCGCTGGAAAGCGGTCGCTCGTTCGCATTCCTAAACCCGCGCTCCGAAATCGAAGCGAACCGCGCGCGGCGCTTGCGATAATTGCGCGCGGCGCCAAGCGTCTCTCCCGCGACGCGGATTCCCAAAGGCAGCGGCGCGGGAAAACCCGGGGCACGCCATTTGTGTTTCAAATCAAATGCTAATCCACCGTGGCCTGATGAACGGAAATGAGCGGAATACGTTAAGTGCTACAATTCCGCGCCCGCTCGTTTAATGTCGGGCGAAACGGAGAAATGGCAATTTCGTACTGTCTTATTTTTTAGTTACATTGGTAGCTGCTACTTTTATTATTTTCATTGAAAAACTCCTAATTCATAATTTTATCAACGCGTTTTTTATGAAGCGATATAAAAAAGCGACGAGGCATTCCTCCAGTCAAAAGAAAAACGTTAGCTCGATCCAACAAAATAAACAGATAAGGCTATAAACCGGCCTCTTAAAAGGGAAGGAATAAAAAGAAAAGAGAGCGCGTAGCGCGGTAGCCTTGTCCTCTAAAGAAAAAAAAAGAGAAAAAGAGGTGTCCCGTTCAGGGCGATAAGGCGGAGCGGACGGCTGCGTTTGGCGCCAAATTTCGAAAGGAGGTTGTCCGCTGGCCATTCCATTGAAATTCCTCGGGACGTTAAAATCATATTTTAATAAACCGTTCGGCGCGCTCATGTTTAATTCAAAGTCAAAAAGAAAAGCGGGCCGCGTTCGATATTTCATTTTCAATGAAAGCATTCCATCGCGAGGCTGTATCATATATACGTATATAAAGCCTCTCGGTGTCTTTCTCCCGTAAAGCCCGATTCGAAAGATTCCTCGTGCAACAGGTTCTCGTTCTACCGTCTTACGCTTATACGTTTCGTCGACGTATGCCTGACTTCTTTCATTCCTCCAGCACAGCATCGAAAGCCATTGTAGATATTGTCTATATTTTTTCTTAATTGCCTTTTCATGGACTGAAGTACAGTTTTATGCGTCTCATTTTTATAAAATTTTAAGCTTATTCGAAAAATATAAGCGGCAATCCGATTTTCATGGAGATTGCCGCAAAACGCGGAAATTCTAATCGATTGAAGCTCTGACGAGAAAATTGTGGACCTTGGGTTATACTCCGTGGCACGAGCAATGTTAACAAGTCTCGCTTGCGCGTAAACGGCCGTAATTCAAAAAACGGTAACCAAAAAAAAGTAGCCAAGTCCGAAGAAACGTGAAAAAAGGAAGAAGAGAAAGAGGAAGGAGCGAAGAGAGAGAAGAAGTCGAGTGAAACGCACGTAAGTGCCAACGATAAAATCGTAAATTACTGAGCGAGGATTCCAGTGCGCCTCTCGGAAATCGAGCGTCTCTCTTTCTCTCCTGAATTTCCGAGAGCTCGCGCGGGCACAAGACTACAGCTGGCGCATAAAATGCCCCGCGCGTATATATAATATATATGTATATAATATAAAGGAGCGAGGAGAGTCGATCGTTCGTTCGCGATTTCCGGCAAAAATTCCTCGATGTTTCCTCGAGCATTATACCCAAGCGCTGCTTTCGCCCCGAAGTAGGTCTCCGTTGGACTGCATCGTGCCAACCCGTGCAGTATCGGAGATGCCTTTTTGTTGCTCTTTTACTTTTATTCCTTCTTTCAAATTGGCGAATGTTTCATTGGAAAAAGTGGGAACAAGTAGTGCGTAGGGCTTGTTTTAAAAAAATTATTCTATTGGTACATTAAATGTTTCATCCATTATCAAATGGTAAAATACTTCACTGTGAATATAACGATCTTTTTAATCCGTTCCGCGTATCTGTTTTTACCTGTACTCGTAGAATAATACTGATGAATTAAAATTTAAATGAGTTTTAAACTAGTAACAAGTAGAGTTATTATTAAAACCTATAGTAGTAAAACGAGTTTTGAATGTTATGAATTTCTGAATTAGTTTATTTATATAATAAAAATAAAATATACCTATAAATAGTTCAAAATTTGTTTTCCACTTGAAAATAAATTTTACGTTGGCGCCATCTGCGGTGAATCTCGTGCAAGTAAAAGGAAAACATCCTCTCGAAGCTTTTAGTATGCAGCGGCATCCATTGCACGTATGCATACACATGTCTCCTCTACTATTTTCTACTCACGTAATAAATAAACTGATTAACTGCGTTGGGTCTTCTTTATGCGACGATGTTCGCATCTTTTCTTCTATCCTACTTTGCAGAAACAAAAATAAATAAAAATATTGCTTATCAAAATTATTTTTGGATACGGAAACATACTTTCACTCAATCTAAAGATTCTGGTAAGAGTAAATGAATTATTTGAGAGATCCTAAAAGACGTAAATTCACAATAATTATCTGTAAGATATCTCAGTAATTCTATTCGAAAATATTCCAAACATTTGTATAAAAAAATCCTAAAATGGTAAAAAAATGCTTTAGGAAAAGCATCGTGTAATGACATCCTGTCAATTTTTTTTATTTCAACATCATTTCCTCTTCATTATCCACTTACATGCAACACGCCATCGCTCTTCTCCGAACAATAAACCGAGACTTCGCGAACCTGCATCTCCGAAAATTTCTCTCCCTCTCGCTCGCCCTGCCTCACCCCACTGGAATCCCGTGGTCGGTAAGTATCTTCGTTCTGGAAAAAAAAACCAACACAAGAGGAAGAGAGTCGCGTGCACCATCCCGACGCGCGGCGTCGCTGGCGCGCGAGCAGGTCACGTGCGACCTGAGAATTGCTTTCTTCAAAAGACTTCAGCCCTCCTTCCCTCCTGCGCTCTCTCTCTCTCTCTCTCTCTCTCTCTCTTTGTTCAGCAGCAGCTGTCCGAGCGACTCGAAGAAGGCATTCCTTTCTCGAGTGTCAGAGCACAGGCATGATACCAGCTCGGATGAATATGGTCCCTTATTCCTCGCATTTCGATTGTCATTTTTAAAGGTTCGTACTTATTTTTCCAGCCGTACCTGCGGGAAGCTTGTCCCCTTCGGGGAGTGAAAAATTAGCGATGCTTGGGAACTGACTTTGAGGAATTACAGAAGTAACGATGTCGAATGTCTGAAAAGTTATTTAAAACCTTCGGGGCAATAACATTTTATTGCGCGTTTAGCTTTTATTACGTAAAATTACTTTGAAGTATTTTCAACTAACTAGCATTGAATATCACTATCATGTGTTTAAATATTTGTCTTATGAATTCCAACTGCCGTCTAAACTGAAATCAACTCGCGCGGTGCTTGACATATATATCTTTGTTATAGAGACAAACAGTTGATTTGTAAAAAAATAAATTTTCACCATTCGCAAGGCAGGTATAAGCTCCGAGAGAGAGAAAAAAAGCGGTGTGCACCTGAGCCCGACCGGCGGAGCGAGAAAAATCAGTTTTTCTCGTTTCTATCTACCGGCACACAAGCGTGGACAAAAGCTCGGGGTGGGCACATTCGGCTCTACATTCCCGAGTACATTCCAGCGGGGCAAATTCCATCGATTCATCAAAGGAACAGACGAGCCCGGGAAAAAGTACCGACGGCACACGGGCGCTCGCCTTTCTCGGGCGCGCCTCTCCGTTCATTATACGGCCGGCCGCGTGTGTAAGCACCTTACCTTCTTTCCGCGTGCCGGTGGGAAAATTTACGCGGACTCTCCCACGCTCGGCGGCAGCGGCGCGCGCACGACCGAACCCTGCCTTCTTTGTTGAAGCTTGTAAAGCTCGTGGCTTTTTGGCCGACTACGGAATGCGACCGTCGCCTGCTCTACCTTCCTGGATCGGCCGCATTTTCACCTGCGTGCGCGTAAAAATCTGCGATCTTTCATCCTTTCACGCTGTACCTGCTATTCTTTTTCTATAATTTCATTGAATACCATTAAATGTACAAGAAAAATCCATTTTTCACACATGTCAGGTGTTTCTCCTTGAAAAATATACAGGACAGACTCCTTTTTGAAAAAGGGAAACTCTGTTTTTGAATCGAAGAGGGTAGTAAAGCCCATTTTAACAATTATTCCTTTTTAAAAAAGACATTTTCTCTGCCACGAATGACCTACCCCAAAATTTGGTAGACTTCGCGGCGTGACTTCTTTCACCGGGTAAAAATGCAAGGCGCAGGTGCGCGTGCTTTCCGCTGGTGTACGTCTCGCGTACGTGCGCTGTAATTGCGCGCGTAAACAGCACACGGTAGCCGGGAGCTCGCGCGCGCATCTCGCCCGGCAGGTCCATTTAAAAAGGAAAGAAAAGTATACGCCGAGCGGCAGTCGGGGGAGAGCATGGCGCGAGCCGCCCGCCGCAGCCGGCCAACGCGCTCAGCTCCTTTTTCCTTTTATTTTGCCATCGGTGCCGAGAAGATGCTGCTTGGGTGACTGACGCAAGACGCTGGATTTGTTGAAATTTTTTAGCGCATCGCACATAGTCCGAAGAAACTTGAAAAAGGGAATTTTGGAGGCTCGAGAAATAGAAGCGGAGTTCCGGGCGTTGAGAGACCGAGGCGCACGCTCATGGGGAGAAAGAAAGAATCTCCTCTCGCGGAACCTCGCGTCGTCTTGCAGGCATCTGCCGGATCTCTTTCTCTCTCTCTCCTTCTCTCTGTATATACAAGCTGCAGGTCAAAAACCGGATCTCATCACCGGCTTACTCGCTCGCGAGGCCTTTCCTTTACTCGCTTGGCTCCTTATACTCGGTGTGTGCGTACCTAGAGTCGTACCTACAGTATGAGCTGTCAACGATGCCGGTGTTTGCACTAATGCATATCAAAAACTGGGGAAAATAAAAATGCAGAAAAATCGGTGAGATTTTTTGCTATTTTTTTAAGGTACTAGATAAAAAAAATAAGTTTTCAAAAGTTACGTATAATTATAAAAGTTGTTTAAAAAGATATTGTGTAAATTACAAAAAAAAGGACCTATATATTGAATTTTCTATCCGAATATTAACAGATAAGTCAGTTACTAAGAAGCTCTAGATCTTTCAAGAAACTTTCGGACTGATCTTATTGCTCATCTTACGATTTGAAAAGTTAATTATTAACCGACGTGGAGAGGACGAATTCCTGGACGGAAATGCCCGGAGAGGACCTTCGTCCAAGGTCGTCTCCGTCATTTTTTTACGGTCCTTTTAGGGTACAGTGCGGTGGAGAGAAAGAAGGAACAACGAGAGAAATAAAAAATGAAATCGTTAGGACCGCGCGCCCGGTCATTTGACTCTCCCGCTCTCTCTCTCTCTCTCTCTCTCTCTCTCTCTCTCTCTCTCTCTCCATCTCTCGTCTCCTACAGGGCAACTTTTTTGCAGTTGTTTTTCGTGCCTTAAGATGATTAGTCTGAGCCTTTTCACTCTTCGTTGTTTCTTTTTCTCGCTCAAAAGGTTTGATGAGTACATTTTTATGGACAGCCTTTGCTACGCTTTATTATTAAAGTTTAACACGGTACCGTAGGAAGTAATTTGAAATTCTGAAGAATCATGTGCTATGGTAGAAATTAAAGTAACTTTCTTTAGCATTTATATCTAAATCATTTTATTTTAGTCAAAAGCAATTTTTCTTATGCTTAAAAAATATTATAATAAATACATAGAGATTTAAAAAATAAATAATTTATATAAATTAATAAGTAGTAAATTTATTTAATTAAAACTGTAATATTCATTTATCCAACGTAAAATAATTTTTATCTCAGTTTCCGGTGAGTAAGTACACTTATGCTATGTAGAACAATTCTTTCCCATAATTAGTGGAACTGATAGAGCAATTTTTCGTTGCCTTATTTTTCTTGAAAAGATTACATTATATTTCACTTGAAGTAGTTAAAAAAAAATACTGAAAGATAATATTTATTCATGTGCGTAAAAAAAATAGAAAATTAAAATAATGGAAGATGAAAAAATGTATATTTCATGTGCATTCCAAGGAAACAAAGCAATTTTCTTCGCATTAAGATAATCGCGCTGAAAGTTTGATCTCCGAGAGTGATGGATGAAATTCTTTAAAAATTCAAGAATTTTCTTTCGAACGTTAAGCTGGCGTAGAAAAACAAACTCGCGGCAGGAAAGCCTCGGGTTTTCGTGCATCCTCACTCCCGAGTGCAGGAATCACGAAGGCGCGCGCTCAAGCTCACGCAGCGAAAAGAAAGAGCGAGAGAGAAAGAGGATACGAGCCAAGGAATTCCGTATTGGCCGACGCGTATATACGGCAAGGGTCCCGGGGCCTTCGCTGCACGACCTTCGACGGCCCTACCCCCACTCCCGGGTCTCCTGCTCTTTCTCCTTTTTTACTTCCTCGACGCGTTCCTTCCATCTCTCTTTTTCCCTCCAAAACTATCACGTACGGAATTCGGTAGCCGAGTCCCGAGAGACGGAGAGGGAAGATCGCGTCGAGAGCCCGGTAGCCTTGTCTCTGTGTCTCTCTCTCTCCCTCTCCCCTCTCTCTGTCCCTCTCGCTCCTTCACTCGACCTAACCCTAAACCTAATTATTTTAATCTGACGTGGGCCTCACGGTCCCGTTCGACGCCTCTTTTATGTATCTCTTGCTGGTATCGTTTCTTCGCTGTCGTCTTTTTTTTCGTAAAGGTTGGATTTCCTTTTGTATATGGCTGAACTTTGTATCTGCCTGTCTATCTCGAGCTCTCCAGGCTCTTTGAATTTCTTTTTACTTTCGTTTTGATTTTCGAATGCTCACCGACGTTTCTGTTGTCGACGTTTCTTGACAAGTTTTACGAATTATGATTACGGGCTAATAAATATTTTTGTTTATATACTAAATTCGCAAAAGTATATATATTAAATTTCAAATAAACTATCGTGTGAATGCAATGTATTCCCAACATTTTATTTTTTTGCTAATCCATCGACCCTTAATCTTCTAAAGTAAAATTTGAAAAAGTAAAATGGACGGACGCAAGGTGCACACTTAAAATATCCCCCTCGTCATCACCTGTGTCAGTTTAAAAGTTGTCACCTGTTAAGCAGCATCGATGAAAGCATCGAACACGGAAAGACATTTATGAAAATCTAAAATGGGGACTTAATTGTCTTGATAAGTCATACAACTTCACGCAATATCTGTCAACGTCCAGCAAACGTCTCTAATTTAATGTCCCTAGTCCTGCACTTTGATCGGCGTGCATGTTCCCGGAAGTTTCTTATCTTAAGGCGACCCAAAATTAGAAATTCCCGAAAAAGGTGGAGAGAGAAAGAGGAGGTTCCAAAGCGCCGAGATCGAATACAAAAGATCATTAAGTAGGAAACTAATTATTTAGCACTTGGGGATGGGCAACATTCCTCTATGGGAAAAGATTGTAGGGTCGCTTTGGACTGAACCACCTGGCCCTCCTCTCCTCCTTTTCCGGTGCACTTTTCACTCGGGAATGTTGAATGGCGCTTCCGCTCCCGGCTGTCTACGTGACATACGAGCGCGTGCCTTTTTTTCAATGTATCTGCACCGTGTGTTACCCTTTACAGCGAACGATTTTTTTCTTAGTTAAAATATTAATTTCATTGTCCTGATAATTTTTGATTTTGAGAAAATCAAGTAAAAAGTCGCAAAAGGAGAAATGCAAAATTTAGCCAGTATCCTTGTACGAGAGCAGAAACGGTCGTGAGATTCCTATAGCGTCGATCGAAACACGGCTGCGTACCTGCAGCCGAGAGTGGGAGAGAGAAGGAGCGAGAGAGCGAGAGAGAGAGAGCACCGCGAAAATATACGTACACACGGATCCCCCTAATTACGAGCGAAGTACATTCCTGCGCTAGGCGCACGTACGCGTGCAGCGCTGTAAGGACGAGACCGAAGTCGCGCGCAGGTGGAGGGAGGGGAGAGATACCCCTGGAAGGCAGAGAGCGGGAGAGAGGCGCTCGGATAAATATGCGGGAGGGGCCGGAATTCCTCACTCAGCTGCATTCCAGCCCTCCTCCTCCTCGGCCGAGTCCATCGTTCCTTTTCTCCTGCCCCCTCCCGGCTTTATAGCCCCGAGAGTACGCGCGCGCATATTCGCGTCCCTCTCGCGCAAGAATGCACCTCTCGCTCGCTCGGATTTCCTACGTAGGTGTTTCTCCTGCTCTCCGGCCCCTTATCAAGCACAGAAGGAACGACGGGCTTTTCTTTTTCTTTTTTCTTTTCTTTCTTCTTTCTTCTTTCTTTTCCTCGGCCTGACCCCCGAGGCGCTTTCACGAAATGAGGCGTGGGCGTACGATCTGACGGCGCGAGTATCGTTAAATTTTCGATTTTCGCTTAGATCTCTTTAATCGATCGATTCAATCTAAATAGCTTATCTCAATTTCTACCATTAACATTTTACTGTTTTCGCATTAATACCTCGTGAATGAACGAAAAAAAAGGCAAAACGAACGGGTAATACCAATAAAATCTGCATTGTTAATTTTAATGCGAATGAAATGGTCTATTACAAGTCGTTCATTGGTTTAAACCTTCAAAATTCCGAAAACTTTCTCTCATTCTTCGATATTAAAGAATATTCAATTTTTATTTTTATTTTTATTCTATAAAATACGAAGATATTTTTTTTATTTTTGTAATTATACGTTCTTCTTTCATCTGCTAAAATTCGGAAAGGTTAACTTCTTTGTACGAGAGTCGCAAAAATCCTTTAGAGACCAGTTTAACTGGTTGCGTTTCCGGTTTTATTTACAAAGCTATTCTTCAAGATTTCATTCACTAAAATTGAGTATCAACTTTTCGCGAGTTTTGATGATAACTGTGTACAAATTTATTCAAATATTGAACATTGATTTTATAGTCTATATACTGTTATTTTTATCTTCTAAAAAACATTCCGATCGATTCTAAATAAGCTTTTATAGTTTCATTTCACTTTAATTATGTTAGCGCATTGTGTAATTGATTGCAGGATCAAAATTTATTATCCGAATGTGAAAATAGTAAACAGATCGGAATGCGTGCACATTATTTTGAAATATCAGAATAAATTCATTTTATTCCCAGCCAATAGGCGGACTTTCTAAATATGCTCTTACCAAAGATGAAGAAATCAATCAATTTAATTAAATTCCAGCAATGGTAATCATTACATTTTTAACGCCACTGCTTTGAAGCAAGTATTAGTGATTGATGAAGCTCGAAAAATTAATGGATAGAATCCGTTGTAATTATGATCAGTTACAAAAATCTTTATCGATAAAATGCTTTAAATATTAGAATTATGACGCAGGAGAAATAGTACATTTCTCAATGGGGGCGGAAGCGGATTATTTCTCTGCAACATGCGATTTGGAGGTTAGACTGGTAAAAATTAACTTTTTATAATTGAAAAAATCTTTCATTACTTAATGAAAATAGTCGAGAGTACATAATATTTTCAGCTGAAACTACGGGAACTACCGCTCGGTGTGGTATACAGTTTTAGAAGAAAACTGTGCGACCGTTGGGTCGGAGCAGCCAGCGTGGAATTCAGCAATCAGTTAGGTATTCAACGCTTTCGGGGGACATAAATCGCCGAGGATACCATAAGGTCTTTTTTCTCCCTCCTTTTGTCTCAGCTGCCCGATGCTCATCTTCTCGCCGGGGAAAGATTTTCGATCGCGATACAGTACCTTTTTTTCGTCGCGCCAGCTCCGTGTTTTTTTTTTTTTTTTTTTTTTGCATCCACATCGATAAGTATCGCGGTGACGCCAAGAAAAATTCGACGGCCAAATTCCTCAAGGAAAGGTTGTAAACAGATTTGTTCTAATTTTTTTACGACTTTTCTGGGAGATCCAGGTATACCTCACGTATTACGATCCTGTCCACCCGTGGTTATCTGATGGTCAATTATTATGTCTGTTCTACGAACTTTAGAACTCCAGGGTTACCTCAAATTATACGATGTAATCATTAACAATTCTATTTAATCTGTATGTCTTCAAAGAAGTTTGTTTCACTCACAAATCAGGGGTATATTTCAACACAAGCGGTTGAATTTTTCATTCTAGTTTTCATTATACTTGTACTAATGCGCATCACAAAATATATAGATAATTTTGAGAAACCTCTAAGATTTGAAAAAAAAATGCTTTGGCTTTGCTGGGGAAACGCACAGAATATCCTTCGACGTTCATTTCCGGTGGGAGTGTAGCCGCCAGCCACTGGCGAAGGGAAATGAGCGGTGCAGAAAGTAAACGCCGGCATGCTGGACCGGTATGCGTTTGTCGCGATGTATACCGCGCAGCAGCGGCTTCTTCTTACCAGCCTGCGCTACCGACTTCCTCTTCTGCTGTTCCGCGGCTCTTCCGCGTCTTTTACGATGCTTCACGGTGAATTTTTTGATTTTTCAAACTTAAGGAAACGAGTTATAACTCAAAAACGAAATAAATTTGAATTTATGCCTGTTATTAAAAGAGCGTAAAATTACTTTAGAGCAGCGAATGTTTATGGAATTTTATTACAAAATAATAAAGTTATTATAAAGCAGGAAAGCGAAAAGGCATAACTCCTGCTAGTAATATCCTCCTCTCTCCGGCAATAATCGGCGAGTCGAACCAGCGCGTTCTTACGACTGGCGCCTGTGGAGCTTTAAAAAAAGGAAAGAAAATCCGATCCCCTCGTGCACAAAGAAAAAAGCGGGGGGGTGAGGAGAACGCCGGGACGATCGCTCTCTCGGCTCAATTAAAAGACAATGCGCGCCCAGCCGCGGGAGAGAGGAGGGTCCGGGATGAAAGAAGAGGCGAACGAGCGAGCGAGTGACGTTCCTTCCGCTCGGGCGTGCATTGACCGACATTTCCTGGGCGGCGTGTCAGGCTCTATTTTGCGCCGGAGATAACATTGTCGCATGTCCGGTGAAAATATGCACGCTCGCGCCGGCCGGGCGATTGCCTTTTCTCGTGAGAAACCCGAGAGTGGAATGCGCGTGGGTGTGCGAGATTGCGCCGCGAGTCTCGTGTGTCTTATTAAAAGATGATTGCTAGGCACCAGGGGTTATATCGCCAAGGACTTTCCACCGTAGGAACTGATATGCTCGATTGAGGTTGCAACAAATTTAAGTTTGGAGATTTGTACCGAATTTGTTTTTATGATTTTAGTTCAAAATACATAACTGGTCATTTCTTACGTTTAAGCGGTTTACTTTTAAAAATATGCTTTTATTTAAAAAAAATGATGTTTATTTAATTATTGGAGAGACGTAAAGAATTTTTAATGATTGTTCCAAACATTTAATTACCTTAGTTCCCGTGAGTAACTTTAACCCGATATAATGATTTTCTTTTAGACAATAATAAAAATCATTGAAAAATGTAATGTTAGGAAATAGCAGAATGCATTAAAATAAGGAATTTGGACAATTTGTTGTTGAGTGTTGTATAAAAAGGTGTTTTACGGGTCCCGGGTTTGGACGGCGAGTCGCGCGAGGGTTACAAGTACTCGCTTGGCGGCGCGCGCGCCTCGCCAGGGAGATGCCCGAGGGAACGCGGAGAAGATTCCGCGTCGCTGAAGGGCCTTAGATAGGTACGCCGGGGCCCAGAGGAGGAGGGCCAGAATGGCGGGAGGGGGGCTGAGGAGCGGGGCAGAGATGGAAAAGGCAAAGAGAGGCAAACAAAATGCGCGCGCACGAATGAGTGAGAAAGAGAGGAGGGGAGAGGGAGCGAGAGGAATTTCTCCCTCCCTGCCGGTGGATGATCGCAGTCACGCTGATGGGTCCACGGCGCACGCGGGCCCAGAAATTCCAACAAGGACGGGGCATAATGCGCGACTCAAGGTCGGTTCTACACTACTACAGCGAGTCCGAGAGCGGGAGCGCGCATCTCTCGCTCTTGCTCGCCCGGCAGGGTCGTACCCTGACCTCGGGGGGCCCAATGTTCCCACTACTCCCGTGGAAGGGAGAGAGACGCGCGGCCGGAGCGCACTCGCGTACACCGCGCCGTCGGGGCCCCCCCGTGCACTTTGCATTTCCCTCTCTTTCTCGCCCTCCTTGCAGGAAGAAAGTTTGGCCTGGAAGCTGCGCTCTTTAGAATCTTAGAGAAATTTCAGAAAGTTCCAACGACGCTGCTTCATCTTCGGCCCAATCACCCGACTCGAGGCTAAAACTTTCCTGCGGGAGCGTTTTTACCTTTGCTTTCTTTTCCACCGCTCTTGCGCGGTGCAGCGATTCAATAGTCAAATTGATTTTAGCTCGGTAAACGGAAAATAGGAAGCAGCGCTGGTCAATCGCCTTAAAATTGTCGAAGCACCTCTTTCCAGCAGGAAATTCCCGTGGAAGAGGCTGCCTCCCGACGCGAAAGTCGAGCGGTGCATCGCGGCGCGCGAAGGGAGCCGGCGCTTACGCTCCTGCAGCGCAGGCCCCGAGATGAGGCCCGCCTTTTTACGCCGGGGAAGAAAGAGAGTCGCGGACCGAGGGGCTCGCTCCGCGGCCGAGGCAGCGCATACGCGCGTGGTGCCGCGGCCCGCGAGAGCGAGCGAGACGCCCCAAGAGGAGGAGGGAGAGAAAGAGCGAGAGAGCGAGGAAGGAGAAGCAAGCAGCAGAATAGAAGTAGGAGGAGGAGCATAGCGCGCGTCAGCCTGCTCGCTCCGCGCTCGGGCAGCGGGAGAGCGAGCGAGACGGCGCGCCGAGGATCCCGCGGGAGGGAGAGAGAGGGAGAGACCGGGCGCGCAAGAAGCGAAGAAAGAGAGAAAAAAAAGGGAAAAAAGGGGATCCCTTAAAAATTGAGCCTCTCCTGCCTGGCCGGCTCGCTGCCTGCCGCCTCGGGAGCGCGAGAGAGCGAGGGCGAGGGCGAGAGCGAGAGGCTCGGCGGCGAGCGAGCGAGCGAGAGAGAGGAGGTGGGGATTGGAATTTCGGGCCCGTAACCGACCAGTCTGGCGGAGGCCTTCTCGCGAAGATGAGGTGATCCCGCTCCGCTTGCGCCGCGACAGAGGAGCAGCACGCGCGCCCCGCGTCTCTTCTCCAGTGTCCGTGTGTGCCGCCGCCGCAGCCACCGCCGTAGCCGCCGCCGTAGTCGCCGCCGTGGCCGCAGAAAAAGAGAGCGCGCCGAAGTATGCGGCAGACCTGAGCAGGCGAGCCCCGGGGTAAGAGAGGTGACGAGTCGCCGGCATGGACCGCCAGTACACCCTGTGCGTCCTCGTACCGGCGCACCAGTACCGGAGCTACGTCGACGGGTACGCGGATGCCACGGGCAGCGCGGCTGCCAAGGCCGCGGGCCAGCCCAGCTACCCTCAGCGCATCATCAATGGCTACCAGACGCGCCAGGACTACCGGCAGCTGCTGCTCCAGCAGCAGCGCCAGCTCCAGCTGCAGCAGCAGCAGAAGCACCTGCAGCGCCAGCAGCTGCAGTACTACAGGCTCCACAACCAGCAGAACCTGCAGAAGGTCCAGAGCTACCAGTACCAGCAGCAGCAGAACCACCGCAACCAGCAGAACCAAAACCAGAACCACCTCAGTCAGCAGCAGCAGTCGCAGCAGCAGCAGCAGCAGCAGCAACAGCAGCAGCAGCAGCAGCAGCAGAACCCGCCGGAGCAGATCTACGAGAACGTCGTGTCGCAGTACCAGATGAGGATGTGCTACCAGAACGACTACGAGAACGACGAGCAGATCCAGAGGTTCTACTGGGAGCAGTGTTACAGGCGCGACGACAACGACGCCACCGCCTACTACTATTGCGAATACGTAAGGATCCGATAAGTACCGCGAGTGATGACAATTTTTCTCAGTGGGGAACGCGAAAATCCAGTGCTTTTCTGTTAGCGCGTACGCCGTCGAGACACGGCCACCTGGCTTGGAATGTGGAAGACAGCGAGAGGAGCCGGCCGAGTCTGGATTCCTCCTCTCTCGCGCTCGTCGCTACCTCGCCGAGATTCAGGAATTTTTTTTTACTCTCTCACCTGTACGTGGGCTTGTGCCTCCGTGTCTGTCTGTCTGTGTGTGTGTGTGTGTGTGTGTGTGTGTGTGTGTGTGTGTGTGTGTGTGTGCGTGCGTGCGAGAGTGCGTGAGAGAGAGAG
>JAXIUT010000021.1:35322-52036 GCA_035586675.1 Eurytoma californica | reverse complement strand
TCTCCCTCTCCCTCTCTCTCTCTCTCTCTCTCTCTCTCTCTCTCTCTCTCTCTCTCTCTCTCTCTCTCTCTCTCTCTTTCGATCGGGAATCAATAATTTTCGCGCGGCTACCGAAGCTCGCCTTCTCGTTTCTCGCTTCTCCTCCAGCCGCAATTTATAAGCCCGCGCTATTGACTCGTTCTTTTTGCGGACGCGCGCGGGCCGGATTTTTCGTCGGTGTTTGTTTTCTGGCCGGTCGCTTCGCGCGCCCGCGGCGTCCCGTGAAAATGCCTTCGCCGGCCGAGAGGCTGGACTGCTCGCTCGTTATTTCTTGCTAACTAAATGTTAGATCCACATCATTTATTTCCAACCTTCTAAAATTAGCATTATCTAAAGTTATTTCAAACAATTTCGATTGTTTAAAACAATAATTTATTTTGTGAGAAAAAATGAAGAAACTTTTTTTTAAATAGTTTCCCCGGATATAGAAAAATCAGTTCTTCGCTAATTTTGTTTGGGTTGAATGATATTATCTTTTGGTGTATTTAAAATTTATATCTATATCCCTTATATTCATTGAAAGAATTAAGTTTATCAGTTCTATTAATTGTTAAATATTAACTTAATTATTTTTGAATCGATAACAATTACTGGATAAAGATATTATGGACGTTAAGTAATCTAATATGATTGATAGCAACCTATGAAATGTTATTTTCACAAAATCTAGTCAACATTATTAAATAATTTATCTTAAAACTTTATGTCATCGATTACTAATTATTTTCAACATTGCATAGATAAAAAGCTTTGCAATAATAAGTATACCACTTTAATTATATAATTAAATGACAATACTTTTTGAGTACGGTATAGGATGAAAACAATTTAATTGAAATTCTTTGCAGGAAACGAAACTCTTGAATTCTTGTCGCGAGTAGATAAGCCACCGCAAATTCGAAACAAACGATAGGAACAATAAAAATACATATCGAAGCGCAAAAATAGCGAATATTTCGCGGAAGCAACGGATGATGCAGGCGCTTATCGATCATTTCTGATTAATCAGGCGTCTGGATTGTTGTAATTTGATTTGTCGCACAAACGGTATGAGATAGACATCTTTCTGACTATTGACAATCGTGCGACTATTGTTTCAATAGATATTGATTTATTTTCATGGAAAAATTGCACGAGGCTCTAATAAGAAAAATATAATCCATTTGTCACAGGTTTGAATTTAATAAATGATATTCATTAGATTCTCATTTCGTGATTAATAGATTCTATACATCTTCATAGATAAGCTATTATTTTAAATCGCTGTAAATTACACTTCGTAAAGTACTACATGCAATTGTAGAAAACGTTACGTAATTATGTAAAAATGAAGACGTTAACGGAAAAATTCAATTTACTCATCTTCTCGTAATCTTAATTATCGATCAGCGCTACCGCGATGAATTAAATTTTCGATTTGTCTTCGATGAGCCTGCGAAAATTCCGAAAGAATTCCGAAGAACAGTATACGAATCCGGCCACAAATTGTCGATCGAAGCGAAGGGCATAAAATTCGAATTAACTCTTGCCGAATCCTTGCTGAATATTACCACATCGAGTTACGGTATTTCAGCTTTTTTCCTCTTCCTCTCTCGCACTTCGCCAGCCTTTCTCGAATTAGTCTTGCGAGAATCGGGGGCGACTACGCGTGCACACACGAATTGTTTTGGTCCAGTGAAGCAAGGATCGCTCGCAGACCGCCGACCCGAATTTCAAACCGCCTTCGAAAATAGCCCGAGCGCCGGTCGCACGCTCGATAACGCGCTGCGCTAACTTTTTCGCTTATCGTCGCCGCGTACTCGATGCGCCGCTTCCCTCTTTAGATATTTACACCTTTTGAAAGGGTTTACGCACTGAAAAAGTCCGAGGTGTTAACTTGGAATTTGCGTCGTTTAAATAAAAAGCAAATTGTTCTACGATTATTTTATCAAATCGCAAATTAGAATAGCTACTTAATCGAAACAAATTCAAAAGGTAAAACTAATCGTTTGATTTATTTTGCTTACTTACAGGCGAAAAAGGAGATCTACGACGTGAAGCAGCAGCGGCTGTGCCTGGCCCAGGACGAGTACAATCACCTCAACAATGCCCTGAGCACACTCGGTGCATCCCGTACCAGCTGTAAGTCTCACATGTCCATTACCACCCGACTCTCGCGTGTCGCTAGTAAATTTTTCGCAGTTTTCTACTTTCCGAGAGCCGCGTTTTATTTTACCATACTTTTTATTGGCCGATTAAGGGTGCGCTGAATTATTCATGCGAGTTAGATAACACCTGCGCTCGCGTGCGAACTAGCTCTATTTTTAGATAAATAAAGAGGATACCAGTATGAAGGTTTTGCCGGCTCTCGGCTACTTTTCGTGGGCATGAATTATTTGTGTTGCCTTAATCACTGTACCCAATTAACTATTGTAATTAAAGAAAAATTCAAGGAAAAGTGCAAAGAATATCGTGCTCTCAATTAAAATGAGCGCCAATTATAAAAATATGTTGGATCAGTGTGTTCAAGCTCGAGCTCGCTGAGCACCAAGTACGATCCGGATTTGCTGAAATACGATGTGGCACTGGCGAGGAAGCGTGTCTCGCGGCTCAAGCGCGAACTGGAGCAGATTCGCGCGGAGATGAACTGCACGCAACGCGGCGTCGACACTCTGGCGAGGTGAGTCCCAACGAGTCCTCCTCGTTCATTTTATTTTTTGCACGCTCGGCGCTGCACCGGGGCTACGTGCGAATGCGCACGCAATTGGCCGCCGGAGTATGCTCCACGAGTCCGGGCGTTAAACAGTCAAAGATTATTTTGATAAATATTGCCTTCAATTGGCCAATGTGCCAACCAGTGGAATTTCCGAAGGAGTGGCTAAACTTTTTAGCGACTTTCACTTGCCGTGGAATTTCATTGCGATTTGCGTTAATCACTGCCTTTTTTTAACAATTGTTGCTCGTACACCGTAAATTACTTAATAGAACTGGTGTTAATTTTCATTTATGGACATACATTGTTTTTTTATTTTTTTTAAACATTGAAACGTTTTATTGACGTTAGATTTATTGTATTTTTAAAAGGCTGTAAAAAATTGAAATCATAATTAAATTTAAGAGTCGAGTAATTGTAATGAACAATAAACGGGTAATTCCTCGCAGTGTGGAGCAAAAGCTGAGCACGCACCATGCAGGCTGCTACAACATAACCGAGGCGCAGGCGATAATGACGGAACTGCGGAATATCCAAAAGAGCCTGAGCTCAGGCGAGAAGGAAAAGGCCGAGCTGATGCAATCGCTGGCCCAGCTGAAGGACGAGCTGACGAGGCTGCAACTGTGCGAGGGCAGCCCCGAGGCGAGTACCCTCAGCCTGCCGCAGGAAAAACTGAGCACCGCCTCCCAGACCGACCTTTCGGGCGAACTGGTCCCCATCGGCACGCGCCTCGCCGAGATGGCCAGGATGAGGCTGCAGTACGACGAGGCCAGGAAGAGGATCCAGCAAATTCAGCAGCAGCTCGCAGATCTCGAGGAGAAGGTCAGTTCTCCTCAGTGACTTAACCCCAATTTATTCTCTAATTTCTATAAAAAAATATTTAAGCCTGCAAAAATAATTAAAGTTTGCCCGGACAAAGTCTTAAGTTACGAGAATTGAAAAAAAAAAAAATAAGCGGGGCATAACTCGAGTCCGTGTAAAAGGAAGAGGAGAAAAGTACGGCCTTGAAATGCCTTTGGTGAAATTTAAACTGAAGCGTGTGGGTTTTTTTGGCGGAACAGGTGATACCGGGTCAGACGGAGAGCGACAAGGACAAGCTGCTGTTGTTCCAGGAGAAGGAGCAGCTGCTGCGCGAGCTGCGTAGCATCACCCCACACACGCGCACCCAGCAAGACATGAAAAAGATCCAGTGCGAGATACGCAGGCTCGAGCAGGATCTCAACAATGCGTTCGAGCTCTCCAACAAGACCATCACCGATCGCGTCAGGCTCCACGAGGAGAAGCAGCTGCTGCTCCAGCAGCTCAGGGACGCCCTCAGGTTTGTGCTCTACCCTTTTCTCGTCCACTCCCCGATTATTGGCTGATCCACTAAAGCGAAACTCAAAATGCTGTTTACAGGTTGATGGCGATGTTGGAAGGTCAGCTGAAGAGCCTGTCGGCGAGCACACTGTCGGTGAGCAGCAGCTCGTCACTGGGCAGCCTGAGCACGACCAGCAGCAAGGGCTCGCTTAGCTCGGGGCTGAGCTTCACCGACATTTACGGCGGACCGCAGTGCATGGGCACGACGCAGCAGGAGAGGCCTGTTGATATGGTCGACTTGCACCGGCGCGTCGAGAGGCTCTTGAAGGGCTCCGAGACTCTGGGCAGCACGCCCAACAACCTCGGCACTCCCTCGCCCGGCAGATCGCAGCCCAGCCTCTCGCCGAGGTCCAGCCTGTCCAGCGTCTCTCCGCCGGTCTCTCCACTCTACGAGAATGCGCCGATTCAGCCCCCGCCGCCGACTTACGAACAAATCGAGCTGCAGCGACGGCAGCAGCAGCGAATGATGTCGACGACGACGTCGCACTTGGACCGCACTCAGTTGGAGGACAAACTGGCGGAGCTGAGGCTCAGTCAGCAGACCATTCAGGAGCAGCACTGCACCACCACCGAGCATAACCACCATCATCATCACCAGCAACAGCAGCAACAACTGCAGCAACATCAGCAGCAGCAGCAGCAGCAGCAACAGCTGCAACAACCCAAGCTCAGCCCTCAACCACCCATGGACCTACAGTCGTGTAACATGTCGCAGGGTAGTGGTCTGGGCAGGCCGGCTCTTACCGGTAGGCTTCTAACTTTTAATCTGTTGACACGTTTATTCGAATGCATTACGAGCAGAAGGAATGATTATTTTTACATTTGCTGTGTAGGTCTAACGCAAGAACCGCCATTATCGCCTATTAGCGAGACACCACCACCGATGGGTATACGTTCGCGTGCGAGCTCCTCGGGCACGAATACGAGGTCTGTCTCAGCCGCTGTATCCGATGAAAGCGTCGCCGGAGACTCGGGCGTCTTCGAAGCGTCGAACAGACGAAAGCTGTCTGGTATTCTCGGGGGCGACACCCTCGCCACCGGTGACGTAAATCTCGACACCGCCCAAGTCCAAATCAAACTTAGGTAATTTTTTTAACTTGTTCAATGCATCATTTAATATACCTAACAATTAAAAAGAAAATATTTCAATTATTAATGTTTAACGCTCTTGCGCGACAGGTACTCGGTGAGCGACGGGCTCCTTCACGTCGGCATCGAGCGAGCTAGGAACCTCGCCGCCCTCTTCATTCCCGACAACATGCAAGTGTGAGTAGCCTTAATCTAGAGCGTATTGATTTAGTTGCGTCTACACTTCTACCTGCTGCCCTCTTATCGATTTCTTTCCTCCTTAAAAAAGTTGCTGACGATTTCAATTCATTTTTAGGTACATAAAAGCGGCTCTACTTCCAATGCAGCAGATGGTAAATCACGTGTGCTGTACAAAACCGGTAAGGGATTTGCGAAAACCCACCTTCGGCGAAACATTCCCCATTGCCGTACCGCTCAACAAACTTTACACCAAGACGTTGCAAGTCAACGTATGGTGCACGAGCGGAGAGTCTGAGGAGTGCTTGGTAAGTCAAGTTTATTGGAATAAATGTTCAGAAACAACTGAATAGAGTATTAATTCTAATGATCGGAATGAATTATAGGGTTCAGTCCAAGTCTCGCTAGCAGACTTCAGCCCAGAGAGCCTGAGCGTGAAGTGGTACAACATACTGCCGTCACGCTTCATGCAGCCTTCGAGCTCCTCATCCTCGGAAGGCGCTTCACGATCCTCGCAGTCCCTGTCAGTGTCCCAACAACAACTTAACAGCAAGCACGACAAGCAGGAGTCGGACATCTCAATGTACCGAGCTAATGCAGCTGGACACAGCTCGAGTAGCGCCCAGAATCAAGCCAAGGAAGAGAGCAGCGACGAAAGCACGATTATAAGCTCGCAGACATCGACCCTGACGCGCAACCAGGGATGTGACGAACTGCAGACGGCCGTGTCCCTTAGGCTCGAGGAACTTGCCAATTGCCTCAAGAGCCCTGAAGAAGAGGAGGAAGAAGAGGACGGGGACAGCGACAGTGAAAGTGCCGATAGCGAGGACAGCGACGAGCCCGGCATCATTGTTGAGTTTATGATGGAAGAAAGCGTACTCGAGGACGTTCTTGAACACGAGGTGCGTATTTTTTTTACTTCTGATCGTAATTTGCAATGACTTATTAATTTCCAAAAACGTACGATCAATACAATGAATATTTTTATTAAAGGAGGATGAAGAGTTAGCCGAAGAGCAAGCAGCGGCAGAAGCGGCAGCAGCAGAGACAAAGGCAGCAGCGAATCAAACTCTAGATAAAGAAACGAACACGGAATGCGTTTTCATTCCAGAACAAGGAAAACAGAGGAAGTTGTCAGCAGCAGGGGTAGTTCCTGGTGCGATACACGATGACAAGAGTTCCATTGTCATCAAGCGAAGCCAGACTTTCTCGCCGAGCGCGGCTGTCAGTAGAAATCACTACATCTGTCGAGTGAGTATTTTCTTTTAAAATTAATGTAAAAAATACTGGAACAATTAATATTAATCAAATTGTTATTATTACTTCAGCTGAATCGAAGCGATAGCGATAGCAGCATGCCGCTTTATCGCAGAGGTGGTCCGTTCCAACGCAACTCGGTAGAGAGACGATCACTCCGATGGCGAAGACCCTCATCCGCACTCAGTTGCAAGTCGCCCTCGGTATCGAAATCAAAGTCGACTCATTTCCCGGCAACGGCGAGAACTTCGCTCGACCTTGAGCTCGATTTGCAGGCACAACACGCTCGCCTCACAAACTTGCACGACGAACTGAGCAGGCTACGAGAACTGAAACAAAGGCTAGAACAGGCGCGAGAAAAGGGCGATACAGATATGGCTAGTTGGCTGCTTGAAGACGACAAGTTCCAAGTGCTCATGCAGCAAGCTGAAATTGGAAAGAATGGCAAGAGCGTCGAGGATAAGAAGGTCGAAAAGATGCTCAGGAAGACAAGCAAGGAGATCTATAAGCTTAGAAAGACGAAGGCGGGTAAAGGAAAACCTGACATTATATCGTTCAAGTGAGTATATAACAAAAATTCTAACTTCTTTTTACAATGTTTCCAAAAAAGGTATATATTAATGATTCACTTATTTGAAATTTTCAGAGAAAAAATGGCTTTTTTCACAAGAGTCAATTTGAACGTACCTGTTTTGCCACCCGATGAAGCAATCACGGACAAAACAGTCGTGCCTGATCACCGAAGACACGCGTCTGAACCATGTAAAACGAATACGGGTAAGAACTCCATTCACAACCATGCGGGTCGGAAAACGAGTGGACCAGCGGCTACGAGCAGTTCAAACACTGCCTCAACAAACACGACTAAAGTGTTGAGGGACCCAGTGGCCGAAGCGGAATTGCAAGCGACCGAAACGCCCAAGACCGGTGAGGAAGAGGATGGAGAACCGAAGAGGTACGAGTACGTCGTAGATAGGGTACTTGGAGTTGAAGTCTGAAGGAACATTGAAGAATAAGAATCTGTGTTCTAATCGTTAAACCTTTCATCTCTTGGGAGAGCAACAATTTTCCTCGTAATTCGGAGAAAGAATAACGCGAAATGTTCTCGTTATTCGCAGTGGCTCGAAACTGGGATTGGGAATTCTTTGTAAGTAGCGAAGGATCAAATGTTAATATAATAAATATAAAACTTCTCATATGAATAAATGTTCCTTTCGGTTTATGACACGAGAATAAAAGTGAGATTCTTTCAAATTCTCTTGTTAAATTTTGACTATTGCGAATTTAATAACATATTGAAAAATTATTATCACGGTTTCATCCTTTAGCTCTACTATTGAGTGTTAAAAATAAAAATATTTTGACTGTCATTTTTATAAGGTCAGTAATTAAAATAATTTTGAATTGTTGGACTATTTTTTTAAGGATACCACTTATTACAATGATTCATAAACATTTCACTAAAAACAATACAATAAAAAACGTCTTAAGCATAAGGAAAGGTATCCTTGTTAATGCTTGTTTAATTCAACTTCCAATTGAAAAGCGTGAATTATACTTGAAGGATTACTCGTCATGGAATGAGATTCGCTTAGAGTTTGGCATAATTTTGTGAAAAGCAAAAATTATAATAGACTTTTAGAAACGTTTTTAATAGTGAAATTCACACTCTTAACATATTTGTTAAAATCTTATTGAATTCTTTCTAAAGTTTGAATAATTGTCGTTTTTCTGAATTTTTTAAATATTATTAAAAAAGCAGGTGCCATGTACGTTTGAAGTACATACATGCGATAAGTTCAGAGGGTTCACATAAATTTAGAGTTCAACGCTGTCATGTATTAGTATTTCATTTTAACAAATTGTGGTTCTTCAGAAAATATACGGTGAATAACGATTACATTTATTTGGGTCGATAAGCCCACCGAGCAGCTGGTCTGCCCTTAAAGCAGTGATACTACATACTATTGTGGGTCTACTGCAAAAAAGTATATTCGATAGGCTGATTCATTTGTATTTCGTTAAAGCAAAGTTAAACTAATCAGTCTTCGATAATAAAAATCATTTTAAAAAGCCAAGTATCTTGCAAGTGCCTTTGTTAAGATATCGATGTACAAGAATGTCGACAGTATCGAAATCGCTAAGTGAAATGAAAGTATAAAACAAATTTCTTACTTTACTTTATAAGAAGAGGTGTCGAGAAACGTGCCTTGTATTGTTATTGTGAAAAAATTTGTAAAATTATTGTAAAATTGTTATTATAAAAATTTGTTAAGATCTT
Organism: Eurytoma californica; assembly: GCA_035586675.1. Lineage (NCBI taxonomy): Eukaryota > Metazoa > Arthropoda > Insecta > Hymenoptera > Eurytomidae > Eurytoma > Eurytoma californica. The sequence continues at coordinate 43,142 of JAXIUT010000021.1, read as the reverse complement.
ATGCGATCGAAATGATGCGAAAACGAAAAACGCACAGCGTTTGATCTCACCGAAGGAATGTGCCTTAACTGAAAATGCCATTCGTCCGAAGCGCGTGAGACAGGAGAAAAGGAGTGAAGAGCGGAAACAAATTAAAAGGAGAAATATAAGAATCGAATTTCGTCGACGAGAGCAACTCCTAGATTTCAATATATATAAATATATAAATAGATGAATTTCTACGGAAATCGTTATATTTCCGAGTGTAAAGTGAATTTAGCACATCCTCATCCGGCGATATACGCGGATCAGGGAAAGCGCGGATTATTCATATTTTACTAGAAACAGGACGAAATGGGACGGGAATTTACTTGAAACAATGGGGATCTAATTTTAAAATCTAAGTTAAACTGCAAAATAGCTTGTACATAAAAATCTTTCCCTTCTACTTTTTTTTGTACATACGAATGATGTAACCCATACCGACATTATGTTAAACAAGCAACATTATAAATATACATATGAAAACACAAATATATATATAATAAAATCTTGAGTACGTAAATGGATACATAATGTATCGTGTATATGAAAAAAAGAAACATATTTGCTTAGGCAAAGAGAAATATGTCTTGCGTTTAATTGTAGGAAAAAGAAAAAAGAAACACAGTGGCCTTTTAATGCAAATTTTGTAGTTTCAGAAAATTCGGTGATGCACACGTGCGAAAATACAGCGTTTATGTCATTGTTTGAATTTCAATACTTAAGAAAGGATTGTTCATCGAATCGTAGAACGATGCATGTCTGCACTATACCAACGTATTATTAATGTTACTTTATGTATTATTATTACTACAATTATAATTATTCTAATTTTAATTTTTATTATTGCTATTATTATTTTTATTATTACGTTATTATTTTGATTATCGCTATTATTAATATTATTTACTTGTAGTGTAAAAGTGCTCTGTAACGAAAACGAATATTACAATAATAATAATGATTTCGTATTGAGAAAATCAGATACACTACTTGCTTTGTAAGTAATGGTTCCGTATAGTAACAATTAAAAGAATATACTATGAATGAAATAGATGGACTTGATCACTTTATTTTCTGTGCCTTATGTTTCCACTTCCATCCCTTACTATAAAACTTGAAGCAATCATCTATCAAGAATATATGCCCACATGAAGGTGCATTTTATTGTTTTATTTGGAAGGATTCACCAGTTTCACTTTAAAGTCCTGCTACTCAGAAGACTCGGTGGAGCTATATGTATTTAGAGCGCCAATTTAGGTTGAGGCACAGAATGCGGCGTTTAAATGGAATTCCATCTGGCAGTGAGTGAGGGAAACTCACCAATCAGTGCGCACACTTTAGAACCCAGGGCAATGCTTGCGTTAAAATGAATTTACCTTTCCTTATACATAAATAATAAAATAAGAGTTTTATTGGTCAGATTGCATAAGAACCATTATGTTATGTACTTTTTATTATACACTTTTTGATGAAAAAAAAAATCCAGCGAATGAAAATAACGATCGGTTAGTCTTGTTTCTAAGAAGAACGAACGAAGTTGGCGCGAACTTGAAAGAATCGAGGCGCCAGTTCATCGACGAGTCGTCTCGGTGTCGTGTGTGACAGGAGCCGGTGGACGCATGCGCGTCGCAATACTCAGGTGGGCAGGCGTCAGGTAGCTGGTGCGTGGGAGGCCGAGTACGGTGGTGGCAGCGAGGGCGGCCCAGTCGAGCGGAGCGCGAGCCTCGCGATGCCTCGGGCCGAGAGGGGCCGCGACTCGACCCTCCCGCACGCCACCCTCCTGCTGCTGCTTCTGTTATTCGACAGGATTCACGCGGCGTTACCCCCTGGTGCAGGTAAGTTTGGCAATTAAATCACTTCTTGCGACGATTTGCAATCGTTTCTCCTTTTCTCAATGTACTTTTTCTAAAGTTTCACCAAGTTTCTAGAAAAATGGTGGATGTGCTACTTTTTATTTTATTCAACGTTCCGCCGTTTGATGCAAGTAAAGTGCTGCAAGTGAAAAATTGTGGAAACATTAGCCAGGAATAGTTTGTTGTGCCTTCGAGGTTGCGTTGCTAATGCTGTTTCGGTATCTCGCGCTTCAATCTATGTACTTTCCGAGTGCGCGCATTGGATTTTATAGTCGGGGATTGAGATCCAACAATACTTTTTGAAATATTCTTTAAAAAACAAAATTTTCTTATATTCTACAAGAAAATTCTGTTAAAAGAGAAGAACACAAAGTAAAATCTAAATATTCATCCGGTTATCTCCTCTAACGATCAAAAATCCCCAGGCATTTCATTAGCGCATCCACCCCTCCACTACCCCTCGGAACGCGAGCTCAATCGACGCGTCGTAACGAGGAAGGAATCACCTGCGTTCCAAGGGGTGAGCCGTAAAAAAAATGTGTCGGGCACGCGCGGCGCACGTGTCAACCTGATCCACCGGTGTCGCGAGCATGGCATGCGGGACAACGTCGATAGTCTGTTTTTCCATCGTCTACACGAGCCCCAGCTTTATTTTCATCTTCGATCGGTCGTTATAAGCTCACCTGCTGCAGAAGGCTGACTGAGTCATACGCGGCCTCGCACTTCCGTTAAGGTCTACATTCGAGAGTTACCTCGTATCAGGGCTTTATCTGGTCGCGAAGCTATAGCTTTCCTCGTTAGCAAGAATTTACTTGTCACTTGTTAGTTTTGCCTTTGTTTCGGAAGTAGTTTCATGCTTAAAATACCACTCAACTCAACTCTTATTATTTTTTTATCTATCTATGTATAGGTGTATTTTCCATAAAGTCGTTATAGACTCGTAAAAAATTAAAAAAACGAAGAAAGAAGTTAAAAAAGAAAAATATGTTTTATTGATTTGTTTACTTATTGAGTAAATCCAATTCTAGTTTTTTAATTCTTTATTGAAATACAGGCCCAGTATATACTAAATAAAAATTGACAAACCTCACCAAACCCTTGAGGAAGAATTCATTACATTTTTTTATACGACATTGTTTCGAGTAATTGGAATAGGTTGTGAAAACGAAGAAACTGAAATAGCTATTGTGATTATTGGGATGAGGCAATCGATAATGCGTGCGTGTCACCGAGTTCGAGTACAGACGAAACCACGTGTAGCCCTTAATTAGACCAGCGCACGTTCACATTCGAATTGTAAGCAAGACACTGCACTTGATCTTATGTCGGTGTCTTATAAGCGAAGAAAGCGCATCAGGACCTGCTTGCTAGAAAACATTATTTTTCTTTATAGAAATGTTATGTGTTTTTTTTTTGTTAATTTTTCAGTCCATGGCAAAACACAATATTCGATGATTATCCATGTTGAAATATTTTTCCTCAACTCTATTTAGCTTGGAGCAAAAATTGTTTATGGGATTTAGATGCGATCGCAATACATAGTGAAACAACGATGACACGTTTGCATATTAGGATGCGAGTGCTCGTTAACTGTGTACGGTATATAACTTCGCTGAAGGATGACACAATTCCACATGCAAATGAGTATTTCGATATTTCGGCCATCTGCGATCTACGTTAATATTTCAGAAAAATTAGAAATTACAGCCCGTTGTAATTAAAAGTAGATGTGCAATCAAAGGTATAGGCATAATCGAAATAATTTGTAAATTCCATAAGTTCCTTACTTGATAAGTAAGGGGGTTCGCGCAACTTTCATTGAAGTAGCGCGAGGGGTCTACGCTATCAAAAGTAACTCGAGACATTTACCATAGGAACTCACTTTTCTATCGATTTAACACTTGCATTGCGTGCTAAAAATACCTAAGGTGCTACGGTGTTCCGCATTTTATACATAATTGTATCTATTTTTCAAGTCGTATGCGTGCCTTCAATAAAATAGTCAATTTCTCACTATCTTTTACATTTCTCATTCATTTGTCGTTTCTATCATCCTAAAAAAGTAAAAGCGATTAATAAATGGAAAATATTTTATGAAGAGTACAATCTACTTGCCTGAAATAAAAAGTTTTCGTTATATAAGAATGAAATATTTTAAAATGAAATTTGAAATAGCAAATTTAGCAGTCGTAAAACATCTTTTCAGTCAGTAAACAAAAGCAAAGTTTGAATGAACGGCAGTTACGCTAGGGTCGCGTAAAGTATATTTCCGAGTACTTTTGCGACGTCGATCCGCGTAAAAGATTCATTTAGCGGAGCAAAATCGGGCGCGCTCCTGTGCGAGAGACGCGCGCACTTCCGTGATACTTCCGGAGCGGAAGTGGCAAGCAGACCGTGGAATCGGGTCGACCCTTCGGCGTGCACCGAAAAAAATCGACGCCTGCGTGCGGGTGCGAGTTTCTCAGTGAACTCGGAGGCTGACCTTGCCTACGTCATTTCGGTGGGCGTACTGATTTCGGATACCTCGGCCAATGTGCCTTTGTCCTCTGCGATCCACTATTATTATTTTTTTTCTAACACAATTCGGCATGGTTGACATACCTTACATACATATGGAAATGTATGCTGCACTAATTGGCATTTCCAACAATACAAAGAATCTGCTTCGCATTGGTTATTTCGTACCTTGGCCTTCAACAAAGAAAATCGTTTTTAATAAAAAGTAGCCTTTTCAACAAATTGAAATCCAACAAATTCAGCTTTTTTTTTAATTGTGCATTAGTAAGTTTATAAAAAATAAGTAATGCTGATGTATCTTAATCCATGAAAATGCGTATAAGTAATCATTATTTAAAGTGTTTTCTAATGAAGGTAATTTCAGCAGGCAGATTGCACTCTGAAGTTCATTGGAATCGCAAAAAGTTCGTTGACATTTGAAAAGTTTGCAGACGACACTTAGCGTCTCTTGAATGAGGTATTCTTTTACACGATCTCTCGTGAGCGCCTGACACAATGCCGACCCGTTTTTTATAGTCAAAACTAATATAACGTCGCGCAACGTCGCATGTTGGAATTCGGCGTCTCGGTTATCCTGGCGGTACCACTTCGTTTCTGTCTCGTCGCATTTCCTCATTCATTTTATTTTTTTTTTTTCTTGAAACATATTACATCTTCAACGATAAATCTATAAATTGTATTTTTATAATCATAAAGATGTAGTCTTGTTCATACATTGTTGTTTTCTTTTATAAAGATGTCTGATCATGTTGTACTGTTATCTACTTAATATTCTAATTCTCTAAACAAGATCGTATACCCCTGCTATTTTTATATTTAAACATATAATAAGTATCTTATGATATATTATATATTATTTATGAGTTAAGTATTTTTTAAAAATTAGAAATTTATTTTCTTTTAGATTCAGATTGCATAAATCAGTTTTGAGCATAGTTTTATTGCATCGGTCCTTATTTCGTGTCTAAAATAAAGAATCTCATCCCAACAGAGAAATATTCTCTCGTGATCGAGTTCGGTCACCGATGCAAATTTCATGATGCCCGGTCACGTAATCGCGTGACGTAAACAAAAGCACGAAGATAGATTTATATTTCTTTTCGTTTATTTTGTCGGAAAGCTGGAGATTCTTTTTCGGGAATCACAGACTGACACGTTAATTGTCCACCATAAAACATAATAAAATTAACATCAGTCAGTAAAGACTATATTACTTGTTAAAGTTACATTATCAACCTCCGAAGGCCATTCCTCAAGCAATCGTGAAATTCCGCAAAAGAGAAAAGAGTCGAAGCACCAAATGCAGGCAGTAATGAAATCGTAACAGCGACCCGGTGGGAAATTCTCGCTGGGTGCCCGTGCAGTCATCGATATCGTAAATTTGATGATCTGGAGTCACGTGATCGCGTGCCGCGGTCCGATCCCCCAAGCTGGGGGTCGATAACCAGTGTGTCCTCTTGGCCGATCGTCCCGCGGCAGTGCCGATGATGGGCTTCGCGTTCGATGCCCCTTTCACGGAGCTGAACGGCCCGCGGCTTTTGTGCCCACCTTTAGCGACGCTCGACCTCGTTTGCAGCGATTTTTCGCCTCGCCTCGTGTGTCGTCCGCTCAAATGCTTATTGGTAATAAGATACCAGTGAATCGGCGCTCTTTAAGGCGGGCTCGTTTTACAAAAATGAGCTTCGTACGAGTAGCTTTTTTCTGTCCTTTAAAAATGCATTTGCATGATTATAAGCTGAAGCGATGAGTTGGTGAAGTTTAGCTGGATATTTTTAGTCGAGGGTGACAGATTAAAGATCAGCCTTGCAATTATTTTGAAAGGACCTTAAAGTAATAATACCTCTGAATTATTGTGCTTTACTGGCCAAACTTAATTATACGCTAAATCTTGGTATAATGAGCTTTGAAACTGCAATATCTTCATTATCGCTTACATTGAACTCCTTTCTATATCTCAGGGTCTTTGCTACGTTGTGGGTAAAATGTTTCATAAGTAGTTCTTTGAACACTCGCTAGACAATCGATTGCACGTAAAAAGAAAATTGGTTACAAGTTCACTTTGCTACAGTGCATTTTCTTTCTCTTTTAGTTACTAAAATCACGATCTCTTTATTAACGTCATTTTGTCAGTTTAAGCTACGCTATATATTTATGAATATTTTATATTTCTACAACAAAAAAAGTAATCTGCGATTTTTCCGTATTTTAGAGGATGAAATTATATTAATCGAACATCTGCCGGGTCGGCGAGTACATCTACAGGATTTTTTCTGGACGGGAGTGGAGGATGCGCCCACATGGGTGGATCCAGAACAAACGCTTACGTTGTACGAAACGCGAACTGTCCATCACACGGCGACGGTCTATATACCCGGAGATAGCCGTCCACCCGACGGAGAGCTTCCGGAAACGGGACCTCGACCACCGCCCGTCGACTGCTCCACCTGCATCGAGCCCACTCCTACTCTTGAAGAGGTGGATCAAAACATTGGTGTCCTCGTCGGAGACGACCCTGGACCGAGGTTAAACATTTTTTCTTTTTTTCACCATCAATTAAGTTACATCGCTTTTAGATTTTTATAAAGAATTTTTGAGTAGGTATTGGTTATTGACGGTGCTGAAAGCTGGCGAAACGGTCCCTCCCAAAATTGAACTCCGACTAGCCCGACTCTACAAGGCAGCTTTTACTAGGCAGCAGCAAAAACACTTGGGCCTTTTACCTGAGATTCGCACTCGAAACCGAAGCTACCCCAAACGGGAAATCCTGTCTAACCAAACATCGGTATGATACCATAAGTTGTTTGCTTAAAATAAAGAGAAATTAAAATGTTGCTAATATATCTTGATACGATTTCGGTAGTCGTCGGAGGAGACTTCATCCGAGTCATCAGCAACGAACGACACGCTTTCAGCTGCGCGGGAACGAACTGGCCCGTCAGCCGGCTCTCTGCTGCGAATGCGAGCAGTGCACATAGCGAAGTCTAAACGAACTTTGCCAATCCTCGCGAGCGAGGAATTGGAGGAGCTTTCGCTGCAGGATGAGGCACAGTCCCCCAACGGGACAAAAGCCCGGCTGCGCGAGGCCGCTCCCGACGTGGGTCTGGTGCAGGTGCGCATGCAGAACACTACGCACACCGAGGCCGGAGCCACCAAGCTTATCTACACGGTTCACCTGGGGGGTAAACCAGTGCCCGCTGAAACTGCCGCCAAAGACATGGCTCTACTCTCGCCCCAGGAGGTTGCTTTGGAACTCGGCGCGCCCGTCATCATCCAAAGCGAACGTGAGATTTTCAAACTTACTTGCACTTTTAAGCAAGAGTGGAGCGTTGTACACGTTTTGAGTTTCAGTAGAAAGGATCAATGTACAAGGCGACCGACTTTCCGCGATAACTGCACCCCTGCTGAAAAAATTTAGGTGATAAATCA
>JAXIUT010000021.1:0-23902 GCA_035586675.1 Eurytoma californica | reverse complement strand
ACGATGATCGATCGTTAACGAGCGATCGGTTACTAAAATTGTTTTTCGGCATTTTTACATATTAGTTGGGCGTATTAGTACCTTCGTATATGAATCGATCGTACGGGTGTGGATATTTTAAATCATGTAGTTTTGACTTTTTGTGTTGAGATTTTGTTCCGATCTCCAGTACTCCTGAATTATTTTTATCCGTTTAAAGTATTGTTTAAATATTTCATTGATCACTATAACTTTTTTTGGTGCAAATACCAGGTTCATTGATTGTTTATACATATTGGGGAATGCAGCTGTGTCATCAAATGCTTATAGTAATGCTGTACTCTAATGTTGAAGGAGCAGAAATTCATATAATTGGAAATTTTCACACGAATTTGAAAGAGACGCGACTCAGTCAGAGAAGAATAAACATGGTGTCCCAAAAGACAGCGGTGATATATGTGCCAGTGTGTCGAGTGCTGATGTTTTATGCGAATCGGCGAAAGTCATCGTACAATCTTAAGTATTTACAGTTTACTTAACAACTTTGAATGTTTTGTGCCAAGAGAATTTTTTATTAAATTAACATTGTGCAATTTAACGAGATAATAGAATAACTGCACTAATCATAGGTCAACGTAATTTTTATAAAAAAAATTAAAAAGTTTCTTATTAACTTGATAATAAAATGATCTCTTACTTTCATCACCTGTACCTTTTTTAATTTTCATCTATAATTTCTCGTACAAATTATATATAAAAATAATCAGTTTACGTAAAATCTATATGGATTAAAAAAAGCTTATACCTCGTAATATTGAATACTTATCCTTTTAACTAGGAAGTAAGATGATAATTGCATAACGTGATAACAAAATTGTAAAGGTTCTAATTATAAACTAGAAAATTGATTATACGACTTTGCAAGCAGTAAAAAGAATAAAATAATAAAACATCTAATCGTACGCGCAACATTTTCATATACATTGTCTTTGAATATAAACAGTATTGGCAGTTTGAGTATGTAGGTAATAGTTATGTAAAGAGTAATCATGCAGTCGAAGCGCGATTTCGCTACTTACGAGTTCAATTACGCAGAGATGAACAAGAGTGTCGAGAGTGCGAAGAAATTGTAGGTTTCAAGTCTCTAAGTACGCAAAAAGGAATATACCACTGATGCAAGTTGAATATGACGCCTTATTCAACGTAATGAACCTTTTATTTTTTGTATACTATGAATATTAACAAATTAAAGTCAGCGAATAAGACAAATTCGCTGTTTAGAAAAAATGTAAAGTAAGTTGCAACCTAGATAAAAATGCGGCGCATCATTTGCTTATTTTCCCAGGCAAATTCTGCAGAGAGCGCAGATGCAAATGCAAACAATACGACGGGGGCTCAATCGGTCGCGCGTGCTTCGTCGCCTGGGAGCCTGGGGCCGCTTTTCCCCCGTTCCATTTCCTCTTCATCGCGGCCCGCTCATTTTCGAAGGGACCTCCGGGCCGCCTCGTGCCGTTTATTACGATTTATGTAATAGCGAACAGGGATACCGGACCAGCGGCACGCGGCCAGACGGCTCGCTTCCCGCGGAGGTTGGCACATACACCAAGTACCGCGACGCACGAGCGGCAGTTGGATGAGAAACTTTGGCGGAATTTATGCAGCGCGGCTTAGGGAAATCCGACGTAATCTTATTTACCGCGACTGCACGACTGATCCGCGAAAAGTGGCACCATTCCTTCGAGGTTCATTTCATTCAATTTCTTTATTTCATTTATTAATTAAATCCATATTTGCGTCTTATTTACATAAACGTTCATCTTGATGATTGCAGAATGTTCCTTCTTTGAGTATGAGAGATTATTTTAAATTTATTCTTAAGTCTTTCGATGAAGTGAAAATAACGATTTATTTTGAATGTTATTAGAGGTAGAATTGGCTGGAAGTTTATTAATTTAGCTTCGCGGAGTTAATACAATAAAACTTAGATCCAATCGAGCTATTCGTATGTAGCCTCGAAATAAGTTTTACCGTACTGATTTCCGATATCATCTTTTATTCACAGGAAAGGAAAAGTGAACGAACTGAATTGAATCTGGGAAAATAAGAATTCGGATTTCACGTACTGGAAGCAATCCGAAGCACTGGTTGCAAGAACATCACTTACAGATTTATCGATGTTACATTCATCATGCTTCTTAAAAGAAACACGAGATTCATTGTTGAGATTCAACTCGGTAAACTGTAGCAATACCTTGTTTATCTCTTCTGATGTATGTCAAGCTATTGGTTGCGGAGGCTGCACAATTTAGTACCCAAATTTCTTTCAGTTCGGAGCTCAATCATTTTATTTGAAAAGTATACAGTACTTATTTCTGCGAAAGATTCTAAACTTATAATGTTAGCTTGAACAAGTTGTGCGTTTTTCAACGGACGGATGCTCCTGAAAATTGAGAATACGATTAACAAAGGCCACATTGATTTCAGAAGCGGAAGTACATTTTGACTCAGTCAGTAAGCATAAAATTGAAAGAAGTAAACGAGGGCTCGTACGAGCCGCTTTCAGTCGCGTGATATCCTTTATTTCACAATCGGCTAGTTGGCCGGTGCGACTGCTCACGTGAGTCGTTCACATATACTGCTACTCCTCGAGGAATATTTGTCGAATATCTGCATCAGAATTCGAAGCGCACACAGGTATTCGCAAGCTCGGACATAACACTTTTTCGAAAGAATAGTTTAGTTCTAAACAGATTAGACTAGCGCCAGTATTCTTTTTCATCTGCAATAAGGATTATTTACCATCGTGAAATGCAATCTTTTTCCCATTTAAATCAGGAGAAAAGAGTGCAATAGAAACGAGCTCTGAGCTGGATGACTTCGATTTCGCAAAAAAATCCGCTCAGATATGCGCGGAAACGCGGAACAGGCGTGCGCGCTTCTCCCCCCGCCGCCCCTTGCGCAACGCGCGCGTGCGATTGCGCAGGGAGATAGGAGGAAAGCTGCGAAGATCGCGAGCGCGATCGCGGCACGCGGAATCGTCCATTATATACATGCATGGCTACGCGTGCTCGTTGCGGGAAGCGGAGGCGCGCCGCGAATCTTGCCCCCTCGCGCGGCCAACCAAATTATCCTACGGCGCTGCGAAATCGGGACGCCGTTACCTCTACCGCTGGAACGAGCAGTTTTTCCCAATGGCGTAAGGGCTGTTTCTACTCTTATTTTATTAGAGCCAAGTTGTATCCTATGTACGCATGGAAAAAGAGAGCATTTTTTTCAACGAATTATCCTTTCTTCTTCATTGAATTTCATGATTGTGCGTAGGCATCATTAAAGACGATTGTGGCTTGGGGTCCTGAGCCACACGCTTAAAAAAATCTCTCCACAGAAAATGACAATAGAACCGCATATTATCGTTCTAAGTATCTGTTTAAGATAAGTGCCCAATTTTTGTTTCTGGAACAACAAACAATAAAACTTACGATCTACCTCTTCTTTCTGTTATGCGTTTAAGTGAAATTTCTTTACTTTGTTTCAGTATACGTATTGATAATATATCGAATAATCATTAAGAAATTTGAGTTAATCTCGTGAGATCATTTTTATGTCAAGAACCCTTTATTGTAATAATATAATACTACCAAATATGCATGGCGGAGTAATCGGTAAACTATTGCGCAACGACATCACTGAACTGCACCCTTAAGCCATCAACGTCAATTGTTCTTGTGCGTGATCGCTTCACGCTATTCGCGTTTCTACGGGCATCTTCACGGACACTGCACCTCCCGCAGTCGTCGATCATGACTGACGATAGCACGGCACTCGAGTGTCACTGAACCTTAATTGTTAATTAATCTTACCATCGTTAAGATTTAAAGAAAAAATCGCCGGTCTGATAATGCTCACGTGGTATCTGATTATGTCGTTTATATAACGCGAATGTCCAAGATACATATTGTATTTTTTCACATTTCTGATGCCTCAATGAATAGTTCGTTACACATATTTTAGAAAATTTTTTTATTCCTAAAAATTCAGAATGATTCGGTAAGAATTTCAATAAATAAGCTGACTACGACATTTTGCATTATTAGAATAAACTAAACAGTCTTCATTGTTATTGCGAAACCGTATAATCAATGTGACACAGTTGTGATTCAAAGAATTCGCTTGCATAATTTGAGCCTATTACCTAGTTAGTAGTTAACTATTACTATTAAAGCACGATTGATTCTTCTCTTTACAATCATGTTGATAAAATACAACGTAATTTAAAAAATTAAACAAATTTCATTAACCTGCACCTCGTGTAAATCAGCTTTACGTATATGAAAATTATGAAATGTATTATCACCTTGAAAGATGCGCTATAAGTTAAGTCATGAACTAAAGCGCAGACATTTTTTTTCTCCCACAATTTTCGAACAATACTCGTGCTGCCTGTCCGAAAAAAATCAGCGTTTATAAACTCCGCGTTTATTCCTGGGAGTTTCCGATAATGACGCAAAATGTATTACATCGCTTCCGCGAAATGCTTCTTCGTACTTTCGTGTAATTATTCTCTTTTCTCTCACACCATGGCTGTCCGTCACGCCTCGGAAATTTTTTCCGTAAAATTGAATGGATGCGCCTAATTTATTTTTTCCGATCCCTAACTCAACCAGGAGTATCAGAATGCGGATTTCAATTTTGAATTTATAGACCATGACAATACATATTTTATAATTCTGTTTTTAAAGGTAAAAATAAGTAAGAATGATTTTACAAGTTTAATTTTTATTACAGAAATGGAAAAATGTTATTAAACAATCTTTAATTACAATTATCATTAATTACAATAATTGCGAGAAAAAATTGAAGCTTACAATGATATTTATGTTGTGGGGTACAATTATTTAAATTGGAAATTGCATAGAATTATTAACTTTTACCTCGCATTAACACTATAATGACGATTCACTTTAGTATGTTTATGTGTAGTTTTAAAAAAAATTGAAATCCAAAGGAGATATCTTATAAACAAACAAAATCGCACATACATCCATTTTTTGCTCTAGTGAAAATATAAGACACTTCCGTGTAGCGGTCGTGCCTAAAAAGAAGTTGCTGTTACTTATTCAAATATTAAATAAGTAATACAACATGAATGTTTTATCGCGATTCAATTTTCTTGTTCGCTAATAGCTCTTTTCACTGTTGCTCAAGCACCTCACGAGTTTTCGGGCTCGTGTCTTCATACGCTTCAGCCGAGGATCAACGAAATTCTCACAAAGATTTAATCATCGACGGTGCGCGTTTGCCCTGTATTACACTGCTGCAAACGAACGGCAATTGCTCTCCTTTGTAGAAAAAAAGGAAACGAAAAGAAGATCAAAGGAGCGAGTTGCAAAATTTTCCAAAATTGCGTCATAACTCACGAAAGGAGAGGAACCGAGAGCTCAATTATTTCGAGCCATCCGCACGCTCGAGCACTTTCAATCTAAAGGAGTCATCTTTTCGTGCACTCTCTTAATTTTCCTTCGAACGGTTATTTTTTCCGTAAATAGTAAAATAATGATGCCGAGAGTTTGGAAGAAAGCACTATTGATGGTTTTATATGCTTCTTGGATCATCTGTCTGTAGAAAAATGTAATTGATTCAGAGAAAGTACGCAGATATTACAAGAGTGAGTATTAAGTAACTTATGATCCTGAAAAAGTTATTGGTTTCAAAGTGTAAATAAAACACTTAGCGTTTGTACGAATCTCTCTTGAACATTACTTTATACAATTTAATGAAAGCGAAGCAGAAAAAGTTTAAATAATTCCTTTTAATGTTTTTTTAAATTTTTCATTTTGTTTGTGGATAAAAAAGTGACCTTCTAGAATTTGTTATTAGATTTTGAAAATTTATGCAAACCAATCCCGCTTGAAGCGTCACGTGGAAGTTACGTGTGCGTAAATGAAAAATCCCAAGGAGGCCCATAAAACATCCGACTGAATTTAAATTCCATAATTATTTTAATCATCGTCTGGCTCATATTTGCAAGATCGATCAGAAGGTCGTTTGCTTAAAAGACACCTGTGTACTATCTTCCGATACGAAAAAAAGAGGGCACCCTAATTCTAATTTAGTCGACTCTCAGCAAGCTTTTAAACATGAAAGAGCGCGCGTAGATACGCGATGATTCACAGCTCAGCAGCGCACACTCGGTGGATTATGCGATCCCTGCGATCACGATACCTTGGCGCGTCACGTCACATGACATAACGGCGACTTCGGCAAAAGTTTCCCCATCGCGCTGGCTTCTATTAATAAGCCGGCTTTTTTGATAGCACAATGCAATGTTGCACTCGCTGCACGGGCGCCAAGTGAATTCACAATTTTATTATCGCCGCTCGAGCTCGAGCATGGGACCGTCCGCGGCGTTCGCACGTTCTGCGATGGGCCCGAGTTGAATGCCTCCAAGTCTAATGTCAAATTAAAGAGCTTATGCGGGAGATATATTACACGGCGACGAAGAGTATTTTTACGTATAAAATTAAAAATTATAATTTTCTTTATAATAAAGCTAATAAATATTCTTGTTTATTGGCAGTGATTTATTGTCTTGATTTTGATCCTTTCGGAGTAGGAGGTATAAATTATCTGTAGAGTTTTTATTAACTGGTATTTTTAATTTAAATGACCACATTAGCAAAGAAGATCATTTGCAGAAAGTCGATAATTTATTGATTTAAGAAATTTATAGTTTTATATTTTTCAATTTAATGTCTTTTGATATGATAAATATATATAAGTATACTTATAAGTGCTTCATAAAAAGTACTCATTATCTTCATTGATTACTACTTTTATCTTCAGATTTGAAATTAGTTATAATAATCAACAATAACAAGTTGCTAAAAATACCTTCATCCTGGTGTTTAGGCCTTTGAATTAATGCTAATGCGGGAACGATAAATGATTTCATGGATTTGATAAACTTGTTTGCGATCAAGCAGCAAGCCTTCCGGCAAAATTTTAGAGACAGAATCACGTGAGGATTTTTAGTAATTACGTCACTGTTTTAATGGTTTGACCATCCACAAGGAAGTTTAATAACTTTTTCTATATCTTCTGAAAGGTACAAAAACCTCTTGAATCAATCATGTGATTTGTAGAAAATATGCAGCATTACAGAAGGCATAAAAAATTACTTATGCTAAAAAAATTACGAATTAATTAAATTTCAAAATAATTAAAAATTATAATTAATCAACGTTAACATGACGTTTAAATAAAAAGTTAAAATTTTGCGGGCTTGATAATATTCTAAAATTGTTTACCTTTTTATTAGGATATAACTTTTACAAGAAACAAATGGCTAGGATCGTATTAATCATTTTATTTTGTTTATATACAATGAAAATAGCAGATGAGGGGAAATAAAACACCATAATCGAGTAGTTGCGGAGCAAGTAACCTTGTTGGGGATCTTATTAGCATGATTTTAAAATGGCTTTGAGCAATCGTGTCATTGCGAAAAAAGTGCAGACAATTGCGCCAAAGTCTCTGGAGATTCGCGTGAGAGACGACTAAGGATATAGCCGTGACAAAGACGTTTTTGAGGGAAAGGACAAGGCGTTTGTACGAGTGCATTAATGATTTTTTGCAAACAATTTTTTAAACAAATTAAGGAGACATAAAAGTATAGTCATTTTTTCTTTTATTTCGATGTAAGCATCAATTGAAAAAAATAAATAAAACAACTGTCTGATTATTTTATGCTCAATGTATAGCAGTAATTTTTTATTTTTTTAACAATTTAAATAGAAACCAGTATTCATTATACCTCTGTAATATAGTTGTAAAAAATCCTATTAAAAAAAGTATGAGATATTACATTATTACAGTTTTAAATGCTATTCTTCAATTTAAATAAACTATGATAAATTAATTATTTAAACCATGGTTGAATAATAATTAAAGTAACTAATGGGAATTTGATCTTCACAATAGATATAAAATTTAAACAAATTTAAATTTTAATTAAGTGGTTGCGTTTTTAAAATACAATTCAATTTAAAACATTTAACTTTTAAACGCATTTTATTGACTTTTATTTTTTAATTTAAATTGATTTATTGGCTTATAATTTATACATTGCCATATGTGTATTGACTTTTATAATGTATACATATGTATACATTAATTGCCATCATGTAAACTTTTAAAATACCAATTTACCTGGCGGAACCTCCATCTAGATATCAATGAAGAAAGTATATAGGGTATAGCATATTTCGGCCGCGCTGGACTCGGCGCGAAAAATATAGAAATTGCAGACCAGATCGAAAAGTCAGTTTTCTACTATGACGGCACTCATGCCGTGATAACTACTACATAACCTCACTATTTTTATTATATAGTTTGAGAATTGCATTAAAGTTAAATAAGTAGATAAATAATGAATTACGTAGGTCGAAATTGTTTAAAAATTATTAAAACAGAAGTGTCAAATAAATGCTATGTTGCTGCTCTTGGAAGAACATTTTCTTTTAAAAGTGCTTATTGTTTAGAAAATATATATCCAAAAAGTAACTTAAATTTGTACACACCGAATTTTGTAAGTTTAATTTTAAAAAAGATAATTACTTAGTAAAATATTTATGAATGGCTTTTCGTATTTTGAATTGATTATTACTTTAAAGAGTATTTTAAACATTAATTTATTTTTTTAAATATCAAAGATGGTATTCGGATGATTATATTTAAAATTATTTCTTAATTTTGTTTCAGGTACCAGAAGATCCATCAACTAAATTTAGTGGATATATTCCATTAAAAGAAATCGATATAACTTACAGTAGCAGCAGTGGACCAGGAGGTCAAAATGTTAATCGAGTTAACACTAAAGTAGATTTAAGATTTCACGTTAAAAATGCTTCATGGATATCTGATGAAATTAAAGAAAAATTGTTGGAAAAGGTAATTTAATAATTTTTTATACAATATTTTTGTTAAATTAGACCCTTTAATTGCTTTACTTTTTCCAACTTGTAATTTTAACTTAATTTTTAATAATAAAAATATATTCATGTATATATTTTTAGCATTGTAATCAAATAAACAAAGAGGGATACTTAATAATAAAATCGGATCTAACACGATCACAGCAATTAAATACAGCAGATGCTTTACAAAAACTTAGACAAATGATTCGAGAACTAATTGCGGTACCTGCAGAACCATCAGAACTTACAAAGGAGAAACATCTGAAAAAGCAACTCAAAGCAGCTCAAGAACGATTGTTTGTTAAAAGAAAAAAAGCACAAGTTAAAAAAGACAGACAAGGGCCTAGTGTTTATGATTAAGTGTTACTTTTATAGAATTTGCAAATAACAAATCTTTATTGATTTATATTTAATAAAAAATTTATTTAAGTATAAAGTTTGTATATTTTTTATTAGCTCAAGTGAGTAGTAGTTAAATGTTGTTGTCTTTCCAGTTACCATAGTAACTGGTATCCATTGAGAACTTGAAAATGTAAACACAATAGGATCGTAATAGTCTGTAAACATTCTTTACTAGAATATTTAAGTAAAGTTATCGTAGTTTGTAAAAATGTCTTTTAGAGAATTAAGAAGTATGTGTCATATTTAATAAATGATATTATCAAAATTTAATAAATTTCACAGTGATGGGTAAAAATAAAATAACTTTGTTTTTAACAGATTTTACAGAAATGATGCGAGTTTTGGGTTATCCTAGGCTGATTTCAGTTTCTAATTTCCAAAACCCAAATTTTCCTTTAGTTGCAGAAATACTTATATGGCTCGTAAAAAGATTTGATGATGATGCAACTGTTCCAACGGAATATGACACTGAACAAGATCGTGTGACTCTCATTCGTTATGTCGCTGAGTTCATGGTTTGCATTGTCTTATTTAATTTTATATTTTCTCTACAATCAGTGAAATATTTTAATAAAATTTGATTTCAGATAAAAACAGTAAGTATAAGATTAAACACAAAAAGACTTTACATGGCAGATGGTCATGCAGTGACAGAATTATTGAAAATGACAACATTACTTTACGAAGCTCAGTTACAAAGTACAAATGACTTACTGGCATCTGAAGATGAAGTTCCTATAAATTTTGACATTTCTGATAGATTAAATGATTTAAAAAACACAAGGCAACTTGCTAGTCAACTCACAACAAGTGGTGCAGCTCTATACGACTTGCTTGGAAGAGAAGTTGAACTAAGAGAAATTAGAAATACAAAAGTTAATAGTCAGTATGATACTTCAGAAATTGAAGCAGCTGTGAAAGAAGTTATAGAAAATACAAGGAAAGAAATTGAAGAAACAAAGCACCAAATTGAAAATGTTAAAGTAAATTATCATAAATAAATCATGTATTTTAGTAAATTTTAATTTTGTTTTTGTTAAAGTATGGATGAAATTTTTAGGATACAGAGCAAAGTTTAGACACGCGGATTGAGAGGCGGAAAATGGACATAGAGAGGACTCAAACGCGATTACAAAATCTACGGAAAGTTCGTCCCGCATTTATGGAGGAATTTGAGAAGCTTGAGATTGAACTAAAATCATTATATGACGATTACCTAAAAAAATTTCGATACTTATCGTACTTGGAGCATCTTTATGAAGACGCAGCTAAAGTTGAGCAAGAAAGATTTGAACGAAGGTAGCTAAAGTTGCAAAGCTTCGTAAACATTTTATTATTCTCATTAATATCTAATTTGTTTCTTATAGACAAGCCGCTACAAAAAAACAGTTGGAGCATCTACGAATTGATGATGCAGATATTGATAGCATAATAGAAGTTAACGATTCAATTTTCAACGCTAATTTGCAAAATTCTCTTGCTCTTGGAGAGGGAGACAAGAAACCTGCAGAAAATACAAATCAGGGTAAGTCAATTTATATTATTTTAAAATTTCGAATAATAGTATTACTTAAAAAATAAAATAAAATAAAATAGTAAATAAAATTCCTGTGTTTCTAGACACGCGAAAATCCGCAAGAATCAATATAACACAAAGAAGGCTGTACGGTAGCATGTCTGGACGTCAGCGAGGAGTTGTTCGTGAAACTAATGACAGTGTAGAATCTGATTCAGACAGTGATTTATTAATCGATAACAGTGATGACGATGACGATGAGGATGACTTTCTAAACACGGGTGACCCAAGTATGAACGAATTCACCACAAACCGCAACGAAGAAAAACGAGCTAAAAGTAAAATGGATCACACTGATGACGAATTTTAATGTTTTCAAGGAACAGGTAAAAATAATCAAAAGCATTCTGTTACACATTTTTTTAAATTTTATTAAATGTGGCAATAAAACCATGATTAAGAAAAAGGTAAAACATGTTTCCATCATACAATAATAATAATTTATTTCTTCCATCAGAATTGAACACATAGTATAAACAAATTGAAGCATTTACGCGACAAAGGATTTTAATACTACACCGATCGATTGACTTAGATTTCGCACTCTTACTCTATTTTAATGCAACATTAACAACAGAATTCGAACGATTTCACGTATCGATTTAACAAGTGCCTTTGATATGCAAGTATAGCACCAAACAAATGTATTGTTGTGTCTCATAGGTGCAAATGAAACTCTCTATCAACGTGTACGTTTTTGCGAATTTCCTGCATGGAAGATGATGAATGACTGCGACAATTACTTAAAAAAATAAAATATTTGATGTCAAGTTTTTTTTTTATTTTATGTACAAATTTTTTTTCTTAAACATGTAATATTTATATCATACGATTTTTATGGAGATCATTCGTGTGCACAGGTTATAAATAATATGTATCAATTTAACTAAAACGTTTCGTAAATACCATTCGTATTAAATAATTAATTAAAAATTATAATTAATCAAAATAATACGTCATTTTGGTTTGACGATTTTTTAAATTATTTTCTAATTTGTTTCTCGTGTTGTTTTGTCTTGACTTCAGATTTGAAAGTTGCTTAGTCTCTTTCATATAATTAAGAGACCTTAGATTAAAAAGTAAAACACTTTCCAAAATTATGCGTGCAATATTTTAAATAAAGATTAGTGAAATCTTAGAGTTTAAGCAAAAAATAAATTTGCTTCATGAATATGAATAATTTTACTCAACGAAACGAAAAGGAATTTCTTTTTACATGAATTTGTTTTCATTAGTGTTAAATAGTTAATTGTTATATATCTATTTATGCGCAGGTATTAAACTATAGCACAAATCTAATTCTACAGATATGCTGTATTTCGCTCTTAAATTTTACGTTACAACAAAGGCTTAATAAAAAGTCATGGAAAATTAACTGTTTAATGAAATATTTTTCTCATATATCAATGACAGTTGATTTTAGACCGAAGAAAATTAGGCCTTCCATTTGAAAAGAAAACAAGCTTCATTATTTTTCAAAAATATATTACATAGTCTTCGTATTTATGTCGATATTTTTTGAAAATATGGAACTGAGATAAAACACAATATCTTTTAAAGTTATATGAAGTATCTTATGATAACACTGCCCGTTAGTTTGAAAAAAATGTATCTTTGACATAAATTTAACGGTTTAATGTTCACATTTTTGTTTAAATTACTGGAAACATAGAAAGGCAAGAAAAATACTTTTTTCAATGGCACAATACAAAAGAACTAGAATGAAAATAAATGTTCAGTGCCACATTTTCCGCTCACAATTATTCGCATTTCATAATAATTCTTAGACATATAAAAAATGACGAAGAAGCACCAGAGCGTAAGATTCCTTCCGCCCTTTGACAAACTTTCGCAGCCTCTTTTACTTCTCTTTCTCTCACTCTTTCTCTCACTCGCTCGCTCTCAATTTTTATTTATTTCGGCAATGACACCTCCGAGGCTCGGAGATTCTCGTAGAAAAATATTCGCTAATCCGCTGATTCCACGTATATCGACTGCTCCGTAACTTTTTGAACTTGCAAAAAACGACAACGTTGCCAACTTTTTCCTAGTGTTCCTCGGCTGCTCCACTTCGCTCTTGTTTTCACTTAAATACTCCCTTTCGGAGCTTCTACGAGTATTTGAACGCAACGCATTCGCGCTTTAAGAGCTTCAAATGTAGTGAAAAGTTTATAAAAGTTATTTTCAAATTTTTTCCCACTAAATTTTTCTTTTTCTTTTTAAAAGAACTTCAATTAGCAAAGTTTTGTTAATTAAAACTTTGAATGCTTTGAATCAATTAGAAGTTCGATTTTTCCACAAGCTGTCCGTTGCAAAGTTCTCTTTTAATAGCAGACAAAAAATTGTGTAGTATCAATAGGACCGAATCCTGACTAGAATGAAAGTAAAACAATTTTGTAACTTTTTATTCGCGTTGCTATCGATTACCGGGTAGACATTTTTTCCCTTTCTCTTTGATCCGATGATCCGAGACGAAAATCTCCCCCTTTCAAAAGCTGCAGATCTTTCAGAGTGGAGTTCCCGCTCCGAACGGATTTTTCTGTTCAGCCGGTATTCATGCTTACCCCTTCATTTTTCCGTCATTCATCCACCGCTTTCAGTTTTTCACCCTCTCTCCATTTCCGTTCATGCTTTCACGGTTACTTGACGAGCTGAATCAAGGATAGCAAGAATATGTATGCCTACGTGTTACGTACATTTATCCGACAAAATTTTTTTACACATTTTTTAACATTCACTTTTATGTTTTCTTATTTTTCATTTTTTTAACTTGTAATATCATAAGTTATACTTTTTTCTCAGTTATTACGTAGAAATGCAGTAAAATTTGCCTCTTAAAGTCTTACAGCTATAAGTGGAGGGAACGTCATCAAATTTACGTTGAGCTTTTGTGGTAAAAAGTGTAGTTGCACGTATTTTACATTTACATTTCCTTTTCATTTAAAGTGAAACAAACAATTTAACAAAATTAGCTAGTTTGTCATGGGAATAATGGAACATATTTAACCAATTTCACTTTTCAGATTTCATTAATTACATTATAATTTAATATTAATAATATCATATGTTAAATCTTTCGCACCGTAAAAAAATATATTTTAAAAACATATTACAGAGCTCTTTTTTAATAGTCACTCTTCAACAATTACATTTAATTGTGCTCTTAAAAGTTTTGCTAATGTGCGAAATTTATGTTGCGCGCAAACTAACTTATACTATTTTATTTAAAATGTGGCTTTTTAAAAACGTTTTCTTTATTTTCAGCAATAATAGTAAATAAGTGTGAAATTCAAAAGAATTTTATTGTATGTACAAGAACAAAGAAAAAATGTACATTTCTGAAGCACCATAGTATTTTTTAATTTAACATTAACATAATTTAAAAGTAAAGAAATGAATGTTTTAAAATGTACAAAATGAAATATAAAAAATAAATGCTTTAAAATGATCTTATCGTTTTTAATTATTTCACAGCAATGATTTCGGCAATAATATTACTCTTGATAAAAATGTATAGGGTTATCTTTGCGATAATTCTTCGGTGATGAATCTTGAGAAGCCAATTGAAAATGAAATTTAAATCCTTGCAACCCTTTCCTCCTACATTAGTGAACACATAAACAAATGTATCGACTAGTGAAACGTACAGATTGATATGCTACGTTAATATTTCCAGACGGATTTGACGTTTCTAAAAAAGTGAATTTTTCGGTGAATAATAAATCAGAAATGATCCGTATGAAGCCTGATTGAGCGTTGAAAGTTTAAAAGGGACCACGAACATGAGAGTCGTACAAACGGATAAACGGATAAACGGATAAACAGATAATCAGGCAAAAGAAAAGCATCGCTCAGGCGTAATTATAAAAGTAGGTCCTGGCCAGAATCGGCCTGCCGGTGAAGTTGTCGGGCAGCCTGAGGCTCGGGAGCTCGGCGCTCAGCCTCTGCTGCTACCTCGTGGTGTCGCGGCCCTTGGGCTCGTAGGGCGCCGGCTCCAGGTCCGGCAGGGCCGGGCAGAGCCGGGCCAGCTCCTGCCAGGTGCTCTCCACCCGCTCGGCCAGCTTGTCGAGGTACTTGTAGGCGGTGCGGTCGACGAGCGAGTCGCTCTTGACGCAGTCGTCGCCGCCGAACTCGCAGACCCGGTAGTGGTGGAGGATCGCCGCGTCCGCGGGGACGTTGACGGTGCCGCGGCCCGGCACGAACTCCCAGACGAAGTGGTTGCCCGTCTCGATGACGTCGCGCGGCCGGCACACGTACTTGCTGCGCTGCTTGTGGGGGTGGAGCTTGGAGCGCCGGCGCGTCTTGCGCAGCGTGATCAGCCCGGCCTCGGTCGCGCGCCGCGACGTCGACACGTACGGGTCGTCGGGCCACTGCAGGTAGAAGAACGCGTTCTGGAACGAGTACGCGCCCGGCGACTTTGCGTTCATTCGCCTGCAATCACACGAAGAGATCTACCTTATTCTTTTTTATTTCTTTATTTTTTTTCGCTTTTTTCGGACAGTTGAGCGACACGAAAGCCTGCGATTTCACCTATACAAATTCCTTCTTTAAATCTGAAAATTAATCTTTCAATGTGGTTCATTGTTCCACACCAGTTAGTAGATAACATCTGCTATTGGTCAGACAAGCTAAATGAATCACGCATGTTGTATTAAAAAATAAAATTTCTTTAATGAAGGAAAATAGAAAATTAATATTCGATTGAAGCTCTCGAAAATAAAAGAAGACTTTTAGTTATATAATAATAATTCATGATTCTTCAAAAGCGCAATTTTAATTAAAAAACATCAATAAAGGCTCTTAGGCGTACGAACATCAGTTGAACGCGAAGAAAAAAAAAAACGAAAAAAAGGAGAGAGCAGAAAGAAAGAGTTGGGCCGTGTGTGGGGGTAAGGTGAAGTGTAAAAAAGGGTGTCACCTTATGAGATCGAGTATAGTGTCCTCGTGGCGCGGAATGATGAACTCGTCGAGGTCGAGTAGGGCGAGGTACTCGTAGCTGTACATGGAACGATAGAGACAGTCGTTGAGGGCGGCGAAGAGGCCCTCGGTGCGTATCTCCCGCTGGGATATCATCTCCAGGTGATGCCAGGGCAAAAGCGTCACCAGACCCTTGTCCTCGTAGTATTTGAGAGCGCAGCCTGCCTCGCTGCCCACTGTGTCGTTGTACAGCGTCACGTGGCTCGCCCCCAGTATCGCGTGGAGCTCGATGAACTCGATTAACTGCAACACCTGCGCACACCCTCACGCACCCACCGTTACTTACGCTTACTAAATAAAAGCAGCAAGTAAACGTTTAAGAAAAATATTTGTTTGCGTATAAAAGAAATCAACACGTTTTGCACAATTGCTGTTCCTGGCGCTCCTAAGGAGTCGGACGCCTCTTAGCGGATGGCGCGAGACTCACCCTATTGTAGTCGTAGTGCAGCGGCTTGACGCAAACGGCGAGAGAGCGTCGCTCCTTGGGCCGGTCGGCCGGTCGATTCTGCACGAGGATGCGGTTGGTCGGGGGTGCGCGTAGCCGCGCCACGATGCTCACGGCCTCCGGCACCGACTCGGCCGCGCCCGCCGGCCGTTCCTTCGGCAGCGGGCAGATTACGAAGCAGGCGCTGTACTTCAGGTTCCAGTTCTCTCTTATCACCTGCAATGCACACCGGTCCTCTCAATATGCTCAAATGCCCATGGCCTATTTTTTTCATTCGAGATTTTCGCCTTTATTGATTGCTACAAGCATTACTTCACGCTTCGAAAGCGTCATCGATTATTTATTTATTGATTCTACTATATTTAACATGTAATTGTGGAGTACGTTATAAAATTACTGTAATTTAAAGATTAATCAATACGGTTAGCTTTGTGATTGCGGTTATTAGCATCTAAAAGAAAATATTTATCCAGGATAAATATTGGCTTGGAGATAGACTCAAATATTTCAACTTATTTTCAAGATTTAAGGATAAATAATTTTGCGCAAATAAAGTACTGCAATTATAATGGATATTTTTATGTACATAAAGAAGAACTTTTGTAACTGATTTAAATATTAAATGAAAGAACGGTGAATGAAATGAATTGGTCGTAAAATTTAAACGGAATAAATGAATAGAAAGTCACAGCTCACTTTGACTTTAGCGGCAACGGTTATTGATGTCGTGACGTTCTCCGAACTCTGCGTCAAATACCACAGCCTGCACCAAACCCTCTCGGGACCCCTTGTTTTCGTAGCACCAATGACGCGTATCACTCCGGAATTGACGCCGCGATTTCCGATCCCAGTGTTACCCACCCGCTCGTCGTAATAGGCCGAATAAACGAAGAACTTGAATCTGAAACAGCCGTTCAATTAGTAAATGTACTCTTTCAAATTTTAATAATATGCACGTTATCTCTTTGAAATATTGAGAAATCAAGAGAAATATAAAGATCTTATTCTTATTCTCGAGAATGATTAATAGATTCTTTCCTATAATATGTAGGCCCCATCATTTTTTTCCCGAAAAAATGAAGTCAAAAGCAGATATCTTATAGCAGACATAAAAATTTATCAAGAGGCGCGGTAGCGCCTCGAGGCAAGTCTGAGTTTCACGACGAGCCTACGAGGCCGCATTAAATTTGCATAAAAAAATTGTAGTTTACGTGAAAAATAAAAGTTACATTAATTTTTGTATCCAGAGTAAGAGCATTTTTCAATTTAAAAATAACACTTCTTTTCAGAAAACAATGCCATCAAGTTTTATAAATGACTTTCAACGTTTCGCAAAGAAATTTTTTTACCGCAAGAGCCTTCTATCTATGAAGGATCGTCAATCAAAGGAACAAAGCCGCGTTGATAAATCAATGAGCACCAATGGAGGACTCTTATCTCCCTTTACTACAATAATGACAAAGAAATTTATAAATTCGATAACAAAGAATATATGAAGCAAAAATTTATTTAAAATTTAATTAAAATTCTCAATAAGAGCTTAAAAGCTGAAATTTTCTTTTTTACGAGTGCGCAACTAAAATCAAGATTGTTTGAAAATTATTATGTTATTATATAGAACTTAAAATTACATATCGATTTCGTTTCGTGTGTTCCGCATATAATATTTCTCAAATTATCTTCCTCCTTAGTAGTAGTATTTTTGAAGTCAAATTAAATGCGTAGTTAAGATCTTATCGCAACTACGAGTTGTAATTGGCGTAAAATTAATTCAGTGTTACATTTCTGACTCAAATGAAGAATTATTCAACAGTGTGAATTTCAAATAAAATGCCGTATCGTTTATATAAGTGGTCTTTGATGTTAAGCAGGTTTTAGCCTAATAAAAAATATCTGAAATGAGCATAGAGGGTAGCGACCTTGTATTGGTAACCGGCAGCCATTCGGCGTGGGTGAGCCTGAGTCCCTGGTCCAGCTGGGGCAGTCGCGCTTCCAGGCTCGTGGGCAGGCTCGGCAGACCTCGAGGATCGGCGGGCATCGCCGCAGCCACCGCCGCCACCCTCGACTCCTCGCCCCGGACGAGCATGCCCAGGTGCTCCAAGCCGCCTTTCAAACCCACATAGTCCTCCGGCTAGAAAAGAAAAATTCGTTAGCTCTTTTTCGCCTTTCCCGCCCCGACGCCCGAAAAAAGCTCGCCGATAAACTTCCGTCCTCGAAGAGTGCAATATCGAGTGCTGCTCCGCACACAGGCCGAAATTTCTGAGTCGAGTGCCCACGGCGCGCCTCGACCTCATTACACCGCGCGGGCGCAGCAATAACATTCCGCTTATTATTTCCGCGCCGCTGATCAAATGGCCGGCTCCTCTTGGCCGATCCCCGGCCCGATAGTCTTTGTCGCGGCGACGAGGCCTCCGCGAGCCCTTTGAAGCCTCGAAAAAGGCCGGGCCGCTTCATTTGCGCGCTGCTCATTAAGGGGCCTGCGCCGGATCGAGTTATATTGCCTGCGTCGCGAAAGCGCCGGCCTTGCGAGGAACGCGTCGACGCGCGCGATTCGCTTTTCAAAGGCGCCCGGAAGCAGCCAGAGTAAAGATCGCGCTCTCCAGCTTTCCAGGTTATCCATTCCTGCCCTTGGCTCGGTACTCGACTTCCGCTGACGGACTCTTATTTTATATCGAAAATTACAAAAATTTCATTTCTTCGTCCAAATCTTATCGTCTTAGTATGGTTGGAATGACAAAAGCAAATAATATTAAAGCAAAAGGCATATAAATTAGGAATTAGGGTGGTCCCTCGGAAATTCCGAAATAAAAAATTCATGAATTATTTAGACGGTAGATAGTGCGTGTTTTCACTGTCTCTCTCTCTCGACCCGAAACAAACCCCGGAGCAATTTAACTCAGCTAATGTCTCTCGGAATGAGCGAAATGCAGATCATCAGTCTCGAGCTCCCCGGTTCCTTTTCGACGGCGCGTGCGATATTCGCTCGCAAGCCTTCCTTATCGGAGGAAGGAGTCTGCACGCCCGCCGCGAGGGAATTCGAATAAAGGCAAACAGCCGTCCTCGACCTCAGCCATTAACGGCTAATATAACGCACGCGCCGGAGGTTCGTCGAGGAGGTAGCTGCGCTCCCCGCGAGACTCGAGTGGCCCTTACGGCTCTTAATTGCGTTCGTATAGCGATTCGAGGATCGAGCCCTCCCACTCTGTATGACCCTCCTTTTATTCCCCGCTACTTTCACTGGCGTTGCTACTGCACTCGTCGGTATAGTATCTCACTGCTCTTTTCTGGATTTTTCGCCAACTCGAAATCGCAGCCGGGATGCCAGTCTCGGGGTTGACGGCGTGAATTGCAAAAAGTCGATCCCGCGAGCTGGAACAGCGCGCACGCGATTTATTCCTTCGAGCGCTACTTTTCTATTTATCGCGGCCTGCTCGCGGAGAATTGACGTCGTTTGTTCTTTTACGATTTGTTTGCGAACTGTTTCGCGCAGCCTCGTCACTGCTATCGTGAATATTTTGCTCGTGATTCTACGACACACTGTTATCGCAACGTAAATTTTTTACGGCCAATATTAAATAGTGCGTCAGAGTCGGAAAAGATTACTTACACCAACTTCCTCGTAGTCGGGTCGATCGGGTGCAGCGGCCAGGCGATGGCCGGAGCGGTGGCCGTTAATGCCGCCCACTCCGCCGGCGCGCCTCTCGTCTATCAGGAATATCTCCGTGAGGACGATCAGGCCGAACACGGCGAAGAACATGACTACGAGCATGAAGGACATGTTGGCCCGCTCCTTCAGGATGCCGGTGCTGTTGCGGCTCCCGCCGGACCCGGAGCGTCGCGCACCCATCCTCCGGACTCTCTGCAATCACATCGATATCCATCGGGCTCCATCACCGGAGAAACGTCTACCCTAGCGGGCACTCGCGGAAATTAACTCCGCCGCTTGTTTATACATCGGATCAAAGTCAATTCTGCACTCGGCACTTCTATAATTAATCCAAGAGTTTTAATAATAGACCACGTCAGGGTGAAAATTATACATTTTATTTGCACTGTTCAAACGATACTTATTATAACTTTATTGCATATAATGGATTATTAAATTCATGCCTCTTTGGTTGCTTACGGTGAACTTACTTACATTGCAACTTTATTCACAATCGAAAAAAAGTTCATAATAATCATTTATGAAATAACTTGAAGATTCTCGTAAATAGACCTTCGAGCTAATTTTCTACTGTTTTTGATTCCGTTTTCTCGTTTGGCGAGTAAAATAAAAAATTTAAGCGAAATTTAGCAGCCTCAATTTGTAGAAAACGCAGTCAATTCGCAATCTTATCAGCTCGACACTATAGTACGTTTTTCCGGCGCGAGCCAGATGACCTTGCACTTATCGCGCCGAACCCCCTCTGTACATTAATTAATCATATTGTTCCGTTTACTCCGCGAGAACCGCTTGAAATTGGCAATTCCGCAGCCTCCGGTAGGCGTGCGCGCAGCTCGAATTTCGAAGTCACGCGCCGATATCGGAAGCAGATAATACAACGTTGATTCATAAAACGTGGAATACTCGCCCGGTCGGGAGAAATTGCAGCTGGAGAAAAAATCGTTTTATAGCGAGTAATAGTTTTAAATTTTCAATTTTCGGAGGTGAGAGCTCGCGCGATGAGCTCGGCTTTTACAATAAATATTTTCTGATCAAACAAATGGCCTCGTTTATCAGAATTTAGTTGGCCGTGCGGACCTGTTTACCGATGCGTTAAATCACGGTATTTGCGTGTATAACGTATATGTTTAAACAGCAGGCAAATTTTATGACATTGATTTGAACGTCGAAGGTTTGTTAAAAGATTAAAAATTCTATAGTCTATTAAATTTTGAAAACTTGTCAGTGTAACGTGAGAATTTATTTGGTACTGGAAAATAAGTCACAGCTTAAGCCTCCAATGATTCCAATAATAGAGTGTAGGTAAAAAGTAAAGTGACAAAACAAGGAAGTAGTAGTAAAATTCATCAGCATATACCGGCCTGAAAAGCGTTTTTGGCAGTCAGTCTCATATTAATGAACAGATTTTAATGAATATTTACATTTTAAATTAAAGATCAAAAACCGTGATTCATCTTTTATATGACAACCTCAATCCAATCGTACACTTTGAAGTTTATGCAAAGTTTTCAAGTTCAAGTTCAAAGTAAACTCTCAGACGAAGGAAGTAGTAATTAACTAGCTATAGAAATAACTGAACTTGGTAAATGATGTCAACGTCATTAATTTCTGTTGCATGTAGCTTACGTAAGTTGAGAAAAATCCTGATTCTGATTTGAATAACAGCTTTTGTTCAAATATAAAAAAGTTCCGATTTACAAAAGGTGACATTCCCCCTTATATCAGATTTGACGATAGTGCGGTTTAGAAGGAAATGGTTAAAAGCCCGTGATGAAGGCCCTTATTAAAGGAAGATTCCCGGTGTATTGGCAAGTCGAGCCCGGGCAGCTCGCGGACTCGAAAGCTATATGTTAAGGACGACTGGGCTAAAGGCGTAAGGAGCTTTACGGCCACACCCCCTCGGCTGCTTAATTTTCCTGCATTTCCCAGTGGAAAAGCGATTAAAACTTGGTGCAGAAAGGACTTTAATCTGTGATGAAATTCAGCAGGTAATTCGAGTCTAATGAAAGACCCGGCCAAGTGCCGCGACTTCAAAGTGCGCCGCGGCCACGGCACCGCCAACTTACTTACTCAGAGCGTCCGAGATGGGCGTACCACCGAACATGGAGGCGGCAGGTTGTTCTGAAATCAAACAAAAAAGAAGATCCAATTATTCGTTTAGCTCTTATTTACGTTCACGAAAATAAAAATTCATTTAAATCTTTCTATCTCAATTTAAAATGCTGCTGCAGTTTGTTCGGATCGTTATGTGAACCAAAAATAAAGACTGTTTTCAACTTCGTTGTATAGATTTTAAGAATTTAAATTCAGTTATGATTTGCCTGAATATAAAGAATAAGCCGATTTTCGGCTTTAGGCAACAAAGAAGAAAAAGCAACTTTGGAACATACTTATAAAGCATGAATAAGCTCCCTAATGAAGCAAGAGTTGAAAAGTTGAAAAAGTCGGCTAAGAGAAAATAGAAACGAACTACTCGAGCGTTTCTCCTTAGACTTGATAAACTTTCGAATTCTTCTATAAATGGCTAAGCGGGCCTTATATATCACTGGGAGCTTTTGCCTCTAGCACAAAGTGGCCATATTAAAAAAGTTTCCGCGGAAAATCGAGAACAAAGAGTGTATCCACTGGGGGAGAGGAAAGAGTGGGACGGGAATTTCAGGGCGATCGAAGCGCATGGCTTCGGCGCCGCGGCGATAGAGCGAATAAATAATGAAAAGGTCGCGACAGCGACGGCAGCGGCGGCAGTGCAGCGGCGGCGAGCGCGAAAAGAGCGAGAGGATCGATTCTCGGGTGCAACAGGCGAAAGAAAATAATGTGTCAGAAAGAGAGCGGCTCGCTTAGCCGGCGGCCTATAAGTCTCCGACCCTCTTTCTCGCGGCTCCGCGTTTGGCTACCTCGGATGTAATGCAGACCCGGCTGATATACCGCATTGGCCTATATACCACTCACCTTTCGCCGTGAATTATTGCACGCTTTTCCCTCCCTTCTTAGCTCCTTTCAACCAAAGTAATTCGGCGCTCGAACGGTGCACCAGATTCTTTCTCCGAGATCTACCAAACGAGGATCTACCTCCAAATACAATAGAAATGACCTTTCATAACATTCATTTATAGCACACCAAATGCTGCTTTCAATTTTTATCAGTGTACTTTTTAATCACCGTTCGTTAATGAAACCTTTTTTAACGAGCTTTTCGCTTATCTAAATAAATTCCAGGCAGCCTCGACTTGTTAGCAGTCGCAATATATCGCATGTAAGGGTGTCTCGCAAAATACCAATGGTTATACCGCGTGTCACGACGGAATTCTGTAACAAAATACCGTGGCAGCCGCCTCGGGGGGTCGCGGGAATGCACAAAAATGCACCTCGGCAAAATGAATTTTTCTTATGCGTTTCCTTTGCTGCCTTCCCGTCGTCGCTCCTTTTACTCCGAGCCTCCCTTTTTCTTTCATTTCCTTTTCAATTTTCCACATGCGTTCCCTCTGCGACAATATCCCCTTTTCGCGTGAATTTATGTGAAAACTTTTTTACGATTTCGAATCTCTCGAATTACTGCACTATAGCACCGCTTTTTGTTCTGATTTCATCCGATTAATCAAATAATCATCTTAATGGAATGATGTCTTATTTTATTCATTCTGATATATTTTATAAATCTTTTTACTCGTTCTTCAAAGTTCTGTAAACAGAATTTTCAAAAGAATTTTTTTCTCCATACATGTAAAAAATGTTACTTGTTTATTTATTAAAAATGTAACTTAAAATAAATGATAAAATCTATAAAGTGGAACAACGGCTACTCTTATCTTACTAGGAGAGTATCTCACCTCCGGGTCATGGATTTTGCTGAAATTTTTACAAGAGGTTCCTTTCACCTTCGA
>JAXIUT010000020.1:3826-16051 GCA_035586675.1 Eurytoma californica | reverse complement strand
TATATAATAAATTAAATTATTACTAAAAACTTCAAAAATTTTTGTGCTATTTTACACTTATATATATATATATATATATATATATATATATGTATGTATATAAATAAATTATAAGTTATTATTTTAAGTACATATATAATACAAATAAATTTAAATTTATAAAAATAATTTAAATAATAATAATTTTATTAAATAATTTAAATTCTTTAATTATCTCCTTAGATTTAATAGTTATAATTTTAATTTCAGTGGCTTTTTTTACTTTACTTGAGCGAAAAGTTTTAGGCTATATTCAAATCCGTAAAGGTCCTAATAAAGTAGGATTTATAGGGTTATTACAACCCTTTACTGATGCTATTAAATTATTTTCTAAAGAAACTTTTTTAGTATTTAAATCTAATTATTTATATTATTTATTAAGTCCAATATTAAGAATAATATTTATATTAATATTGTGACAAAATCTTCCTATAATAACTTTAATTTTAAATAATTTATATGGAATATTAATAATTTTATGTATTATAAGTTTAGGAGTTTATGGAGTAATAATTGCTGGATGATCATCTAATTCAATTTACTCATTAATTGGAGGTATTCGAAGTATTGCACAAACAATTTCTTATGAAGTTAGAATAATTTTATTATTATTAAGAGAAATTTTTTTAATTGAAAGATTTAATATATTTATATTTATAGAATTTCAATTATATATATGATTTATTTTTATAAATATTTTTAGAGGCATAATGTTAATAGTAAGATTTTTAGCTGAATTAAATCGGACTCCTTTTGATTTTGCTGAAGGTGAATCTGAATTAGTATCAGGTTTTAATACTGAATATATAAGAGGAAGATTTGCATTAATTTTTATTGCTGAATATGGAATAATTATATTTATAATAATATTATTTAGAATTATTTTTTTAGGAAGAAATATTTTAAGTTTTTTTTTTTATTTAATTTATTTATTTATGATATTTTTTGTAATTTGAATTCGAGGAACTTATCCTCGATTTCGTTATGATAATTTAATATATTTAACATGAAAATCTTTTTTACCTGTAAGATTAAATTTATTAATTTTAATTTTATCTATTAAATTAATTATTTATAAAAATTATTAGAAGAATTTACTTCTTTAATTATGGATTCAAACCATATGCTTTATAGCTTAATAATTTATTTATAAATAATTGAATCATTAAATTTACAAATAAAAGGTGAAAATAAAAAATATAAAAAATATAAAATTGAATTTAATTGACCAATAAAAATAAAAGGTTTTTCTACAGGACGGGCACCAATTCAAGTTAAAATAATAAAAATTGAAATAAAAATTCAAAAAATAATTTGACTTATAAAATAAAATTTAAATCCTTTAATTTTATAATTTATATTAAATGGTAAGATTAATAAAATTAAAATTGATATTAATAAAGCAATCACTCCTCCAAGTTTATTGGGAATAGAACGTAAAATAGCATAAGCAAATAAAAAATATCATTCAGGTTGAATATGAATTGGAGTAATTATTGAATTTGCTTTATTAAAATTTTCAGGATCTGATATTATATAAGGATTTATTAAACAAATTAAAATTAATATTAATATTAATATAATAAATCCTAACAAATCTTTAATAGAATAATAAGGATTAAAAGGAATTTTAAAATAATTTCTATTTAATCCTATTGGATTAGAAGAACCTGTATTATGCAAAAATGTTAAATGAATTACTACTATTAATAAAATAATAAAAGGTAATAAGAAATGTAATGAATAAAATCGATTTAAAGTAGCATTATCAACAGAAAATCCTCCTCATAATCATTTAACAATTATATCCCCTAAATATGGAATAGCTGATACTAAATTTGTAATAACAGTTGCCCCTCAAAATGATATTTGACCTCAAGGTAATACATACCCTAAAAAAGCTGTTCCTATAGTAATTAAAAAAATAAAAATTCCAATAATTCATGTTTTAATAAAAATAAATGAATTATAATATAAATTTCGTCCAATGTGAATAAATATACAAATAAAAAATATTGAAGCCCCATTTATATGAATTAATCGAATAATTCACCCATAATTTACATCTTGAATAATATGAATTACTCTATTGAATGAATTATTAATATTAGGAGTATAATGTATAGTTAACATAAAACCTGAAATAATTTGAATGATTAAACATAACCCTAATAATGAACCAAAATTTCATCAAATAGAAATATTTAAAGGAGTTGGTAAATTAATTAATGATGAATAAATAATATTTAAAATATTATTTAATTTAAAGATTGATTTTTTCATAATTAAATTTTCGTAATGTTAATTTTTTTATTAAACAAATTTTTACAATAATAGTTAATGATAAAAATAAATATAATATTGATAATAAAGTAGATAAATTTTTAGGATAAATATATATAAATAATAAATTTATATTATTTTTGTTAATTAAAATTAAATTATTAATTTCATTATAATTAATTATTCAATTATTATAATTTATTAAATTTAATATTAAAAATATTATAATTATTAAAAAAAAAATTTTTAATGGTAAATATTTTAAGAAAAAATATTTAATTGATGTTTTTATATTGTTAATGAATCTAATAAAGTATAAAAAAATGACTATTATTCCTCCAACAATAATTAAAAATATTAAAAATGAAAATCAATGATTATTAAAATATATTCTTATACTTATAGAAGATATTATTAATAATATTATTAAAATTGATATCAAAATTAATGGATGAGTTTTATTGTAATTTGAACTAAATGAATAAATAAATAAAGTTATAAATGATACTATTAATAATATAAAAATTTGAATATTTAATAATTTTATCATTACAAAAAATAGTTTATTGAAAATATTAATTTTGGAGATTAATGATATAGATTTCTATTTTTTTGATTAGCTATAAAGTAAAATTTATTTTTAATTTACAAAATTAATATTTTATTTAAATTAATAGCTATATTTTTATAAATTATTATATTTATATTTTAATATTTATCTTTTCTATTTTTATAATAGTTTATTTATATTCTCAAGTTTTATTAACTTTATTGAGAATAGAATTTTTAATATTAAGAGTATTAATAATTTTAAGTTATATATTAATAATTAATAATATATTATTTATATTAATATATTATTTAGTTTTTGTAGTATGTGAAGGAGTTTTAGGATTAACTTTATTAGTTCTTATAATCCGAAATAATGGTAATGATAATATAAATTTTTTAAATTTAATTTTATGATAAAAATTTGTTTATATATAATTTTATTAAATTTATTATTATTATTAATTAAATCAAATATATTAATAGTTATTATATTTAATTTAATTATTTTTATAATATTTATATTTATAGTTTCTATAAATTATAATTTATTTTGAATAAATATTTATAATTGAATAGGAATAGATAATTTTAGTATAACTTTAATTTTATTAACTTTTTTAATTTTTAGTTTAATTTATTTAACAAGAATAAAATTTAAAAATTTAAAACTTTATAGATTTATTATTTTAAATTTAATAATTTTTTTATTTATAAGATTTGTTAGAATAAATTATTTTATATTTTATTTATTTTTTGAAATTAGTTTAATTCCTACCTTTATTTTAATTATAGGTTGAGGATATCAACCTGAACGTTTAAATGCAAGAATAAGAATATTGTTATATACAATATTTGCTTCTTTACCTTTATTAATTTTAATTTTTTATTTATATAATTATTTTAATTCTTTAAATTATTTAATTATATTAAATAGAATTTTAAATTTAAAAATAAATGAACTTTTATTATATTTTTATATAATTTTTGCATTTTTAGTTAAGTTACCTATATTTATATTTCATTTATGACTCCCTAAAGCTCATATTGAAGCTCCTGTTACTGGATCAATAATTTTAGCAGCTATTTTATTAAAATTAGGGGGATATGGATGTTTACGTAGAATAATATTAATATTAAATTTAATTAAAATATTTAATTATTTAATATTTGGAATTTGTATTTTTGGTATAATTTATTTAAGAATTTTAAGAATACGGTGTAATGACTTTAAACTAATTGTAGCATATTCTTCAGTGGTACATATAAGAATAATGATTTTAGGGTTATTAACAAATACATATATAGGATTTTTAGGTGGATTAATTATAATAATTGGTCATGGATTTTGTTCTTCAGCTTTATTTTTAATAGTAAATTATTTTTATGATCGTTCTAAAAGACGTAATTTATTAATAAATAAAGGAATAATAATTTTTCTTCCTACTTTAATTATATGATGATTTATATTTTGTATTATTAATATATCAGCTCCTATTTCATTAAATTTATTAAGAGAAATTTTAATTTTAATAAGTTTATTTAGATGATCTATTAAAATTATATTTATATTAGGATTTGGTATATATTTTAGAGCAATATATAGATTATATTTATTTTCTTATATTCAACATGGTAATTATAAAAATTCTATATTAAAAATTAATTCTAATAAAATTAGAGAATATTTAAATTTATTAATTCATTGAATTCCTTTAAATTTTATTATATTAAAATTAGAAATTTTTATATAATTTAAATAATTTAATTAAAATTTTGATTTGTGGAATCAAATTTATATGTTTATTCATATTTTAAATATAAAATTTTATTATATTATTTAAGTGGATTATTTTTTTTTATTATTAGAATTTTATTTATAAAATTAAGTTTAATCTTAATAATTTTTAAAAAAAGTATTTTTTTTGAATGAAATTTTTTATTTATAAATAGAATAATATTAAATATATTTATTTTAATTGATTGGATAAGAATAATATTTTTATTTACAGTTATATTAATTTCTTCTATGATTATAATTTATAGTAGTGAATATATAAATCATGATAATAATAAAATTCGATTTTTTTATTTAGTGTTTTTCTTTATTATTTCTATAATATTAATAATTTTAAGTCCAAATTTAATTAGAATTTTAATTGGATGAGATGGATTAGGATTAATTTCTTATTGTTTAGTAATTTATTATCAAAGTTATTCAAGTTTTAATTCAGGAATATTAACTGTTTTAATAAATCGAATTGGTGATGTATTTATTTTAATAAGAGTAGGAATTTTTACTTTATTTGGTTCATGAAATTTTTTAAATTTAAATAATATAAATTGAATAATTTTATTAATAATTATTTTAGCTTCTTTTACTAAAAGAGCTCAGTTTCCATTTTCTTCTTGATTACCAGCTGCTATAGCAGCCCCAACTCCTGTATCTTCATTAGTTCATTCTTCTACATTAGTTACTGCTGGAGTTTATTTATTAATTCGCTTTCATTATTTAATTTATAAATTTGAATATTTATTATTATATATTTTAATTAGAGGCTTATTAACTATAATAATAGCTGGAATATCAGCTAATTTAGAATATGATTTAAAAAAAATTATTGCTTATTCTACTTTATCTCAATTAGGTTTAATAATAATAATTATTGGAATAAAAAATTTTGAATTATCTTATTTTCATTTAATTATTCATGCTATATTTAAATCAATAATATTTATATGTTCTGGTGTAATTATTCATTCTTTATTAGATTATCAAGATATTCGTTATATAGGTTTAATTAATAAATTTTTTCCATTAACTTCAATAATTTTTATAGTATCTAATTTTTCTTTATGTGGCATACCTTTTTTTTCTGGATTTTATTCAAAAGATCAAATTTTAGAATTTTTTATAATAAATAAATTAAATTTTATTTGTTATTTATTTATATTATTTGGAACTGGATTAACTGTTTCTTATAGAATTCGATTAAGATATTATTTAATAAATAAATCTATAAATTTTATTGCTATAAATAATATAAATGATAATAAAATAATAAATATTTCTATAATAATATTATTAATAAATACTTTAATATTAGGTTATTTTTTAAATTGAATATTATTTTCAATAATTGAAGAAATTTATTTATTATTTATTGAAAAAATTTTAATTATATTAATTTGTTTAATTTTTATTAAATTAGGAATATTAATATTTAATTTAAAAATTAAATTTAAAAAAAATTATTTTTTAAAATATTTTTTAGGGAAAATATGATTTAATTATAATATAAATTTTATTTTTACTAATAAATTTTTAATATTAAGTATATTTTTAAATAAAATTATAGATAAAGGTTATTTAGAATGAATATTTAAAATTTTAATTTTAAATTATTCTATAATTTTTAATAAAAATTTTATTAAATTAAATTTAAATTATTTAATAAATTTAATATTAATAATTACTTATTTATTAATATTATTAATATTATTTTAAATTTAAATAGTTTAAATAAAACATAATATTGAAGATATTAAAATAATAAATTTTATTTTTAAATATTTTATGAATTATAAATTAATTAATTTTATAATGAAAATATAATGTTTTATTTAAACTACATAAAATTTTAATAATGATAAAATGATTATGTTCTACAAATCATAAAATTATTGGAATTTTATATTTTATTTTTGGTATGTGAGCTGGAATTTTAGGATTATCATTAAGAATAATTATTCGTATAGAATTAGGTAGTCCTGGTTCTTTAATTGGTAATGATCAAATTTATAATTCTATTGTTACTACTCATGCTTTTGTTATAATTTTTTTTTTTGTTATACCTGTAATAATAGGTGGATTTGGAAATTTTTTAATTCCTTTAATTTTAGGAATTCCAGATATAGCATTTCCTCGAATAAATAATATA
Organism: Eurytoma californica; assembly: GCA_035586675.1. Taxonomy (NCBI): domain Eukaryota; kingdom Metazoa; phylum Arthropoda; class Insecta; order Hymenoptera; family Eurytomidae; genus Eurytoma; species Eurytoma californica. The sequence continues at coordinate 9,239 of JAXIUT010000020.1, read as the reverse complement.
AGATTTTGACTTTTAGTGCCTAGATTAATATTATTAATTTCAAGAATATTTGTAGGAAATGGAACTGGAACAGGTTGAACAGTTTATCCTCCTTTATCTAGAAATTTATCTCATAGAGGACCTTCTGTTGATTTATCAATTTTTTCTTTACATATTGCAGGAGCAAGTTCAATCATAGGTTCAATTAACTTTATTTCAACTATTTTAAATATAAAAATTTATAAAATAGAATTAATTCCTTTATTTGCTTGATCAATATTATTAACTACAATTTTATTATTATTATCTTTACCTGTGTTAGCTGGGGCTATTACTATGTTATTATTTGATCGAAATTTAAATACTTCCTTTTTTGATCCAGCTGGAGGAGGGGATCCAATTTTATATCAACATTTATTTTGATTTTTTGGTCATCCTGAAGTTTATATTTTAATTTTACCTGGATTTGGATTAGTATCTCATATAATTTGTAGAGAAAGAATAAAAAAAGAAACTTTTGGAGCTATAGGAATAATTTATGCTATAATTTCTATTGGATTACTTGGATTTATTGTATGAGCTCATCATATATTTACTGTAGGTATAGATGTTGATACACGAGCTTATTTTACTTCAGCAACTATAATTATTGCAATTCCTACCGGAATTAAAATTTTTAGATGACTTGCTTCAATAAATGGAATAAAAATTAAATTTAATGTAACAAATTTATGATTATTAGGATTTTTATTTTTATTTACTGTAGGAGGATTAACAGGAATTATTCTTTCTAATTCTTCAATTGATATTATTTTACATGATACTTATTATGTAGTTGCTCATTTTCATTATGTTTTATCTATAGGTGCTGTATTTGCAATTTTTGGTAGTTTTATTTATTGATTTCCTATATTTAGAGGTTTAACAATAAATAAAAAATGATTAAAAATTCAATTTTTTATAATATTTATAGGAGTAAATATAACTTTTTTTCCACAACATTTTTTAGGATTAAGAGGTATACCCCGTCGTTATTCTGACTACCCTGATTCATTTATATGTTGAAATATTTTATCATCTATCGGTTCTTTAATTTCATTAATAAGAACTTTATTATTTTTTTTTATTTTATGAGATAGAATTATATCTAAACGAATTGTAATTTTTATTAAAAATTTAAATAGATCAATCGAATGATTAATAAGATTTCCTGCTAGTGAACATTCATTTTATGAAATTCCTAAAATTTATATTTAAATTTTAATTTTTTCTAAAATGGCAGATTAGTGCAATAGATTTAAACTCTATAAATATAATTTAAATTATTTTTAGAAATTGCTTTATGACATCAATATATATTTCAAGATGCAGCTTCTTCAATTATAGAAAATATAATTATATTTTATGATTATGCTATATTAGTAATTTTTATAATTATTGTATTAATTTTATATATATTAATTTTTATATTTAAAAATAAATTAATTAATCGTTATTTATTAGAAGGTCAAATAATTGAATTAATTTGAACTATTATTCCTATATTTTTTTTAATCTTTTTAGCAATTCCTTCTTTAAAAGTTTTGTATATAACTGATGAAATTAATAATCCAATTTTTACTTTTAAAGCTATTGGTCATCAATGATATTGAGAATATGAATATAATTTAAATTTATTGTTTAATAAAATAAAATTTGAATTAATAAATACAGAATCTTTAATAAAAAAAGATATTCAATTAAATTCTTTCCGATTATTAGATGTTTCTGAAAATTTTTTTATTCCATTAAAATGTCAAATTCGTTTAATGATTTTATCAAATGATGTAATTCATTCATTTGCAATTCCATCATTAGGAATCAAAGTTGATGCTGTTCCAGGTCGTTTAAATCAAATTAGACTTATAATTAATCGACCAGGTTTATATTTTGGTCAATGTTCTGAAATTTGTGGAGTAAATCATAGATTTATACCTATTGTAATTGAATCAATTAATTTATCAAAATTTATTAAAATATTAATATTTTAATCAAAAAGAATAATAATTTATTATATTTGAATTAAAAATTCAATTCTTTAATTTAAGATACTTTTTGATTTAAAAGAATTAGTTAATTCTATAATATTAATTTGTCAAATTAAAGTAATTAAATTTATAAATATTCTTTATATTATATTATTCCACAAATAAGGCCATTAAATTGATTATTATTATATATTTATATATTAATAATTTTATTATTAATTTGTATTATTTTACATTTTTTTTATATAATAAATTCTTATATAAATAAAATTAATTTAATAAAAATCAATAAAAAAAAATTTATTTGATTATGATAATAAATTTATTTTCCATTTTTGATCCTTCTACTTCTATAAATTTTTCAATAAATTGAATAAGAATAATTTATATTTTATTATTTTTTCCTATAATATATTGATTTATTCCCTGTCGATTAAATATATTAATTTATTTATTATTAAATTTTTTAGTCAATGAATTTAAAGTATTAATAATAAAAAAAATAAATATCATAAATTTATTAATTTTTATTAGTATATTTTTTTTTATTATATTTAATAATTTACTAGGAATATTTAGTTATATTTTTACTTCAACTAGACATTTATTAGTAAGATTATCTATATCTTTACCTATTTGATTATCTTTTATAATTTTTGGATGAATTAATTATACAAATCATATATTTATTCATTTAGTTCCTTCAGGAACTCCTAGAATTTTAATGCCTTTTATAGTTTTAATTGAAACTGTAAGTAATATTATTCGTCCCGGTACATTAGCTGTACGATTAGCGGCAAATATAATTGCTGGACATTTATTAATAACTTTAATTTCATCAACAGGGCCTTCATTAAATATTTTTATATTAATATTTATATTAATTAGACAAATAATATTAATTATATTAGAGTTAAGTGTTGCATTTATCCAAGCTTATGTATTTTCAGTACTAAGAACTTTATATAGAACAGAATCTAATTATGAAAAAATTAATTCAACCATTTCATTTAGTAACTTTAAGTCCTTGACCTTTATTATTATCTTTTAGATTATATGTAACAATAGTAGGAATTTTAAATTGATTTAATAATTTTGAATTTATATTATTTATTTATGGAAAATTTTTAATTATTATTTGTTTATATCAATGATGACGAGATGTAGTTCGTGAAAGATTATATCAAGGTTTCCATACAAAAATAGTTATTAAAGGATTAAAATTAAGAATATTATTATTTATTTTATCTGAAATTTTTTTTTTTATTAGAATTTTTTGATGTTATTTTCATATATTTTTATCTCCAAGAATTGAAATTGGAAGATTATGACCTCCAAAAAATATTATTATATTTAATCCTTATAGAATTCCATTATTAAATACTTTAATTTTATTATCTTCAGGTGTATCAATTACTTGAAGTCATTATTCTTTATTAAAAAATTTTAAATTTAAAAGTTTTATTAGATTATTTATTACTATTATATTAGGAATTTTATTTACTTTATTTCAATATTTAGAATATAAAGAAGCATCATTTACAATCTCAGATTCAATTTATGGTTCAATTTTTTTTATATCTACAGGTTTTCATGGATTACATGTATTAATTGGGACAATATTTTTAATAGTAAATTTATTTCGCATTATAAATAATAATTATTCATCAAAACATCATTTTGGTTTTGAAGCTGCTTCTTGATATTGACATTTTGTAGATGTAGTATGATTATTTTTATATTTATTAGTTTATTATTGATCATATTAATTTAAATATTTAATTTATATAGTATAATTTAGTATAATTAATTTCCACTTAATAGGTTTATTTAAATATAATATAAATAATATTTAATTTCTTAATTGTATTAATTATTATTATTATTTTATTTATTATAATATTATTAAATTTTATTTTATCTAAAAAAATATTTAAAAATCGAGAAAAATCTTCTCCATTTGAATGTGGATTTGATTCAATCTCATCTAATCGATTACCTTTTTCTTTACAATTTTATTTAATTAGAATAATTTTTTTAATTTTTGATGTTGAAATCGCATTAATTTTACCTATAGTAAATTCAATTTTTTATTTAAAATATATTATTTATTTAAATTCAGTATTAATTTTAATTATTTTATTATTAGGTTTATTTTTAGAATGAAAAGAAGGAGCTTTAAAATGATTAAAATAATTTAGTTTAATAATTTAAAATTAAAATATTAATTTGCAAAATTAATTATATCTAAAAGATTTAAACATATTTAAATTAAATATAATTTAAAAATATTAAATTAATTTAATTGGAATTTATATTCAATTAAATTATTAACAATAATTTACCGCTATTTGGTTTCAATTAATTTATAAAATATTAATTTAAATATTTATAATTAAATTATATTAAATTATTATTGTTATTTAATTTTTATACCTTTAATTTTTATTTCTTCAATTATTATTTTATTTACAAATTCATGATTTTCTCAATGAATAATTATAGAAATTAATTTAATTAGATTTTTAAGAATTTTAGTATTTGAAAAAAAAAAATCAAATATTCCAATAAATTATTTTTTAATTCAATCATTTAATTCTTATTTATTTATTATATTAATAATAAATTTAAATTTTTTAAATTTATCTATTAGATCTGCTATTATTTTTTTTACAAATTTATGTATATTAACTAAAATAGGAATACCTCCATTTTATTTATGATATATAAAAATTATAAAAAATTTAAATTGAATAAATTGTTTTTTATTAATAACTATTCAAAAATTAATTCCTTTAATTATTATAAATAATTTAATTAACTTAAATTATTTAATTATATTTAAATTTAATATTTTAAATTTATTATATATATCTTTATTATGCTCATTTTTAGGATTACAAAATTTAAATTTAAAGATTTTGATAAGTTATTCATCAATTATTCAAATAACATGAGTTATTTTATTAATATATTTAAATGAAATTATATTTATAAATTATTATTTAATTTATAGATTTATTACTTTATTATTAAGAATAATATTTAATGAATTTAATTTAATATATGTAAAAGATTTATTTTATTTAAAATTTAAATTTAATTGAATATATATTTTATATATAAATATATTGTTTTCTATAGCTAGATTACCTCCTTTTTTTGGATTTTTAATAAAATGAATTTCAATTCAATTAATATCTATAAATATACCTTTTTTTTTAATTTTTATTTTAATTATTAATTCTTTAATTAGTTTATATTTTTATATTCGATTAATATATATTTGTTTTATTTCTTCTTCATATTCATTAAAATTAAATTTTTTAAAAATTAAAATTAATAAATTTAATAAAAATTTAATTATTTTATCTTGATTAATATTAATTTTATTATTTTTTTATGAA
>JAXIUT010000018.1:886030-900318 GCA_035586675.1 Eurytoma californica | reverse complement strand
AAAAAAAAATTGGTAACATCAGATGTATTTTAACAACGATTAATACGCGGCAAAATGAAAGTTTCCCTTTCCCTCTCCTTCGAAAAGCGATCACATAAGTTCGCACGTTTCCGGCTATTGTCCGGAAGGAGTTCGCCAGGAAAGTTGGCGCGTGTCGTTCTTCTGCGCGAGCAGGCGGAGTGAGAGCCGAGTAGTGACGAAAGTTCGAGGGGTGGGAAGGGAAGGGGCGAGCGGATAAACGCGCCGTCAGCAGTGATACGTTACGGAAGCGACAAGCGAGGTGTCACGCTGCACAACACGTGACTCCGGGTGTAAGGGCAGCGGCGAGCCTCGAGAGGGTCGTAAGTCGATAAATTTCGCCGGTGCCGGCTTCTTGCTCGGCTGGCGCTGCGGCCGTTTTTCCCCACGCTGGTGGAGTGGCCACTCGCCCCGAAAACTTTTGAATTTATTTCGACTCCTGTGGGAGCGGCGGCCTTGATCAGGGACCTTGATCGATGCCTAAAAACTGAAATTGCTTCTTGCCGGCTTTTTTTTTCGCTCGCTGTCGGGGCTGCCCTTCGTCGACATCCAGCTGTATATTACACCCCAGATTTATTGGTACAAGCTTTTTGCGGGTGGTGCGGGGACGAGAGTTGAGTTGGCTACTTTTTGTATTATTAATTCGTCGTTAATGCAATAATATTTTCAAAACTTGGAGATAAATTTGGCTCGTTTAAAAAATGGCCTTTCAGATAAAAAGTTAAAACAAGAACAAACTAAAGGGACGAAATATTACAATTACCATTAAAACTACATTTGAATGTTTATTCACTCTCGTTTAAAGGTCTCAAGTGGTAGTTATGATAAGTAAATCGCATAAAATTATCATAATTACCTAAACGAATTTTCAGTTTAATTTCAAGTGAAGCACGGCGGGGTGGCTGGAAGCCCCTTTTTAACTTTAATCGCTCGAGTCCAGCCAGCGCGCGACTTTAACTACTTTTAATTAATTCTTTAAACGAATCACCCGCTCGATTTTCTTATTTTTTCTCGGGGCTCGCGCGCGTGACAGCCTCCCGAGTGTTTGGAGCTCTCTGCGCGTCTCCTTCCGTTAGCCGAGTGAGCCGCGCAGTAAACAATCACGAGCGGGCCTTTCCCTCTATCACCCGCGACGTCGGCCGCCGTCTCCTCTACTTTAGCCCGTTGTTTCACTGGTGGACGTACTTCGCTGTGGAAACGTTCGACGCTACTCCGACACGGGCAACGAAGCGCTCCGCTTAAGTCCTCCTTTTACTTTTATTTTCTTTAGGCATCTACACGTGCACGTGACTTTGCGATTTCAACAAGACGTCCTTTTTTTTATTCGAGAAGTAAGATCGATAGCCAGGATGATTTTACTTCGTAGCAGTGAAGTTTTTAACTAGTGGAAAAAAGGAGTAATGTAGTACTGTAGATTGGCGGCGATTGATACTTTTTTTATTGGGCGGAAAAAAGTGGAAAAAATTTTGAACATTCTTCAAAGATATAATACTAGTTTAATTGCAAGACTTTCAGTTGATACTAACTCTTAAAAATTTAATACTGCAGAGGCTTAAGAATTGCTTCAAACAACTAAGAAGACAAAGTTCAGTTAACTTTTCTTGAAACTTTTCTAACTTTTTTAATAGGATAAAAAAGAAACAAGGTAAATCTTAATAACTAAATTAATTATCCAAATTTAAATTCACGTCATTGACTAAAAACATTACATTAACGTTTTTAAATTTTCAATTTTGGGTATATATTCCATTTTCCGTTTTTATGCACAGAATAAGTATCAGACAATATTTTTATTTTAAAATTTGTCAATTTAATTAAAAAATCGCATAGTATTTGTTAGAATCTATAAACAATGGTGTTGTGTACGTTAAAAATTCATTCCACCATATTCGTCAGATAGAGTGTTCAAAAATAAACGACACGTACCTTTTTGGGTTTTTATTTAATATTTACCATGTGAGTCTAAAACCGTGACATCACGCATAGAAAATTTTGTTATTATAAATTACATCAAATGTTAACATATATATTCACTTTCAATAGTCATATTTAAAGCAGAATAGTAATATATTATGAATATCAGTAGGGAAGTATCTGCAATAACTCATTTACAACACACGCATTTTTAAAATATGAATTTGTCTGCAGTTATAAAAAGAAGTAGTACAGCAAGCCAAAGTGACATATTGCAGTGTAATTAAAATGCATCACTTCCTCCTGGATTTTATTCCGCCACACATTATGCTCTTACTACCTGCACATAATACGCATTAAGCCCACACCGCATTTTCATAATTAAAAAAGAAACTTTATTAATGAATGTTTGTCATGTAATATCCTTTGTTAAGTTTAATACACAAGTATACTGAATAGCAGTAACGGTTCCTTTCTGAGCTATTCAATTCGCATAAAAAATGTACAACATTTAATAAAAAAAAGGAATATTTAAATAATGTTCTTTTAATAAATGTTTGTTGCCCGTACGTTACAGGTTCATACATTTTTAAAGCCTTTTTCACTTGGTATAATGCATTTTCAATGAGAATTCTGATGTGTTTATTAATATGTAATGTAATTTTTCTCTTAAAAATATATTTTTTCAAAAGCCGTGTAGCTAAGGGAACTTTGTGCAACGATGTTAACATATTTTTTTCATAACATAAAAAGCATTTTTATAGTAAAATCGATATTTTTTCAAGCATATTCGTAACACAGCATTGAGGAGAAGCTAATATTTTATAAGTGACTGCATTATACTATATTTTGCTTTAATACGTTTAAAAGTATTATAATTTTATTTGATATTTTAAAAGAATATACAAATTTATCTGTAAGAAAATAGCATCACGAGTAAACAGTACGCGTGTTTGATACTACAAACATTTCGTAAAAATTGAAGATTTTTAAAATTAATATTTTTAATGTAATTTTGTGAAAATTTTACTTTAGCATCAACATGAATTTTATATTAATGTAAGAAGTATCATGATTTCAGTTATAAAATTCTTTACTAAGTAGTCAGAGTCTAGCTTAAGTCAGACGGTAACATAGTTGATCGATATAAACTCTGATTATTATTTTTAAAAATAAAATTGTGTTAGCATAATTTGTGCGTCATTCTGTCTCGTATATTTATGACAGTATAAGTATCAAAACAAAAGATTAGTAAAGATAAAAACTCTCGAACTTATAATCGCGACCACGAAACAAAATATCGACAAACTGAACTCGTGAAAATTTTAATAACACGTATTTGCCCAACGTTTTTCCCAAGCCAAAAAAATTCAAAGCAAAAAAGCACTTTGAAAAAAGTAATATTATACCCTCATCATTCTTCCTGCATTTTAACATATGTAAACAGCGGCCAAAGACATACCCGATAGTTCAGTCTGGTTGGTCAGTCGATCGCTCCGTCACACCCTCGCTAATCTCCACGACTTAACCATCAGACCGTTAAAAAAAGTGAAATTTACTTTACCAAAAAAAAAGAGGCCACTTTGTACACGCGTCTACGACACAGCCAAGCTCGCTTCCTGCTGAAGGTCGACGTCACTGGGCGGCGATCGTCGCGAAAAAAGCCGTGGCTGGGCGAAACTTTTTTAATCGGGGCAGAGCGAGCCGTGTACTCGGTCCTTCCGAGAAAGAGAGCGGAGGAAAAAAAAGAAGCGGGAGAGTTCGGAAAGCGATGAGCTCCGGAGGATTGCGCGCTCGCCCGGGGCGCCGAACAAGTTCAAGAGTTCAAGGCGCGCGCGGCAAAACGTGAGGCGCGTGCGAAGACGCGGCGCGGACGGACGCGTAAATAGTCGGCGTACCGCAGGCCCCGGGCTGCCGGCGCGCATCCGCCGCTATCGATCCGGGGAGACGGCGGCCCGCGCCGCGATAAAACCCCGCCGACGCGGGACCGCCGCGAGCCTCGACAGTCCCATCACTACTCCGACGGCCAGCCACCTTTACGGCTCGGCTTTACGGCTCGATTGCTTTCCCCGCACCTGCCCTCCCTCGCCGCTTCTAAACAAATACTACCTATGTCGAACTAAGTCGATTGCTTGCTTGTGATTGGGGCTGAAAGTCCGAAAGGATAGGAAGCTGTCTTTTTTCCCGTATTTTTTTTTTTCTTCATTTTTGGTGTTAGCTGACTTGACAACGTGGTATACTATTAAATGAAGTATGCGGCTTGAATTTGAATGTCATTAAGTTCGATTTAAGTGTAGGTAGGTGGGAATGAGGAATAAAAGATGAGATCATTTCAAAGTTATATTATACTACTTGGAGAGAGGAACTCATCACTTTTTGCGAGAACGAATTTCCCGTTGAGATGAAACTTAATTATATTCTCATGATAAAATACATATTTCGCAAAATATAACAGTCGTAAGATGCACTTTATAATTGTTAATTGCAACAAATTTTCAGTTAAACATTACATATAAAAAGTTAATTTTAACTTAATAAATTTTTCGAATATCAAAAAGGAGTCATTGTTGACTAGGAAAGTAATTAACTATGAAATCACAATAAAGTTAATAATAATGTTTAATTAACTCCTTTCCGCAATCAGCCTTATAATAAAGTAAAAAATTAAAGAAAGTTAGCTAAATGATGCAATCGGAAGATATGTTATTTCATCCATCTTCAATTTGTATAATTTTATTTCATTATCACATTTCATCCCTGCGTTTCATTTTACTTATAGGTGTCCGGTTATACTTGGGACATCTCTTCTTTCTTCAAGGTTAAAGGCCAAAAGTCAAGTTCACAAAAGGGAATTTATCGATATAACAAAAGGCTTTTCTCTGAGCAGAACCGCTAATGTATTACAGCTATATATTCCGTAATAATTACTTAATCCAATAAGGCGTGATCGATCAGTTCTAATTTCGTATTACGGAATTGAGCATTAATTAAAAGTGGGCAGAGCTGCGTTAAATTAAAAAAATAATACTCAGCACTTAAACAAATTATTATTTTTCTTTTTATAAACAAAGATTAATTTACAAGATTAAATTTAAGCTCAATCTAGATGGCGTTTTTATTGCTTAATCTAATCTGAAGCAGGGGAAGCTATTTACGTTGAGCTGTAATGACGTCGTTTACGACACCTCGGTGACATTAAATACTGTAATTATTTTCAGGATATATCCAATCATTTGTGAGGCTCGACGCACTTAGGCGCGCTTTCCGTTAAATATATTGATTTTACGACGCTTAAATAACGAGGAATTAACGATCGATTCGAAATAGTGCGAAACCCGAAATTAATTCGATAATAAACGGGGGTGCATTTTCGAAAAAGTGAATTTCTCTATTCAGAAATCACGTAATAACCCCGAGGTCGTTTCAATGTCTCGCGATCGCTTTAAAATCGCACCATATCGCTCGCGCACTCGCAGAAAGTCTCACAATGGAAACGCACCGAGGACATAATCATAAATCCACGTCTATATTGCTGTTCCTTTATTTTTGCAACTTCCCCCCTTTTATCCCGATCCTTTCCCGCACTCAAGTGGAGAGCCGGTGCGGTATTCGCGAAGCGTGATATTGCGACCTGTACGCTTTCTCCTCCATTTTTTTTTTTTGCTTTTGTTTTCTTTTTTTCCTCCTCTCCGCCTCGACTCGGCCGTGCGAAAATCGAGGGGTTCGAGATTTACGCGGCTGCGAATCTACCGAAATCAGTCTTTCTTTCGCGCGCACGCGAGCAACGTATAGGTGGATTTCCTTTTCTCTTTAGCTATTTGACAAAGTCTACTCGAGGAAAAGGGTTCGCGCGGGCAAATCCAATTTGCCGCGAAGGAATTTCAGATTTTTCCAAGTAGAAGCGCGGCAAATACTTCTCCCGATGAAAAATTTTACGAGACTCGCCTGTTCATTTTTATTGGATTAGCAAATTTATTTTCAAGGAACTTACTTCAAGTAGTGTCTTTTTATTGCTCGAAATTTTAAATGTACCTCAAACATTCTAATTTCCGATTTTACTTATGAAAGGAGTGTTTTTTTCTTATTTTGGAAGGAAGTCTATTAGAAAAAAATCTCTACCAAATTCTATACTATACAGTGGGTAATATAAGATACATCGTTTTACATTTTTAAGGATTGGACCAGTTTGTTGTAATGCGACCCTATAATGTATCGAATACGTGATTGATTTTTGGGTAAATATACTTACGTGAATTCTACAGCTTAGAAAATAAAAAATTCTTATTCGGTTTCGAATATCAGCAAACATCAGTAGATATAGCCGAGTGTGGTAAGACAACTAGTTGTGATCCACGATTTTATATTGCAATTATTTATTTTTATGTTAGAACCATTATGATATTTTACTTTAAACTGCTCAATTCAATACAAATGTAGAAGGTTTAGGTGTGTAGGTATTTTGTTTGATCGCTTCAACGAATTGATTAATGCGGTAATAAACATTTAAATGACCGAATTTGAAATTCCTCCCGAAATTGTAAAAGTTGGATGCCGAAATTCCTCGCGCACCCGGGCAAACTCAATTTCCCGCGAATCAGCGGCGGTACGCGGTTGAAGCGCGTAAAGCTCGCCGGAGCGGGACCGGCAGTTCGGCAATTTTCCGCCGACGATGATGCGCGGGAAGAAAGCTAGTAGCGCGGGAGCGACCGTCGCCCGCGGCGCGCATACCGCGAGTTCAAAATTGGCGCGGTTCCTGCCTGTATAATAGCCCGCGTTTTAATCGACCTCCGAGAAATTTACGACGCGATATAACTTGAAACCGAAGATGCGCGCACAGCGGACGTTGAAACGGCTCGATTACAGCGAACTCGCGTGCACACGCTTCCTGTCTATTTGATCAAAGGGCCGTGTCGTCGTCATGTGTATTACTGAATCGGAGGCGCCGACGGGAGCGCGATCCCATCGCTGGCTAAATTCTCGATTTTCTTCTCCTGAAAATCAATGGCTACGGGAAATAATATTCTAACCAATAGCACAGTTACTGCGGATAGCGGTAATCAAATTAAACATATCGAATATTTTCTATAAAATTCCAGTAAGTTAAAGTTTAATATTTCAAATTGAAATTTTGCAAGTTCTTTCTTTCTCATTCTTTTTTATGCAGAACATTTTTAAATTATATCGATTTAAAAATTCCATAATTTTAAGAATTATCAGAAGTAAAATTATTCGCTGATTTTTATATTGATTGAATTTAAACGATTTCGGTGTCATTTTTAAATGGTAGAGAAATTTAAGTTTTTCAAATTAATGAAAAGCTTTCGGAAAACTCAGCTGTCAAGTTGTATGCGCAGTCTGCACGAGTATTTCCTGTATTTGCTGCATCACCGATTTAGTGACACGTAATTTTCAAACGTCTATCAACGCATGTATACTCACAGGCACGCATATATATTCTCAGAGAGTTACCGTCATGTGCTGGGAAGTCTAAATTATTTTTCCATTCGTTCTTGCGTAAAAAGTACTATGTATAAAAATGTCTTTTTTTCAATCCGCAATTTTTCTGACAAGTTTTTTTAAAGCTAGTATTGAATGTATCTTATGCATGGCGTGCTTAAAACAGTATTTGTTCCTTGTTGAATTCTTAATTGTTGAAATTAATGTAATTTAAAAAATATTGAACACTACTAGTAAAATCGACTCTTTATAAAGCTATTATTACTGCGTAAGAAATTACTTATATCAGTGGAAATGAAAATTTTTTAGAATAAAAATACTCGCAATTGTAGCCTACAATTCTTAATGATAAACTATATACAAATTGTTTAAGCATCCGAGGAAAAAGGTCGAATCGAATAATAAAAAGCCACCCTGAACAACGGCGCGACTGATTGCAGACGCGTTATTAAAAAATGTTTGCTTCAATCAACAGTGATGATCGCCAGCCGGTATTGATTAAAGCGCGGATCCGCGCGTGTTTGCCGTAGCTCTCCTCCTTTTGCGCAAGCAATCTGTCTCGGGCACATTGTCAGCTCGCGCGGGTTACAATTTATACAGCGAGGGAGATGCAATCGGGACCTTTATTTCAAGCGCCACAAACAACGCGCCGTGATTGCCCCCGGGCGAACGAGAGCGCGCGCACATAAAAAAAGTAGCCGGACTACGCTACCGCGCTAAATCCAACGTGAGGGGGCTACATCCACCGTCGGAGCACCTTGAGTTCACTCGATAAAACGAAGCCAATCTTGGCAGTTGACCCCCGCTTCGCGCCTTGCCCCGACGCGCTGGGCTATCTCTCGCGCTACTCTTATTTCCTCCGGCGCGCGCCTCTCGTTTATCCTCATTTTTCTCTAAGCTCTATCCCTTCTTTCCCTCGAATTTTTCACTTCTGTCCCGCGTGGCTCTCTCTCAAAAAAAGAAAAAAAAAATCGCACGATTACGAAGAGCATATTGACCGTAGGTATCCTCCTTTTTCTCTGTCATATTTTATCTTGAGGTCCTTACGAAATTTTCTCATTTTTTTTCTCAACTTCTCATAAGCGTGTTCATAAAAAAGAGAGCTTAATTCCGGCCGTCTATTTTATTTTCTCCAAGTCTGGCATTTTTATCTTGAATTAAGTAAAATTCCACTTGCTCGTAAATATTCCAGTGTTTAGACTTTGTCTAAGGCTTTATTTTGAGGGAAAATCGCATTCTACATTGTACGCGTTACTTAGTCACTATCTTACTCAGCTTTGAAAAACAGCCGCAACCGAGTACGCGTATCGAATTAAATAACAATAGCGTCGAAGCGCTCGATCCAAAATAGCTCGAACTCCTTGAAGCGTCTTTTATCGAATCGGAGCCTTTCTTCGTAGAGTAAATTTATCTGAACCGCGCGCGTACCGTACGTAGCGCAGAAATTTGAGGTCTCGCGTCGAAACTCGGGGAAACTCGATCGGATGAAGGCGCACCCTCCGCGCGGCTCCTTCGGCTCGATTGTCCTCTCGCTTCCCGCACGAGAACTTGCTCGCGCGCGCTAATCTTTTGTCCCCGTGGCGGCGGTACGGAGCGATCGCTCCGGCGCGACCCTCGACGGCGGAACAACCTGATTAGGGGCCGCGGACAAAGTCGAAAGCCCTCGGTGGGCGCCGCGCGCTCGGCGGGGGCCCCCCGGATGCAGCGCCGCGCGAACTCGGCTCGATCGATCGCCAGAGCGCGCGGCCGATGTCACGCCGCCGGAAAAGTCGCGAGCGCCCGTCACGTCGCGTGCGTACGAGCTTCGCCGGCCGCGATGACCGTTTCCTGCGTCTTTTTGCACGAGAGGAAACCTGCTTCTTATTCTACGCTTCGTCAAAGTAAAACTACGGTTTTACGGCTTTACGTTGCACTTGGTAGTCATTGTTTTAATAAACTTTTAATTCGACGGGAAAGGGAGATACTTGAAAAAAAATTTACAAGCGTAATCAGGTATAGTCTTCTATATTACATCCAGAGGGCTTTTCTGGAAATTGATAATATCGCTGCCTGTGATCTTGTTGATATTCGAGCTGTCATTTAACCCCACTAGATGCATTGCAGATGCGAGTCTCACCGCCTGAAACCAAACATAAATAAGTAAATAAATTAAGCTGCTCGCACTCTGGAAATGCAGATATTATAAATTTGATACTTTCTAGTTCGAAAATATGATTTTCAAAAAATGTATAATTAGTAAAGAAGAATTTCTAAATAATAACTGTATTTTCACTTTTTTAAATTTTTCAGTCACATTTGTCAGGGTTATTTTAAAGAATACATTTACTGTAATTTGCAAAGTTTATTTCTTATTTCAGAAAGAATAAAAATATAATCAATAGTCTGCCGTTTAATAGCATTCGCTTCTGCATCAATCAGATTTATTCGGTCGTGCAAACGAAGGTCACCTGTGCTCCCGCTGAAACTCGTGCGTATTGCAACTGACTCCGTAATTTCTTCTAACGAAATAAAAAAACTTCTATTGCAATGCAGTTATGCTAATATCTCGTTATTATGGCTATTGAAAATTATTGTGTGAACAAATGAATCGACCATTCCTCCGGTAATAAAATTAAGAATATTTTCCAACTTAGTTAAGTGATAATTATTTTCTAACGTATTAAACTTTAAATTTTATTTGCTTTTAATTCCGCTTGTGTTTAGAATTTTTAGCTTTAGAAAATATCAAACTGTGACGAGATAAAGCTTATCGAATTTTCGTCGAGTTTGTAGTTTCCAAATATACATGGTTTAAAAAAAATGTTCGTTCTTTTATACTTTGAAATTTAAAAACTTTGATTAATCTGTATTTTAAGCGACGCATATAAAGTTTCATGAAAGTAAAATAGCTGGAATACGTTATAATGTAAAAAGTTAAAGGAAAAAGAGGGCAGACATAAAATGTAAATAATACCTGCACTGCGATCGCATAAGACGTGTTGCTTCTTATTGTATCTTAAAACTTTTATAGGTAAGGAATGCAGAATAAATTTCACATAAAATGATATTAATATAGGAAGATAATAATATTAAATCTATTTTGACTGCTAAATAATTAAACTTTTACATTTGCATGAGATAAATTGAACGAATAAATATCAACGGTTTTTCATTAAATTGGCACCTCAAACTAAGCACATTATCGTATAAAGGAAGTGCGTAAACTTTTAGTAAACACATAAATATTTGCCGTTCGCATAGCATATGGCATGTGGACTCTTCAAATATTATG
This sequence comes from Eurytoma californica, assembly GCA_035586675.1. Lineage (NCBI taxonomy): Eukaryota > Metazoa > Arthropoda > Insecta > Hymenoptera > Eurytomidae > Eurytoma > Eurytoma californica. Next base: position 889,658 of record JAXIUT010000018.1, on the reverse strand, counting down.
CGTTGGAGGAACAAGTCAAATAATCGTATTCTAGTATAAGCTTTGCTACGTCGTTTCGATAGTAGGCCGATTTCCAACGGCAGATAATTAGCTCTGTCAGCGGGATATTGAATATTTTGCTTAATCACACTAAACAAAGATTAATCAATATTAAACATCCTGTATTGCGGTTGTGAAAGCGAATACTAAATTTTACTCTTCCCCCTCATTTACTTGACTGTTTAAAAAAGTCGATTAGGCGAAATAAATTTTCTCAAACGTGTAAACTAACGACTCACTTTTAAAAAATTGTATAATTACTTATACTTTTAGCACAATTCAAGCTTATCATCTAACGTTTCAGATGAAATATTAAATAAAATCCAATAATAATATTTAACAATTTCGCGGCTTTGGGAAATGTTTATTAACTGACCTACCCGTATTCGATCCCTCCGAATCGAGTAAAGCACCCAAACGATGTAAAGCGCCATGATGATGGCGGGTACGCAAATTCCGGCGACGGTGGATGCGCTCCGAGCAAAAATGTGGTACACTCCTATCATTATAATAGCTAAGGCCGCCCCACCGGCGACGTAGCGGCCAGTGCGCCTTCGCTCCTCCTGTTTTCCAACAGAAAAAAAAAAAAATAATAAACAAGAAGATAGAATAGGAATTGAAAAGGTTTTCCTTTGTTCGTTTTTTCTTTTGGAAGAAAAAACTAAAGCCCTTTCTTTGAAAAGAGTTAATCTTAGCCTTTCATTTTCGCCGTCTTTTTTTTTTATCGCAACGGATGCATTATACCTCGGCTCTCTCATTTTTCGAAAAGACTCGCCATAATAGCAGAGCTCGCGGAAGTCTTCGTCAACAACGAGCGGAATTTTCCTCTCTCAAAAAAGAAGAAGAAAAGAAAGATACACACCGTGTTACGTAATTATGCAACGGCAGGAGCGCGCGGACTATAAGTCGCTCGAAAAACACTAGGAGCCATTGAAAGAGTGATAAATTCATGCGATGCTGCGGGCTAAGTTGCGTCGGCCTCCGAACTCCCTCGGAGAGAAAACAAAAGTCGACCGGGGGCTCATTGAAATTGCATCGATCCGCTGGGGAATACACGGTGGCGTCGTATGCAAAACGGCGCGTCGCTCGCGGCCGCGTTTTCGAAAGATTTCAACGTCGCGGATCCACGCGGCCTGGAATACGTAAATGTCAGTCGAACGCTGCCTACATTTTCATGCGGAAAGAGGGGGGTCAGGTGTTCCCCTATACAGCCATCTTAGCCGCTCCCTTTACGCAAGGTCGTTTGCGTTTTTTTTCAGGCCGTTGGAGAAAGTTCCCTTTGACGAGATTTATTTATACGTTACTTTACTCAACGTTTCTCGGATGATTGATGATTTACAAATAAAGTTTGGGCTGTTGGATGGTCGAATCGGGGGAATAGTATTGATTTAAAATGCTTTTAAGAATTTTTACGTTTGAGATCCTATATAGTTTCCATTTATTTCCCCTCAAATCGACTGAAGGGTTTCTTTTGGGCGATTCGCTTGATATATTTTAAGCGTATAGAGGTTCGTAATGGAGCGCCGATGTAAATATATGTTTTCCCAGTGTAGCATTCAAAGACGTTTAAGTCCCACGCGTTTAATTTTTTAGCAGCTGGAGGTTACAGATTCCATTTATCGACGAGAGAGCTATTGATAATATATTCATGAATTCATTCATGCTGCTCTGTATCTAATCATTATTTCATTAGAGCTTTCTTGCTTCAGTGGAAAATTGTGTACATACAACTACATAAGAAATATTTTTTATTGCATAAAAAAACATTACTTTTTTCTTAAAACAAACTACGAGACATTAATTTAAAGAGAAAAGCGATAAAGCACTTTAACATAAATTAAACGTTTCTTAGATAGCTGAACATAAAAAAGGGGTAATAAAATCGTTGGAAAAACAAAGGTGCAGGATAGTATTTCAAGACCCTCTTCCTCTTTTACTTCCTTTCATTACTCTCCCAAACAACTTTAGCCAAAATCTCAATTGAATTTCCGCTAATAAGTTCCGCTAGAAGTGTTCGCGCCATTGTAAGTATACCGCGCCGAGGAAATTTCGGGCTCGCGCGCGCGTTCCCTCGAAATCCGCGCTTGACTCTGGCTCCGCGTATTTACGTATGTAAATGAGACCGGGCGCGCGCACGTACGCCTCCGCACGTATAGAGCCCACCGCCGCAGCGGCGCGTGATGCGCGCATCCCATTTCCCGCGGCCCGGCATTATCGCATTCAAATCGAGCTTCCGCCGCGCGATCGGCAAAAATCGCGCCCGGACGCGACTTTTTTCGGACGCGCGATCGGATTTCCAGCCACGCGCGCCCCGGGTATATAAATCCCCGGCCCGCTTCCGCTGAGTGTCTATACAGCGTGGCGTGCGCAGCTGACGTCTTCGACTTTTTTCGCGGCGAATTTCGTTTTTACCAATGCGTGATTGGGACTTTGCTTCTTTTATGTCGCTCGATTAATGGCTGAAGTTTTTTAAAAAAAAGTCGTTTCGCAGAGGTAGCGTACTTGATTTTGCGAATTGGACGTGAAAAATGAGAGGGACGATTTATTGTACTCGCGAGTTTCGCAAGACTGATTATGAGTAACATCTTTGATTTATTGTGTTGTTAAACAAATCAAACAAAATTAGTACGCTCGAAAAAAATTTGAAATAAAAATATCATGAAAATAGTTTAAAATTATATGATTTACTTTGCCCCAATAAATTTTCGTGAAAAAGGAAGAAACTTATTGTGTAGATAATTAAATCTTAAGAATGAATCCTACTAGAGTTTTTTTTATTTTTGAGTAGACCTCGTGAAAAATATTTTATCAAAAAATTAGTAGACAATTTTAAAAAATTAGCCTAAATAAGCTTTCAAGGCCCTTTAGAATCAAAGAAAGAAAATTCACTTTGAAATAAAAAAATTACTTATTTTCAAAACTGACCTTTGCAATTAAATATTTCATCTTCGTACTTAAGATTGAAGATATAATTTCTAATGTACTTAATAAAAGATTTTTGAGAAAATTGGCACCAAACAACAGATTTTTAAACGTATCTATAGTTTCCATCCTTAAAGGATTCTTTTCATGCTTTTGCTATATACCTTGAGATAATGACTGGAACTAATGCCGCGCGGTCGGAAGATGTCCTCAGATGACATCGAGGGCTGCAGATGCATATCTACCTTGTAAATTTAACGTACTTATGTGTGTGTGAACAGTTCTTGCGAGAATTAAGCAACTATCGATCTGTATCTCTGCTAGATAAATGACGATCACCGACTTTGCAGAATCTATTCTCGCCGTCCTTCTTCCGTGTAGTAACTCATTGGGAAAACAGCGGATGCCTCCGCGCGGTAGATCGACCCTTGGAAACACTCCGAGCCAAAGGCACTTTCGATCGCTTTTATGACCCCGCGTTCTATCGCAGCTTGACCGCGTAAAAATCCTCCGTGCAAATTGCCTCCCTTAATGCGCATTCTTCCTCGGAAAGCTCTCTCCACCAAGGACTCGCCGAATTTTTCGCGAAACTCGATAAAACGGCGGCAGCTGAAATTACTCACTGCAGGAATCTCATTTTGTCGAGGCTCCCACCTTGGCGCTAAAT
>JAXIUT010000018.1:854625-881723 GCA_035586675.1 Eurytoma californica | reverse complement strand
GTAAAATATTTTCGATACATTTTTTTAAATTCAATTTCTACTTAAGTCAACTTAACTTAAATCCATTTTAAAATCATTCTAACGCAGTACGTATAAACAGAAAATAAATTTAATTAATTTGTTAACAATCAGTTCTGTCAAATCCTTCTATCCAGAAATTTAACAATCGCACAAGCATTTTTCCTCTCTCGGCTTGAGCAACAGCTCGTCGGGGTCCTCGCCCCACGAATGCTCATCGAAATTTCTTCCGCGTTCCAAATCTGCAATCAGGGAGTTTCGGTCGAACCGCGCGCTCCTGTAGCTCAGACCCTCCGTACCGTAAGTCTGTATAGCGCATACTTATCGATCTGCGGTCGAGGAGAGAGAGAGAGAGAGAGAGAGGCGAAAAGCCGCGGCCGGTGTATAACGAGCGCGGCTTCAGACTGAAAGAGGCTTTATTACCCCCGCACGAGCGACGATAGGAGATATTCGCACTGCTCGCTTCTTTTCTGACTTACGCGAGAGAAAGGGAGAGACCGAAATACCCCAAGCCTATTCTCTAATCGACACCGATCGACGCACTCCTCGTTCCATTCTCCTTTATTCCCCTTATCTGGATTAGAATGCCTCCGAATGGCGCTTTTTACATTTGTTCAATAGTTTAAGCTGACATAGATGATTTTTTTTATTTTTATAGTAGTTCGATTTTTCGAAAATTCAGGTTTAATTACTAAATAATAATAAATTTAGTACTTAGTAATAAAAATTAATTTTATTTCATAAAATTTTAATTATTCTTTTTTATTACAAAAGTAATGGTCATGTAATAATATTGCCTCCATATTCTATACTGGTTTGTACAAATTTGTTCTTACATAAAAAATATATATTTTGTAACAATTGATAAATATGATTTTTTGTAGTACACTTCATAAGACTTTAAAATTCATATAAAAATATTATAAAAAGTTCGAGTAAAAGTGAATTGAAATTTATACATCCTTTATCTTATTCATACTTTGTACAATTATTAAAAATCTCTGTTACAACAAATTAAAAATGTTATTACGTATGTACAATTAAAAACAGTCTTACATTAAATATTTAAAACTTGAAATTTAATCTGTAGTTGTTAAAAATAGGTACCATAAAATATTTATTTTAGAAACGTTTAAAATATATTGTCATGAAGTTTTAAATCAAAATAAAAAATTTGCGCAATATCTAATATTTTTTTTAAATTTTAGTTTTTACATTATTTACATTATTTTGGATCAATGGAACACATGGCTTCAAATTGACAATCCTCTTCATTGTCAGGCAAGATATTTTTCATTGTTGTCACAGAACATAATTCTGATGGACATCCTGGTATAGTCACTGGACGTTCTTGATGAAGCATCAATATACTTGGTCCTTGCTTTTCACAACTAAAAATAATTGTTTGATAAAAGATCAGTATACTAATCTTTAAATCTCTGTAAATCTTTAAATTATTTATATGTTATTAACTTACTCGAATAATACAAAAGCTATGTTACTTGCAAAGGCATCAATTTGGCTCAATTTCCACTTTCTTTTGTTTTTATGTATTGAATACGAGTTATGAGTTAAAGGTACTTCATCCTTTGCAATGCCGAGTATTGATAAAGTTTTTAAAATAGATCCTGAATGAGTAAAATAAGCTGTCACTAAAGACTTATCAGTGTTTCTAAAAATAAAATAACAAATTTTTTTAATTCAATTTCTCATTTACATTTCGGATTTTCAATTTTTTAAGTACTTACTCAAAAAATGTGAACATGTCCTTAAGGGCAGGACATGCTTGTTCATAATTAATCTTATATCCATATCCGTCAACCCAATAATATTCTAGATCTTCTGCAAACTCTAGAACCTACGTAAATTAACATTTAGAGTATATATAAAAAGTGAGTTTGAATACAATAATTAATAAAGAAATATATTTATACTTCAATGTTATTTAAAGAAAATAAATCACACCAAGGTGATTTTGTCTCAGAATTCCATGCTGTCTCAAATGCACACATAATGTATGCTAGTCTTGCTGATTCTATAAATAACATAGTTTTATATTTTAATTATTATTTACATTACTGTAAATTATTACCCTAATGTAAAATATTACCATAGTTAACGTCAAATCCCACTCTCTTTGAAATTTCTTTTAATGTTTTCTGAACAATTTCTTCTTGAATAAACAGTTCTTTCTCTAAATAAGTTTCTGGATTCTTATCAACTTCTATTTTCCAACGATGACATCTTTTGTAAAACTAAAAAAAAGTTTAAAATGCAATTTTTAAGAAATTCACATTTGGTCTATCAATAAGAAGATTACCCTTAGTATAGGATCTTTGTGTTCAGGCTGTGGAAATGAAATGTTTAAGCTTTGATATTGTCCAAATAATCCAAGTATAAAGGATTTTGCGCTAAGTTCTGCGCGTTGAGTTGCAGTGTACTTAAACTGTTTTAAAATATAATTATTTATATTAATTTTTTATTAATTAACTTCATTGAACTGTTTGTTTTATATATTACACCTTGTATAATTCACTACTATAATCTTCTATTAATAACCTAGGAAATCTCGCTTGCATTCTTTCTGCTAGATCAATAAGCTCATTTTCTCCCTCTTCGGTCAAGAACATAGTAAGAGAAGTATTGAAAGATAATTTCCATTTATTTAATTTTTTTATTGTACTTTCAGATAATGTTGAATTATGAACTTTGAAATTATCTACAATTTGTTCTTGTAACATTGGTAAATCATCTATCATTGATTTAATATATTTTTTGCCAGGAAATCTGGTTCCATGTCGAATCATCAGCCAGATTTTTTTTTCTTTGCATCCTGAAAAAATATTATTTCAATTTATAATTAAATTAAAAAATTTGTATAAAATATTAAAGTGTTTTTATATTTTACCAGGGTAATTAAGTTGGGATTCATTATAATTAGCAATGAATCTATATGGTGTTCTCGTAGCCAACTTACATTGTAATTTATTACTATCATTTAAACATTCATAAGCTGATGTTTTGACTAATAAAATCTTTAAGATAAAAATTTGAAATAGACAAATTATTAATTGAACATATATCATTTTTAGTACAACTCAATTTAATAGATTTTGTGATGTGTTTTTCATTAAAATTTTTTAAGGTTATTATAACAACGTATTACAGGTACAACGTATGACAGGTTGCTTAACATTTATTTTAAACAATACACATTTTGTTATAAAAATTAATAAAACGTTATGTCATCTCTAAACTATTTTGTTTAAAAAAACATAATATTTAAAAAAAAAATTAAAAAAACCGACTGTTATGTTACCCGATACCGGCGAGCAAAGAAAAACAAAAATATTTTGCTAATATAAGTTCGATTCTGAAGATGGCGCTCAAATGCTAAAATACCCTCAGATGGCAGCATTGGAAAAGGCTCGGTCCTTGCAGACGACGAAAACCCAGGAACATCATGTCGAATATTTGAGAATTTAGATCGCAAACTTCTTTTTTATAGTAAACAATGGCTGTTTACGGATTGTTTAAGATTTTTCGGCGACTGAATATATGCGGAAAAGGTATAACAATTTTTATTTAATACATTTACAACTATTTCTCACAAAAGTTTTAAGTTTATAATTATTATTAGTTGGTGAACATAACCTTATCTGACTTGAAATCATAATTAAACAAGGTTAATAATTTATTATGTAAAGTAATTGTATTAATGTGATTTTATTTATTTCAGAGATTACATCTGCCCACTATTCAACACAACAAGCTGACTTAACAAAAGCAACTTCAACAAATTTTTTACCAGTGTTTCATGTTTCGTCAAGGACACTAGACAATACTACTAAATTTACTGCAAGATCTAGTAATCTCACTTTTGATATTCCAAGAAATGGATTTCCTATTAGTAAAATTATTGAAAATCCTATAATACCAAATTTACAAATAGAAGATCCATTAAAGAATCGCATTGAAAAAAGTGATATTGTACCAACCAAAATTGTGGAAGTACCAACTTCAAGCAACATTGTTGAGAAACATGCTCAGAGATTAATTGTTATTCGGAGAAAGAAGATGAAGAAGCATAAAAGAAGAAAGTTTCTTAAAAAAATGAAATTTGTTATTCGAAAAAGGGAACAAAGAAAAGAGTTACTTAGAGAGAAAGTTTTTCAAGCAGATCTTCAAAATATTTATCAAGGAGCTATACAATTTGATGCTAAACAGTATGTTGCAGAACGCATTGAGACTTTAACTAAAGAAAGGCTACCAAACAAATATAGAGGAGAAATTTTACCAGAATATATGATAAGGCAATTTTTAAAAGAAAAAGAAGAGAGAAAAGCTCATAACCGAAGAGTTTGGTCATACAGGTTAAAACTTGATTAAATCGTGTAAGTTATTGTTATATGTAAAATTTAAAAAATACCTTTATAATTCTTTAATAAATATTAAAACAAATTTAATATATTTTTAAGTTCATTTATTACACTGGAGAGAAAGGGAAGAAATAATGTTTGCACAATTTAGTATGTCATATAATTTACTTTCATTTTGTAAAAAAATAAGTAACATGCGTTCTTATATTAAGGCACTGCACTTAAATATATACAGTTCTAAAATTCCTTTTGAACAAAGGAATGCGTATAAAAATTAAAATATATTAAACATTTAATTTTTATAAAGTCAAAGTATTTTCTGGATAAAAAAAATAATACTATTACACATTAATTGAGACACTAACAGCACTGTAATAAATGAAATGGAACATTTATTAGTGCAATAAATGTCGAAAATTGGTTGTTAAATTTAATTGAACTATTTCTTAAATTAAAGACAAATGTGTTTGATAAAAATAAACTGTTTGAAAAATGCACGAAACATAGAATAACTAATACTAATTGATATAGCTAATTTGCATCGTGATTATTTATCTAATAATGCCGTTTTCTATGACACTTATTGATGTCAATGTTAATCAATGTAAATTATCTATCTACTATCTACAGCATTGTTCAGTGAAACAGTAATAAAACTAGCCTTGATCATTTACGTCTATCGCTTATTTGCTTATTTGTCATACTCAGTTCTATAGCGATTTTCATTTGAATTTCGCAGACACTCTAAGCAGTGGTTTAAAAAGGAAGTTTAATCACGAAGGGAGCATCTGAGCTTTGTTCACTTGCAAGAACTTGGGTCTGATGCTGCCGGTCTTCAAGCTGTCGTTCCTCCCCGAGAAGTAGTCCTCGATCTCCTGCAGCGACTTGTTCTTGGTCTCCGGCAGGCAGACGTAGAAGTAAATCGTCCCGAGGAGCGAGATGATGCCGTAGAACAGGAAGGTGCCCTGCTGCGTGATCGTCTCGGCCAGCAGAGGGTAGGTCTTTACGACGGTGAAGACGAAGGTGTGCGCGCACATGGTGGTCAGGCCGCCGATGACCCCGCGGATCTGCACCGGGTAGACCTCGCCGATCATGACCCAGGGCACCACCAGGAAGCCCAGGGTGCACGCCACCGTGTAGCTGCTGATGCAGAGGATCGGCAGCCACGCGTGGCTCTCCAGCGCCTCCTTCATGTGTATGCAGACGGCGAGGCCGATCATGGTGACGCCGCAGCCCACTGAGGAGATCAGCGTCATCGGCCGCCTGCCGTACTTCCGGCAGGCGATGCAGGCCGCTATGGTCGAGGTCAGCCTGACGACGCCCAGGAATATCGTCACGTAGTACTTGTCCAGCTTCATCCGGAACAGCGCGACGATCTCCACGGCGTAGAAGGTGACCGCGTTCGTCCCGGTCCACTGGTAGATGAGGAAGTACAGCGACAGCATGAGGAACGGCTTGAGGGCGTTGGGCTTGAAGAGGGCCCGGAGGATCTCCCGGGGCCCGCTGAGGCGCTTTATGTTGTTCCGGTCGTTGAAGCTCGTCAGCGCGTCCATCTCCTCGTCCAGGTCGTACGAGGCGCTGCGGAACCTGCGCAGGGACTCGCGCGCCTCCGCCGGCTTGTTCACCGAGATGAGGTAGGAGGGCGTCTCGGGGAAGAGGAACATGAGCAGGAGGGCGGCCGCCGGCAGGATCGCGCTTATGCCGGCCGTCAGGCTCCAGGAGACGCACGCGCCAAGCGCGTACTCCAGCAGCACGCCCATGCTGACGCCCACGCTCGCCACGGCGGTCAGCATGCCGCGCAGGTGGGGCTGCGACACCTCGCTGGTGTAGACGCGGGCCGGCGCCCCCACCATGCCGGAGCCCAGGCCCGTGAAGAAGCGGCCCGCGTAGATCATGCGGATGTCCGTCGCGTAGCAGATGAGCAGCCAGCCGAGCAGCGCCGGCACCTCGGTCACGATCAGCGAGAGCCTGCGGCCCAGTCGGTCCATCATGTAGCCGGAGAACAGGCAGCCAATCGGGGTTCCGATAGCCGACATGCTTGCTGCAAGTACGAGAGATATGAAACAACTATTTTTATGTGTCAGCAGTAATTATCGATTTTAACCGATTTATTATCTGGATTATGTATCTATACGCTACTGCGCATTCATTTTTTTTCGTTTTTTAATTGCTCAAGTGCTCACCTATCCACGACTCTTGATACGAGTCAATTTTTATCGGTCCGTCCTCCTCTTTCAATCGGGACACGACTATGGCGGCGAAGCCGAAAGCCATGCCGGTGTTGAGCGTACCGAGCTGGGCGACCATCGCCGCCAAAATCTGCTTCCAGGGACTACCGCAGTTCCGGGTCCTCCCCGAGCCTTGACTGTGGCCAAGGCCATTTTCAGCCGGCTGTATCTTCGCATTGAAGTTTTGATCGACTAGAGCGGCTTTCTCCGCGTCGAGCACCACTGACGCTTTTCTGCAAGAGACAAGAAGAGAACCGGTAAACATAAAAAGCGCCGAGTTATAATACCTAATCGTAAGCGCTAGTCATAATGCGTCGAAAAAAATCCGATAAAGAAATTCTCCAAGCGATCTGCCATCTGCACGTGAGCTCATCCTGAAGCCTGAAGCAGCGTTGCAAATAAATTCCTCTTATCGCTCGATTGATATTGTGAAAAAGGAAAAAAAAAAAAAACGATTGGTTCGAGTGCATTATTTTTTCTTTCCTTTATCTATGCAAAAATATTACTATCTACGAAAAACTTATTTTCCAACGTTACACGACTACTTTTGTATCAGTTAAAAGCACTTTTTTAACATTTTTATTTATTTTTATTTTATTTATTTTTATTTATTTTTTTTATTTTTATTTTTATCATTTTTCTTTTTTTCTAACATTCTCATTGTATAATTATAGGTATTATTAAAATTGATAATAGAAAGCGGCATTAAACTCATTGCAATTATTCAGTAATACTTTCGAAGTATTTACAATAGTGTATAACTTATTGGACAAAAAATGTCGTTCAATTTCTTCGAATTATTTTCTTTCCTCGTGCTCTTTCATAATAGATATTCTTTTCATTTCAATCGACCATAATAATCCGTTAGTAGTAATTAAACGCTTAATAGCTTCATGAGATTTTTATATATTGATTTGATATAATAATCGAGAAATCCTTTTAACTACAGTGAGCTGGATAAAATATATCTATACTAGTTGAACACATCATCATTCGACATTATAAATAAGGTTAAACGCGTACTCTCTATTAACAAAAATTGAACAAAGAAAAATTACGGTGGAAAATAATGTCTCTTAAATGAATCGGAAATAATGTCTGCACGAAAATGTCGTTATCAATAATTGACGATGAATAAGGCTTTTTCTGTGCAGTAAATCTCGCAGACCATAAATATTTGTAAGCGTAATGTACCAAACGGAGTTCCGTCTTGAATAAAAGTCGATAATAAAATTGCGCCAGATGAGGCGAATGAGGTGGTAGACAAGGCGTCGAAAAAGAATAAGCGACCGTTCCGATTGGCAATCGGTATTTTTGGAATTTCGCGGCGTCACGTTGCGTCATGGCACGTGCGCGATACTTCGATAAGCAAATGAAATACATGTCTCGACGATTATTTTTTTTTGCTGCTATTTCGTACCTTTGCACTGTATTCAATTTACGCGATTATTTGTTTACGCGAATAAATTAACCGACTCGCTGAAGGCGATGTGTACTAATTGCATTGTGTATCTTTCCGAGGACGAGGCTCGAGTTACTTTGTTTAAGTCCTTTGTGCGACCATCGCCAATGAAAAAGCAAAATTGAGTAATTACTTTACTTAAAATTTTATTTATGACTCTCGCGCCGCAGTGGAAAATTCTTCGCAAAATTGACTTGAGTCACGGCTAAAAATACAAGCCGCTGAAAGTAGACTAGTGCTATTTTAAATACAAATTGCGCGCGAAGACATTGGGAAAATTGTGAAAAAAAATTACTTTTTTCTCTCCGCGCACCTTGTCCGTTATACATTTCCCGTATAAATCGTCCGGATTTACGAGCGTTGAATTAATCATGAGCCTCGCGGATACCGAGTGGCATAATTCAGTCGGCGGACTGTTTAAACATCAAACGCTATCAAATCGAGCATTAGAATTCTATTAAAACTGCGCCGATCGAAAGTTCCGCGAGGCGTTTCAAAAATGACTTTCGAATTTGATGCGCACTCGCTGCACCAAGCTGTCCGAGGCGACACCTACTACCGCCGGCTCCAGCGAGCATATCTCTTTCCGCAGCATCGCGTTCCTTCCGAGAGCGAGGTTTAGTCGCCATGATCATTCATGCCAATTCTATTTTGTCTCGCTCGCTTGTTCCGGCAATTGAAGCTGCTCGGTCAATAAACGCCAGATGGATCTCCTCGGTATTTCCGGTAAGTATCGAACTTTATCGGCAGTTACTCTAGGGATACACTTTGCATGCTGGTTTTTAGGAAAAATTTTGTCTATTCTGTTTGGTTAGGTTTTCATTGTTTTGACCGATTGATCGGTATGAAACTGCGCAAATAGCTACGGGTAATTTACCGTCGAAGCTGTCCCTTCACTCGAAATTTTTCATTCTCTATATCACGTTTTTTAAAGTTGTAGTAAATAAAGATGTGCCTTTCGCGTTAAAAAGTTCGTCAATCTATAGGTATTTCAGCGCGTAAACAAAACAAATATTGGCGAGGCACCAAGTCGGCGAGGCTCTTGTTTGACGATGAGGAAGAAAGAAAGCAGAGTAGGCGTGCGCGTGTCAGTCGGCGCGCGTTACAAAGAGCCACGCGCAAACATGAATCACTCGAAATAAAGTTTTGGCGCGAGAAAGCCTCCTTTAAGCGGCCCGATTTGAATATGCCGCCTTACCAAGGCTGCGCACGCTGACTTAATGACAAGTGCACTTTACAATCCGCTCTTAAATTAGATTTCTAATTTTGTATAGGTGCAATGTCAAGATAAGCCGAGAGGTAATGCGATAGACGAGAAAAGCGCACATGCTAATTGATAGTGTGTTATTTACTTTTTCATAAAAAATTGCCTTTTCATTAATTTCGCATTTCACGAATAGATCAATAAATGTGTTTAATAAAAAAAATTAAGGTCTTGGTTCTTATGTTGAATGAAAAGTTATCATTCCTGTCTCATCGTTTTGAAAATTTACTTCTTAGATTGGAGATAAAAAAGAACGAAGCGTGTATATTATGCAATGTGTTTCTCAATTTTCGTATCACATTCCACCGTGTGAACTTATCGTAAACAGTCAATGTACATTTTAAACAGAATAATCATATTAAGAAATAGTATAAGACTATCGGCTGTTGGAGGCGTCAGTTAATTAAGGCTAATTATTTAAATTCGCAAAAATATGGAAAATGAGGCTTTTATTGAGTGTATGCAAATTATTTCATTTATAATTAATCATGGATTTAACGTTTGATCGTGGAGCATTCATCAATCATTTGCCTGCCGCGCTCATCGGCTAAAGAATATTAATAGGTTAATTGCATCACGAGCGGTAGACGTGTATAAATGTTATCTCCAACAGGTACTTAATAGTGCAAGCAATAGCTCGACTGCATTTGCCGATATGCTATTGAGCGTCAATGAAAGATGAATAGTCTATCGAAAAACTAATTTTGCCGGTTGAAATCCTGCATATTTTCTTAAACGAGCTTTTAAGCTCCAAATTTTTCTTTTTAAACGCTCTTGAAAGTCTAATGAGTTTTACGTAATTTTTGCACAATTGCATTCCAGGATATTTATGGCGCTAAATAAAATTAACTAAAATTACGCTAAATTGTTTTAAAAATAATTTTTAGCACATTATACCTATTAAGAATGTAATATCAAAGTACATTCTTTATTTAATTTTTTATTTTATATTTTTATTTTTTTAATATTTTGTTTTCTTTAACATCCGTTTACAATACGTTACAGCGGAAAAGTAATATTTCTGATATGCTGCAATTAATATTGGAAAAACACTTTAATCATAAAGAGTAATTCAAAAAAACACATGATTAATTTCACCTGAATCTTCAAATGAATAATTTAATTTGCAATACTTTTTTAAATGATATTATTAGAGATAGTTTTAGTTTTTATATATATATATATATATTTAGTACGATCTATAATACTTTTTCTACATGTTTCCATTACTATCATAATAAAATAAATAAAGCTAAATATATATACAATGTTTATTAATGTTTTTTTAAATTAGGGAATTCTTTTATATTTTATTTTAATTAATTAAACAAATTTAGAAATTTATTGCATAGTTGAAGGGCTAGATATGCGTTTGATTTATTCGATAAAAATTTCATAAAATGATAGTTCTTCCAAAAATAATCGTGCCAATTAATTTTTGCTAATTTAATTGCGATAAAGTTTCGCACATAGAGTCAATTAAAATGAAATGAGTAAAATTTCCAAACACTCGCGGTAAACTGGAAATTTTCTGTAGCGATGTGTTTACGAATAATTGTCGCGATGCGGAAATTTTTGTCGCGCATTAAAATGGAAGATTCGCAGCGGCGGTTTACGTGCCTCACGATCCCGCGCGCACCGATTAGTATGTTCTGCCCGATTACAGTATCTCGTCCGGCGATGTGAATCATTCACACGGTACGAAATATATGTGTGTTTGCGCGTTTCCGCATGCGGCAAAAAAAGGGATATAAAATTCAGACACTCCATGGAACGCAGAAAAACAAAACTATAACTTTTACTGACTTTGCCAGAAATTGATTAAAGTGACGCATGTTGGTGAAAAAAAGGTAACGAAAAAAAATTAATGCCCGTCAAAAATAATGAACCTTTTTTTTTAATCGAGATTCTCAACGAATAATTATGAGTTTTCGTGATTTTTAAAACGAGTTCTTGGATCGTGATTTTGGCAAGCATCCTAACACAATGCCATTAATTATTCTCACGCGGAAATTGGCCAGAAGGTGCAACAACCTTCACTGTTATAACGCGTGTTTCGAAATTCTGTTTACTTTTCTGTATTATATTCAAAAGCTTACTTAAAATTTAACTAATTAAAAAAATAATAATTATTATTTTAATTTTTTTAATTTAACTCAAGATAGATCGGCCAATAAAGTAGCGAAGAAAATTTTTTTAAATTGCATAATTACAAGCGGGCGCAGGCATAGCAAACGAACAGACAAAAAGAAACTACGTAAACTTTGAAGAGGACGCGCAAGAAAAAGCTCGAGGCACCAAAGCGAGTGTTATCTTCAAGCAATATAAAAAGCACAGAAAATAAGTCGTATCTCGACAATAAAATGCATTACATAAAAAGTACTCACTCTGCCATCGTTGCGTGTCGCTGCGAATTCGCCAATGTTACAGTAAGAGATTAAAAAAAGTGTGAAGGAACCTACGCTTAAAAACGATCACAGTCTGAGAATCACAATGCGTTCGGTCGCGACTCGCGTTTTGACACCTACGGTCGGCGCGTCCGCTCGCGTCCAGCACGAGGGACTAGAATCGCAGTGGCGGCCGCTGCTGGTCGCGCGCTCGGGCGTCTGGCGAGCACGTGCTGGCCGCTGGCTCATCTCCCGCCTGGGCGGATCGTGCCTGGCGGCGCGTCTCTGGTCCATCCACCCCGGTGCTCGGCCGGCTTTATACGCGCGTCACCATCGCGCCTCTTATCGGCACCGCCGCGGCGCGCGGTCAACTCCTTTTACCACCTCTTTCCCGTGTGCGTCTTGCACGCGCGCGCCGATCGTGCACTCGGGCGCGAATAACAGCCGTGCGACTCCGCGCCGCCCGGAGCTTTTATATATAAACCGATCTTTTGGCGAACGCCGCGTGGAGGGAGGGGATGAGGCGGCTGCAAGCGCGCGCCGCCGGGCATCGGTGGAGGCTCGGGAGAGGCGATTTCGACCGGCTCTGCTAATTGACCGTCGCGTCGCGGGCAAAAGCTAACGATCCCCGATGTCCGTCGGGCGCCTCGGGTGGAGAGCCGACGTCGCGGGCAGGTCGCTTAATTGCCGTCGCCTCTCTGTTTTCCCGCTCGAGCGTGGGCTCGGCTTTGTTTGCCTGGACTTCCCCGGCCGCACGGCTGAATTTCAAACGAGTTGTTTGCGCTGCGTTTTTTTTTACTTAGGCGAACGACGGGTTGTTTTTTTTTTTTGTTTTTCGTGGCGCGCCGAAAGTCGGTCACGTCTCGAGTTTTCTCGAGATGTGCGTTTTGCATCTGTGACGAGCGCTCAATGCTGTACGTTTCGCGCATCGTACCGGTGCGGGTTCGAGGTCGAATTATTCATTTGACTTTTGCTTTGCCTCAGTTTGGATCAGATATTTTAGTATATATTTTGCATGCCAGTTTTAGATTTATGACGGAATTGAATGTTTGTACTATCCAGTTCGCTATGTGCGTAAAGTTATGAGCTTTATATTTAGCTTAAAACATCAGGAACTGAATAGAATTACTGCTTTTTTTTTTGGAAAAGCTATAAAATATTAAAGACTTCTCATTTTAAAATATGACGAATTTTTCTAAAAAGTGTTCTGCCAAAAACTCCTTTTTTTCAAGCAAAAGTATTAATTATAGAAACACTGCAAACATTGACATCGTTAGATAAATATTTTTTTAAGATTGGTCCCAAAATGCAAGTCATTCCTGCCTGAGGAAAGTATGGTCCCAGAGTCGGACTAGATCGCAGCGACGTGGTAACAAAGACGCGCGATCCTTCGAACGGACAGCCCACCCACACGCGCGCGGACATTTTCCAAAAATAGTGTATTTCCTTTCCAAACACCCTTAACAAACATTTATAATACATTTTTAAGAAAACTTCAAAAATCACTATTACAAAGCTTCCTCAAGGAGGAAGCAAAAACGCGTAAAATACTCTTATATCAATTATTTTTGTGACATGCTGATTTAAACCAGACAATATTTGATTCACATATCGGAACTTACGTTGCACGCTTTAACTTTCATTCTGACGCGAAATTCAATTAGCTCTGCTGTACGTTTTAACAGCTCATGCAATTTTGCGGGTGGAACACCTGACATGGAACACGTCAAAGAATAGACAGATGCCACTCAGGAAATTCCGAAGATGGTTATTCATTTATTCTAATTAAATTTTTTATTACTGATGTTTTTAAAAATTTAATTGTTTAGGAAAAAGTATTTGAACACTAGCTACAGACGCTGAATAAAAAACCGCTGCCAATTCATTGGCACGTAGCTTCCTCAA
This sequence comes from Eurytoma californica, assembly GCA_035586675.1. NCBI lineage: Eukaryota > Metazoa > Arthropoda > Insecta > Hymenoptera > Eurytomidae > Eurytoma > Eurytoma californica. The sequence goes on along the minus strand of JAXIUT010000018.1, from coordinate 868,080 downwards.
ACTTTATTTTATGCTCCTTTTTATTATAAATTTAAAATTTAATTAATTTTTATTAATCTTATAATTATTTTGAAAGCCATTTCCATTTACAATTTTGAATTCATCTATTGATAATTTAAATAACATTTAATGCTAAAAATCACTTTCTCTCATTTGTATCGAAATGTACTATTTCTTGATATTATTATGTTTAATTGTAAAGATATGAAATTTAAAAAAAAATCACAATATGATTGTACATTTATAACTTGTTTTTAAGAAAACTTTAAGAATCACTATTTCAAAGCTTCCTCAAGGAGGAAGCAAAATAATGTTTATATAATTAACAAAAATTTGACTTATATTTTACGAATTTTAATAATAATTTAAAATTTATAATAAAAAGAAATTCTAAGTAATAATCAAAGCGTTTGATTAAACTATTTTGCATAATCTTGTATAAAATGTTGATGGATTAGGCTGTTTTATTTTCGATGTATTTATGACTGAATTTTCAATAAATTATTAATATTCTATCAAGTCGTAAGATATCTAAAGTAAGGATAAAAATAGCAAATTCGTGCTAATAGAACACTAAAGCTTCGTGTTTACCGAGCTTTACGTTTTACATTAACACTTTAGAATATTTATGACCTATTCAGATAAACAGAATTTATTTCTATTCTATTCTTTAGCGAAAGCCCACGTCCACGCGATAACAACAATATTTGTGAAAAATCAAGCTTCCTTAATAGAGTAGCGAAGGTATGTTATACTAGAAATTGATTGAAATTCATTGATTATTAGATAATTTAGCATTATCTCATCCTTCTAAAGTTTATATTACTTTAATCTTATACAGAGCAAGGTCTAAGTATTTACGAGATTAAAAAAAATTCAGTCTTATCGGGTTTCAAAATCTGCAAACTTATAAATCTTGTGACAGTAAAACGCGTGATCGCGAACTCAAGAACGCATTTTATGACGGATTAAGAAATGCCTCTCGAGTAAAAAAGGAGGAAGAGAGAGTAAAAAAAGATGACGGATGTACAAATAAATAACAATCAATTTTCACGTGCATCGCGTCGCTTATCGTCCCGACGCGATTAGGCGGCGAGCACTGCAAAAAAGCGGTTTCAGCGCTAAGATCTTTGGCCAGGTATGCGTATACGTATTTGTCGACTCCGCGATTTTTTATCGTTTCACGTCGATTGGCTCAGCCGCGGCCGATTGTCACCTGAAGGCCGTCTTATCAGAAATCGTCTCGCGGTTGCGTCGCCCATCCACTCTTTGACACACAGTCGGTCAGCGCCTCCATAGACCGGTTCCACGATACTGTCACTTTTTTGCCCTCGCTCTCTTTTTCTCGCCCCACTCGAGCCACTCGCGGTATTCTTACTTTCCGTTAATAAATGCAAAAAAGTCCACTTGAGAAGTTGTACTTACCGGGATGTCGAAGGGCCCGGACAGCAGCTGGAAGTGCTGGGAAAGGTCTCGTAGTCCATACGGTTGGGCATCTTGACAGATGGACGGGTGCAGTCCAACTACTGGAACGCGCTGGGCTAGCTTACTTCATTAAATTTGTAAACTGCAGCCCGGCATTGAGATTACACCGCTTGAATGCCCTTATCGAGCTGTAGTCACGAGTCCGTAGTATCGCAGTCATGTGCCTTGAGTAATATTTTTCTTTTTTCAAAACCATCAGTCTACGTAAACAGTTCGAGCTTGAACTGGCCGTTCATTCAACGCGATGGTGCTGCCCCCGATATACAATCGCTTAGCCGTAGGCGGTCCTCGCTTTTCACTAGAAAACAGAGGGGAGGCTTAGAATTTCGTGACTCATTCATTAAGTACCTTACAAGTACGTAATTTTCGTATTTTCGTTTGTTGTGTACCAGACAATGTCATTTTCATTTCAAAACAGCTTATCTTTAGTGTTTACATGATTACGAACAAATCTTGATCTACGAACAAAGGTTCAGCAATTACAATTTTTAGTAATAGTGTATCCAATTTTCACATCTTGATTTTATCCACTACTTGCGATTTTTATTATAAAAAGAGATTAAAATTGAACAAAATTTAAAATCAGATTAAATATTGCCTGAATAATTAGAATGATTTACCGCATTATACTTTTTCCTGCTACATATTAACATGCATCATTAATCTTCGCATTTAACAGCTTAATACTAAATTGTAAAAGATTTATTCTTTTTTTGAACAAATATAAACAATATAAGTCTGTAAACTGGTAATAACACGTTTTATTGTTTAAACGATTTATTTCCTTATCTTTGCTTTTATAGAAAATTTATCAATCGGAATTGACATTTTTTAATTTCATAGAATCGCTTTACGTCAGACGTCGTTAACATAAAATAATTAAGAAGTCAAATAGAATAATTTATAGTTGCAATTTACATTATAAAAACTGCAAGTTACTATGTTTACACTGAAAATTTGTACGAATAAAAGAGTTCAAAAGATCATTGATGTTGACCAATGTTTATCATTTTCAAATTTAATAAATATTTCATCGCCAAAAAAATACGATTACCTGTCTTAGCTGTCGCTTTTAATTCGTAAATAAGGTAAAATTTATAACGACCTAATTAAAATTGTTTGTGAAACAATATTTGAGAAATACTCATAAATGTTTCTCTTTTCCCTTTATTTATTTAACGATATTTCTTATTTATTAATTTGCCAGTAAGGAATTGTAGATAAAAATAAAGTTAGCATTGTTGACGACTCATGCAATTATCTTAAAATAGTTATTAGAAATTAGGATTTACATAGTGAATACCGCTATTTATTGCAAAAAATTGCTTAAAAATTTGATTAGAAGAAATAATAGTTCAAATAAAATATTTACTACAAACCGAAAAATAATACGACTGTATTAATTGAAATATCAATCTCGGGTAGAAAATAAATCATCAGTAAAATCTTATTTTACATTAATTTTTATGAACTGTTGAGATACTTAAGTTGATTTTCACGAATAGAAGTGAAAGTAAAAATTTGATTATAATCTTTAAAGTACAGTTTGAACAGATGACTCATTCATTGAACTAACTATCACTACACGTGCCATACTTAAAAGCCACCAATTTACTCCAATGTACTAAAGAAATAATTAGGAATTAAACACACTTCCGTAACAATATAATCTGTTACAGACATTGCAATAAAAGTTAATTCTTTAAACTTTGTGGTGTAAGAGCTTTTTAGTAATAGTTCATAACATTGTTTAGACTGCAATGAAATTATGCAACATTAAGGAATTTCTTATATCACTCTTCAGGCTAGTACAAGAGTATTCTCTTAAATTAAGATGCAGGACAATCGACGTAAATCGAATAAAAAAAATATTCAGAGATGGTTACCTAACTTCAGTAAACTTTAATTGAGTATATCAAAGTGAACTCTTGCTGAACGGGTTTTTAATTGATGGAAAATTACTTTTGCACATTTTGTTGATAAAAATCCTTTGTCTCCTGATGGTATCTTATTCTGATCTGTTATAAAGAAGTTGCATAAAATTCGATTTACTCTCGAAAAATTTTCTTTCGACAGCCTTATTTTTATAAATTTTTGTATAATTAGTGCACATTTTTAAACAGTTTTCATTGACAATAATTCATAATAATCTTAATAAAGATCGCATCATTTTACAAAAAGTGTGGATAACTAATTAGTGAAGCTTTTCATAAAGAAGTTCTTAAATTACACTAATTAAGCTTGTTAATAAAATTTTTTTATAGTTTGTAAGATATTTGAAATTTTTATTCTTCGTCTGGAATGAAAATGTTTAAATTAATACTTTCTACCTTCATATTTATTAAAAACGTATTATATTTTTATTATCTACTTTGCCGTAACAGTATTATTATAAAAATATATTTCTTAGTTTTTGCGGGTAAAAATAAGTGATTTTTTTTAGTGTAAAAACAAAACATTTTTGTTTTTTTATAGATTATAATAATATCTTTAAAAAATTATAATTAAGTATTGTTATTTAAAACCATTTAATTTATTACACGCAACAAGTAATTGTTTATATTTTTAGTCTATCAAAGAAAAAACCTATTTTAAAAAATAAAATTCTTAACTGTAGTGAGGGAATCGCGAGAATGTGAAGAAACCTACTTAACGAAATACAAAAAAGAGATGCGTCATTCAATCATCGAAGCGGCCAGAAGAGACATTATGGCGCCTTAGAATTTCTTGTCAGATACGTATATCGCGAAGCTTATACATGTAGATGAATCGCATCGATGCCGAGTAAAAAACATGTGATTCCGGAAAGCAGGTTAAAATCAACGTTATGTCATGCAGCGCGTGACAGATAAAAATAAAGATCCCAGAAACACGTCAAAATACATTTTATCTTGGGCACCAGGGAGCATTGACGTTTATCAGTATGAGTACTTTGTGCATGAACAGAAACCGTGGACGACTAAGCTGATAATTATTTGCCAGTCGTGCTATATCTTAGGCAATTAGCGATATCATCAAAAAGTTATTTTACTTTTCCTGAAAAAAACAATTCTTTTTAAACCCATTTTTTTATATTTGTGATAATTTACTAGGTACCTAGACTAATGTATGCAATACGCAATTCGCTAATATAATATAGCTAAACAATTACTGGCAAATTTTCCAATTTTCAGATTACTGAAAAAATACTGCAAATAAAATTAAATCAAATAACCCTTAAAAATATGTACATTTGTATTTTACAAGAAATTTTTAAAAAGAATAAATTAATGAAACAGGTCATGTGTGTACGTATATTTCTTTTAGCAACATTTAAATTATTTTTTACGAAACAGTCAACTTTCACGCAAGTAGCGTAATGAACTATGGGAGTTGCGATGCACGTGATGTGATTTATACATCGTTCAAGTTACTCCTGGTCATGTGACTGTAATCTTGTGGGATAACGTGCGTTTTCACCAGTAATTACGAACAAAACATTCTACAAAAATTCACACGGAACTGATAAAATAATTGTTTAAATTAAAATGGATTTCGATGAAAATAATGTCAAATACATATCAATTTAACCATTACACACTTATTTACATTTTAAAAAATATATTTTGATTCAATTATTAATATTAATTAGTGATTAGTGCATAAGTTGATGGCGATTTTCGCGTAGTTTCATGATTTTCCAGAATAGTCAATCTGTCAATTGATCATGTTTTATGATTCACCATCATGCTTCCCGAAGAAATTTATGATTATAGTCAATTGAGTAAGTGATACAGTGATTTACATTCAATAGGCCGGCCGCTATGAGAGGCGGCAAATCCAGAATTTTGATGAACACAAACTTCAAGGTATTACGCATTTCATGTTTGTTGCTTAAGAATTGTCTTTAAATTTATCGCATAGAATCTTAGTTTATTGTAAATTTATATCACTACAGATTTTGAAATTGAATCATTTTTATTCTTGAGTTTTTACATATGTCAAGCGCTAAAGATCAAAATTGAAGTAAATTTACATTCTTTTTATAAACGTAAGGAAAATATTGAGATATTTTGAATTCTATTTTTGTTGCTAAATTCTTCTCATGAACTTCAATGAAAAAAACAAACCGAGCAAAAATCCTTATTTACATTTTGACTTAAGACTGTATAAACTGATGTGAAATGGTTTTGCAACCAAATATCGAAAAATAAGCTGTTTTGTATTTCTGACATGTATTACATGCGTCACTACCTTAAAAAGAGCACTTTTATTGATAGAATTAATTTCTTAAGGGCAAATTTTTTATCAAATATTTTCTCTGCATATGTATTTATTTTTCTACTTTGACAACTTATATTTATAAAAAAAATTATTAACACTGAATTAATGTTATAATTTAAAACAGAAATAAGTGCAAAAAGTAAAAAAAATATACTTGGTACGGGTTACTTGCGTGACTCCAAGTTGATCAACACGGGCACAAGCTGTTTGAATTATATTGACTCCACGCAAAAATGACTTGTAAAGTCTTTTAAGTCTTGCCGTCAATCAGTTTGGACTTCCTCTTTCCTTTTTAAATTAAAATAGAACAGAATCACTTTGAGCCAATAAAAAATTGAGAGGCGCCTCTCATTCAATGTGTTTACAAACACTTCAATACTAAAGTGCGATGCACTCACAGTAAGAAAACGCTCTGGAGTTATGATCCTTCGGGTAATGGTAAATGTTGCAATGTTATACACACATACATATTAAAACTGAAGTAGGATAGGCTATTAGGTTTCACTCTAGAAACGCATGAACTCATGCATGTTTCATCTCGATGATGTGCGTTCGTGCAAATGCAACGAATTTCCATGTGTTTGTAATCACAATTAAAACAATGGTTTTAAACGAAAATAGCAATGAGCATAACTAGTGTGTTTACGTTACTTAAAATATGCATCTGTTAAAAAAGTTGTTTACTTCATTTATTTTAAATTTGCATCAGCTTACATTGCTTGTAAAAAAGAAAAACCTAGGGTAGAATAAGCTTGCTAGAGCCTCTCCTTTTGTATAGATAAACCGGCTAATTTAATTTTGTTGTCCGTATTTTTTATGCTTAAAGCACTATAAGGTACATGCGGCACGCCTGTCACATTCAGCACGTGCCATACACGTGGTCAATACATGTTTTGTATACCGCTCTAAGTAAGCATCTATATATTCACTATCATACTGAGAGTTTCGCAAATAAGTAGACAGGCTCAGAAAATAGTGAAAAAAAAATTAGTTTTTATTCCATGTAGCATTCACGCTTTGAGAACTGTTACAAGCATTTGCATATGTATAAGTTTGCATACGTTAGGTGAAATATAATTGAATAAGTGTTTAAGCATTTGCGAACTACTTGATGGATTTCGATTTAAAAAGATAAAGTAGAGCAGTATGGCATTTCTTTCTGTCAAATTTCATTTTAACGTGTGCAAATTCATTTTAACGAGCCAAAACATTTTATAAAAATTTGTATTAAATTTAAATATTGTCATTAAGTAATAGTGCAAGAATTATATTTGAAAGTTTTTCCTACCACACGTTTGCTGTGTATAGTTTGTGATTTTACTGACAAGTAAAGTAAATGTGCTAAACTACAAATGGAACTTGGAAATGCATAATTGCAATGCGCATGTTACGCAATAGCGTACAATTTTTTTAATTCAAAAAGTTTTATAGATCACAGAAATTATATAACGTTATTACATAATGGTAATTCAAAAAAATGTACACTTACCACTTATTCGATTCAATAGATATTCATATAAATAATTATAAGTTTTGATAACGTATATAGCTCCGAAAATAAATTATATTTTAAAGTAATAATCATAACTCATTAATGTTAATAATAGTGTGTATATTGTTCCTAGTATCAAATTGAAATATTAAAATATTTAGAATGTATATTAAATGATTTAATTGTTGAATCGTTCCATTGCAATCATGATGACATAACGTAGCAGAGTTCATAACATCAGGAAAAGGAATTTTGCAAATTCAAATAGCGTTACGTTAATTTAGTTTGTATCGTCTTAGCACTTATCATTATGAGTATTTATTAAGCTACCAGGCATGTGCCATTTAGCTTGTTTACTAACGTTATATGCACTATTAGGTTTAGGAACTTGAAAACTATTTACTCTAATATGGATTTTTGTTTACTGCTGTGTGATGCAATCTGAAAAAATAGCCCATATGTGACCTGGAATGAAATTAGCACAAATAAATTACATAATATATTAAAAAGAAAATTATATTATTTTCCGAATAAAAGTTTTCAAATTATTCAAATTATCTATCTTAGACTTTTATTAAAAATGTGTAATAGAATTATAAATTCATTTTAATCAAAGTTGAGTAAATGCATACATTTTCATTCTTCTCTTTACACGTGATAACTATATTTAAAAGAGATGTTTTTGAAAAGTAAAAGAAGGATCCGTCAAAAACAATTGAGATAGATCATGCGTCATGTGCATGCGTTAGTTGTGAAATCTTCGCACGAGGTCTCCATCCCTGTTTTACATGAGGTACATAGTTTCATATTTTTTACCATATTGGCCAAAATAATCTGTAACAGATAAGACGGTCAATAGGGGAGATTGTTTTTGAGGAAGTATACCACTTAAAAGTTTTTAGCCAATTGTAGAATGTTGAAATACGTTTATAAAATTAAGTTTTTATAATTGTTCGATAATGGAAATTTAAGATCGCCAAATAATGTTACGTAATAAATATTAATTTATTATTTTTTAGCAAATTAATTAGAAGCATGCTTCAACTCTATAGCTAAAATTGAGATATACTGGGTTATGGGAGGGAATGTAGTAGATGATAAAATTAATAAAACTTTTGTTTTTTTAACATTAAATGAATCGTAATCAAGTATTTTTTTCAAAAATTAAACATTTTAACGTAGTACAGTATATACCCCAGTTTCCTTTTTGAAATTGTACACTAGATAGGATTGTAAAAAAATATTATTAAAGATTTGAAAATTTGTTCTTAATACCAGGAGTATAAATACTTGACCTTGAAAAAAAATTTCCCTTGACCTTCTGTATTAAGAGACTTGATTATATACTCTATTTGTTATCGCAAACACTAATCATAACTTTTGGTGGGGGTTATAACTATATAGTACAGATGTCAGGCTGAATACAAAAAATAGCTTTAAAAGTAAACTTGTTCGTTAATACATTATGATTTATATTTAAAATTCTTCGATATGGTATATTATATAAACAATTAATTAGTGATATGGCTTGCAACGCAAAAAACAGAAGTTAGTTTTCTTTGCGCCAATAAGCATATCTGGCGCATTCTCTTGCAAATACTATGCACTTGATCAGTTTCGAATTACTAGTCGGTAAAGTAGATAATTATCACTATTACAATACTGTTTTTATTAATGTACGAGCGTCGAGCTATTAATTATATTTTTATAGTTCTTTAATTTATAAACTTAGAGAAAGTTTATAGTTTTAAATAAAATACCGCTTTATATTTTCCTTTTCATATAATTTGCAAAAATAATAAAATATTTTTGTTATACCGCTAATGGTTTTAGAAGTAATATTGAATTCATTTTGTTTATCCTATTCTACTATTCGAGACACGTGCCATAAAAAGATGATGCAAGACAATCAGGAGAAAAACTTCCTTTAAAATAAAACTTTTACGCAAACTTATTTAGACTGTGGTAATTAGGATGTAAAAGTTACCGCATATTATGCTGAATGGCCACTTAAGAAGAAAATAATAATGAGCCATGAAATGGTCACGTTTCACATTCCCACGTGTGCCACGAGCTCTCGTATCCAGATCGGAAGCCCAGACGTGAAAATTCACGTGCTCATGGTTCAATAAGGCTTCACCGAAACGTCTGCGTAGTTAAGAAGATTACAAACAGCTGCTTTTTAAGGTCAAGAGCCATCCAGTCAAGAAGCATTTGCCATTCGGAAGTGCCGGATGAATGATGGATTTTACTCATAAACGCGTTTTGCAGATAGTTACTTCGATACTGAGGATTGACGAAGACGATGTCGAGTTGAACGAAGAAATTTTGTCGGACGAAGATTAGTTTACAAAAACAAGAGAGCACTTGGATTTTTTCAGTTGGCGTAGTTTGATAAAGTAAAAGTTTTTTATTACGGCTAGAATTTCTTTTCGAAAAAATCATGTACTTTTATCGACGTAGTTGGTCAAATGATAATATTAACGAAAATTTGAACTTAAATGTTATTGATAATTTATTAAATCAAAATAACTCTACGATAAAACCTTCCAAAACGACAATTTTCCAAGTGAGTTACAGTGTCATCGATATCGCATTATAAGCAGGTGTCATTAGAAATAATTTTTATAGAGTGTAAAATATTTTAAACAATGTAAAAGAAATGAGTCAAGCCTGTTACGTGATTTTGATTGCAGAGTGAAGAAAACATCAATTCAACGCGAAATGTTTACAATAAACCACGTACCACTGGAGATTCAACTAATTATTACCCGAATGTGGACACGTCGGTGTGGATGCGCTCGTGTGAGCAAGAAGTTGTAGAACCAATAACTGGACAGATTTCCGGATGTATTCCAAGTTGGCTGAAGGGCACACTTCTTCGTAACGGACCGGGAAGCCTTAAAGTTGGTGAATACAGATTCGATCACCTGTTCGACAGTTCCGCCTTGCTTCATAGGTAAAATTTTTAATTTCTTAATTGAAATATCAAACTATAATTTATCCCAATATAAAATTAAATAATATTGAGTTACTAAAATACAATTGTTGTGTAGGTTTGAAATAAATAATGGAAAAGTTACCTATCAAAGACGTTTTATTCAAACAGACGTCTATAAGAAAAATCATGCAGCAAAAAGAATTGTTATTACGGAATTTGGAACTAAGGCAGTACCTGATCCTTGCCAAAGTATATTCCAAAGGTTGTACAATCAAATTAAAATTATAAATTTTAATTTTTAACATTTGTACCTATTATTTACAATAGTTATCATTACTTTTTAGAGTCTCGGCAGCGTTTAATCCCGCAGAAAGTCTGTCAGATAATTCGATGATATCCGTTTATCCATTCGGCGATGAGTACTATACATTCACTGAATCCCCAGTTATACATCGTATTGATCCAAAATCCTTGGAAACCTTACGAAAGGTAATACGTTCTAATCTTCATAATAATAATAATCTTCTAATTCTTACATGGGCAAGATTATAGGATTATAAGATAATAGAAAATTTAATTTAAAAAATACTTTCAAAAAAAAAATTAGACCATTTTTTAAATAATTTATAATTTTTTTGTGAAGGTAAACGTGGCAGATTTCGTAAATATAGTAAGCCACACATCCCACCCGCATGTAATGAATGATGGTACTGTATATAATTTGGGTATGAGTATTACTAAAAAAGGTCCTGCCTACAGCATTGTAAAATTTTCACCAAGTGAATTTACAGATGGTATAAATAATTATTTTTAACATTTATAAAATTGTGTAGCAGTTGAAAAATAATATTTTTTTTCCTGTGTATGTTTAGATAATAGAGCAAAGAAACGAAAACTTTCTATATTTGAAGATGCAAAAATAGTTTCAACCGTTCCATCAAGATGGATCTTGAATCCATCATATATGCACACATTTGGTATTACTAACAATTACTTTATCATCGTCGAACAACCATTAGCGGTAGCATTAATGTCAATGGTTGCATGTCAAATAAAGAATGAGCCTATGAGCACCTGCTTGAAGTGGCACGAAAATGAAAACGTGAGTTTGTTGAACTAAAAATATAATATGCTTACTTTCAAAGCCTTGGAATTAATAAAATTATTTTTTATTTTAAAATAGACTCACATTCACCTTATTTCTCGAGATACTGGAAAGGTTGTAAAAACATTTATTGCCGAGGCCTTTTTTTACTTGCACATCATCAACCAATACGAGACACGAGACGGTGATTATGTTGTCTTGGATATATGCTGTTATCGTGACGCTAAAATGTTGGATTGTATGTACATCGATGTCATGCAGGTATTTACTATTTCGTAATAAATATTTTTACATTTTCCTACACCGCTACAATATTCCTCTTAATTTTAGAGGTGTGCAATACAAAATAAACTCATTTTTTTCAGAACATGCATAAAAATCCTGATTACTCAAAGCTTTTCCGCGGAAGGCCACTTAGGTTTATTTTACCTTTGAAAGATCCTGACTCTCACACGTCTTCTGAACATAATCTAATTATCACTAAAAACGTTTACCAAAAATCAGATACATTTAATGATAGACTAGACGATAAAAGAATGATGAATGCAAAAAAGGACGAGAATAACAACGACAACAGCAATAAAAAACAAAAGAACCTTCTTGACAGAAAAGGTGCAGCCTTTAGATTGTCAAATGGAAAGATCTTTGTAAAACCAGAATTACTTTGTGACTTAGGCTGTGAAACACCACGTATTAATAGCGAATCTCATCTTGGAAAAGAATATAGATTTTTTTATGCAATATCAAGTGATGTTGATATTGAAAATCCTGGAACGGTTCATAGAATTTTTTTTAATCAAGTGTTGATTTAAGAAATATTAATGTATACAATTAATAAAATTTATTTTAGGTAATTAAAGTAGATACCAAAAATAAAAATAAAAAGGTTTGGTACGAAAAAGGAGTATATCCTAGTGAACCAATTTTTGTACCTGATCCAAATGGAAAGGTAAGCTGAAATATACATAAGAAAATTAAATAAACTGCTCAAAACAGTTCGTAAATGTGTTAATTCAAATTGTTTAGAACGAAGACGATGGTGTCGTCCTCAGTGCGCTTGTTTGGGGTCAAGAGCGCGAAACTGAAGTTGGGCTCCTAGTTCTAAACGCAGCCACCTTCGATGAGATTGCACGAGTTACTTTTGACACACCTGGTCCCGTGCCAAAATGTTTGCATGGATGGTTTAGTAGCGTTGTTTCTTAAACTAATTCTACATAAATGTACAATACAGTATATTTTTTATATAACATATTAATACATTTCCATTATGATATATATTTATTTTAAAGATTTTATTTTTTATATTTTGTAATAATGTTTTGATCTTTAGAAAATGATGTCATTTCTCAGGAAGAAAAATTGAGCATTTGTATATTTTTACTGCATATTATTACAAATATTTTTCTACAGTGAAGCTTCCAAATTAAACAAACTATTGTATTTTAATTAATAAAATTTGTATTCTTTTTAGTTTTCAATGCCCTCTTTATGTTTCATGTAGAAATATCACTTTAAAATAAGGAAATTTTTTTTAACAACAAAGGGATTAAAATGAAAACAAATAGATGTTCATAGAATAAGTAAATTTATTTCTACATAAATAGACTAATAAGTTACTGGATTTTTTTTCCGCAAAACAGGATATTTACAAGTAATGGATAAAGAAAAAGGAGCATCACATAGCTTATTGACTCTTAGAGAAGAAGCACCTACTATTAACCAACAAGTGTTCCTCGATTTCTGTTATTGCTTATTATATATACTCTTTTGTGTAGTAAGATAATTTTTGAGCTTTCTGAACATTTTTTAATCTACTTACGTCTAATAAATTTACGAAGAAATATCAGTGGCCGACATCAGGTTTAGGCTTTTGGAAATCCCAAAAACTTGCATTTTTTTAAAATAGTCCAAAAACTGTCCGTGTTTATTAAAATCCAAATATGCATTGGATAAAACAGGACAAAAAAGAATTTCTTTTCTAAAATTTAATTGTTAACAAGTAGATAAGACATGCGTTGCACCCCAAAAGGCTATGGGAGTCAGTCAGTAGCAAGCGACACTCTCGTATATGTAATTTTATTGAAAAATATTTACAATTCAGATGAGATTATTTTTCATTCTTTGGATGGAATGTAAGGCGTACACGCACAAGCATACAAAATCAATTAA
>JAXIUT010000018.1:835759-854525 GCA_035586675.1 Eurytoma californica | reverse complement strand
ACTATTACTAGGCACTAATCGTGAAGAAAAGATCAGCTTCTAAAGTATTGAAGTACTTGTAATTTTCTATAAGGGTACTTCGAATTTCATGGAACAGTATGCTCATTCAAAAGTATTTGTTATATTTACAAAATCAAAATTAAGATAACTCTGACTTATAATTTATATTTTTGGAACATCTAAGCAGATGATCGAAGTACTTTCTATTATAAACTGATAGTTTGAATCTGAAATGACAATTTTTTTTTATGTTTTTGCAATTTTAAAAGAATGTATTATACAATAAAATAAACTCTGATAGTTAGATCACTTTTTGTTTTTTCATTTTATTTTTTACAGCAATGGATATTTGCTCTAGACGTTTCATAAATATAAATAAAAAAGTAGGCATAACTTATTACAATTTTAAACGGTTGTATATTCGGTTATTCGTGATAGTTTGCTTTTCATTATGAATAGATATTTTTCTTTTCAACGCATGCAAGCTTATGCACGGATTCGTTGAATAAAAAAGGAATAATTTCGATAAAAACGGGGACACAACTTATACTTAATCTAAATTATAGCGAGAATTATTATATTGATCGTACCTCAAAATGATGAAAATGTTTATTTACTTCCCCGATTTATCTGAACACGTTAGAATCAATAAGCAGTGACTGAATAATGTTAAATGTGTTTAATGCTTGTTTACTTATCGTATAAATAATGATACAAAACTTTTTCAATATTTTGGAAAATTCAACACTACTTAAAAATAAACTTATGCATATTCTTAATAATGTGCTTCGAATATTTCAGTTTCATTCCTTTTTTGGCACATTAAAATATTAATATCTTATATGTATTATGCGAGTGGCAATATAATTTATTTTACGAGATCTAACCATTATCATAAAATTTGCCACTTTACTGCGTATTGACAGCGCAATATTTTTACTTCGAGGTGAAGTCATTAAATTATTCTAAAATTAATTTTATAATAACAAAGGCACGCTTGTGAGTCTTTTTATGTTAAAAAAGATCTGTATTAAATTACGTAGATCTATCATCGTTGGATCGTTTCTTTATTTTTGTATAAATATATAAATTGCAATATTTTCGTAATAACAACAATATTTATTCCCGTCACAATTAATTAAACCGAGTTCATTACTAAACCGAGAAACTTTTACCTATCAAATTTAATTGCATTTTTATGAACCATACAATAGGAGTTTGTTCGTTCATTGACTGAATATCTCGTGTGTGCATATTTTTTCATTTAACATATTTCTCTATGCGCAAACTTTATCCTATGTCTTTCATCAATCTCTAGTAAATACAGATATTGAACAGTTTCATTTCTTTTCTAAATGTGCAATTTTTGTTGTCCTACAATGCATAAGCAAAAAAAAAAACATTATGCATCGTTTATATTACATTATAAATAAAAACAATACGTATTGAATTATTAATTACAGCTGACAAGCAAAATTGCTGAAAAACTTTGAGTAATAGCTGCATTTTTGACTAATGGCGGCTATGTAATTATAATATTATTATTATGTTATTATATACAGACTAACGCAGATGGCATTGACTTGTGTTAATATTAAGTACAGAAAATGGATTTATTAATAGCATTTATAAAAATGGGCTAGTGAGTTTAAAATAAATTTTCTAAAATCTGACTTTGTTCTGTATCTTCTTTGTCTTAGACTCATTAAAATGACTGCACTCTGTTCATAACCGACAAGTATGTCCGCACTTAAAACCGATTTCAAAGTTGTTGATCCCTGCTCATAAAAAAAAATACATTCAAAAAGTTCACTGTACACCGCGTACCAATGACAAAGAACGCAACGCTTTTCAGACGTAATTCAATATTTACCGCCGTCGCGGCAAAACACATAAATACAGGGAAAGAAAAAAAATGGCATAAAAGAAAAAAGTAAATGCCATCCGCGTTGGCGCACTCTTCGTCGTTTTCCCCCATCGCATATCGACAATTAGTAAAAACGGAACTGAATGAAATCTCTGGCTACGGTAGACTCGGGTTGGTCGCATCGCCTCGGCGACGCGGCTATCACAATCGATTAATCGCTGCTTTGTTAATTTTTCGCTCGGCCGGACCGCCGACGCCTCGGTCGATCAGACCCTCTCGATGTTCTCCGCGTCATCGGGGTTGACCGAGTTGGATTGGTTCTCCTGGCTCGCGTTCACGTTATTGCTCTTGGGCGCCTCGGAAGTCGACTCCACGTCGCTGCTCCTGGCCAGGCTGGACTCTGACACGGCCAGATTTGCGTTGTCACCGCCTATTTGCGTCGGCAGAACGCCGGCGTTTGCGTCCTCGATGGCCTTGCGAAGCTGTTTCACAAACATTGCAGGATTAATGAGTGTAGGAAGTTCGTTAGTGGATTCGATCTCGGGGCTTTGTTGGCACGGCTTAACAATGTGTCTAGGTTTAAGTGGGATTATGACACTTGACGAACGGTCTTCTTTGCGTTTCTTTTTTATTGGATTTAGTGCAAGTTATTTTGCGGTTCATTAAAGGGCTTCTTTTATATTTATTTTCGAAAATAAAAATATGTTCATCCTAGCTTGGTAAATCAAATACAAGAGATACTGAATTGCAATTGGACATCTCATCAATAGAAATATTGTCTAATTTAAAAAAAAATTTTGACTTTTTGAATTGAATAAATCACACAGCAAGAAATTGAAAGTTTGAATCCATGAAAGCTTGAGTACTCACCTCCTTTAAAGCGACCACCCCAACTAGCCTGCCGATGGCCGTTACATAAGCATGGTTGATCCCCACCATGCTGAAAAGGCTGTGGACCTTAAGCAGCGAGGTCCTCTCTACAAGCTGGAAGGGTGCCGGATCGATGTGACATCGAGAAAAGTCCACTTCCAGTGCCATCTCGCTTTTCTCCCAATGCTGCTGATCCTCCGCGGACATGTCAATCACTCGTTCACGGGGCTGAATTAATTTTAAATTTAATTATTATCAATTATTACAAAATCATTAATTTACGAAGTTAAAGTTTTTTTTTATCAAAGTTATGCAAAAGAGTGAAAGCTACCAATTGAACTTTCTTCGATGCTGCTGGGCTTGGTGTCAGCATCGGTTGAAGTACACCGCCATCACTTTCACGTCGATCGTTATCCAGGTTACCCGAACCTAAACCTAACTCTGGATCAGGATCTACATCTTGTAACGTGGTAGACTTTTTGAAAATTGCTTCAAATGCTATCCTTATTCTAGAAAATGAAAAATACATTATTTGTTCTTTAATTATACTAAATATGAGTGATAAATTAAAATCTCTTCTGCTGTGCTCTGCCGTTTACCTGTTCTCAGCTCCAGTGACAGTAGTGTACGGTGTAACGGCGGGGCTAACGAGTGGGCTAAATCCTTTAAGAGTGAAAGAATTGGTTTTCTTGAGAATAGATTTCTTCGGCTGGGTTCCGAACACTGGCGTGTGAAATGTGTGCTGCAATGGTAACATTCACAATGTTATATAAAAATATTTGCAATGTACCGTTGGCGTTTGTGAGACTTACGTGATCAGAGCCTACTCCGTTACCCGGTGTCATTGAAAGATCGTTTACACTCTGCCGCTGCATTTTCAATATATCAGGAGCTGGGATGACTTCGAACCTCGACGGTCTTCGTGATTTTTCCTGCTCCCTCAGCTGGCGTTCCACCTCTTCTTTGGCTCGCTCTTCAGCTTCTTTGTGCCACCTTTGCGCGACCTACGATCGAAATTCATTCATTTTATTTACACATTTAGATAAATAATCTTTGCCCGCTTGATGCTTAGGGCGGGGAAGAGAATTACTTACTTGTTGTCTTCTTTCTCTACCGATGTGCTTTTCGATTAATTTTATTAGTTCAAGCCTCTGAATCGACCCAAGCAGGATCATGGAATCGGGATTATCGACCAAGGGAAAACCTCGCAATTTCCTGTTCTCCTTTAACATGTCCTTCACCCTCTGATACGTAATGCCGTGCCAAATAAATTTAACATCACGTAACATAAAGTCTTCTACGTATATATTGTACATTCCTGTAAAAGAAAATTAATTGCGGTTCGTACAAATTTGTTTAGTATCTAAAACAAAAATTATTTTGTTTTCTTACCAAGCCTCTTCCTGATACGCGGCTTTGCAAAAAAGATTGTACGAAATTGAGTTATAATTGAATGTACAATAGTTAAACAGTATTAAACTATATACCTTTTTTACTATAGCAAAGTTTGCTTATTGTCGTGTACTTATTGCATAAGTAAAAAAGAAAAGCTCTTCCGGAAGTATCTGATAGGAGATAAAGTACGTACCTGAACCCGAGGGTAGCAGGTCCGGCAAATAAGGCAGCTTCTTTATCAATATAATGCTGTCGTAGATGCTCGGCTGGAGCAGGGCGGCGATGGCGTTGCTGATCAGCACGGCTATCATCATGGGCACGATGTGCGTGATCTGCCCCGTCATCTCGAATATTATCACGCTCACGGATATTGTGTGGGTAACCGCACCGGAAAAGGCGGCAGCCCCGACTGTTGCATATCCACCTAAGGACGCACGCGATCGTACAGAAACGGTCATTATTTAATCCAGTACTTTTAAACAATCGGTTCAAGTAATCTCTCTACTTTTAAAAAAACTTAAAGGAATTATTGACTTTATTACTAATTAGTTGGTGTGGGTGCATACTTTAGGTAGAGCAATTACGTACCTGGAACGATTGGCGTTATAATACCCCCATAACGAACGCCATTCGGGAATTGAAGAGCCATTGTCTCTCCAACTGCCCTGCCCAGAGCAGCTCCGATTTTAAAAACTGGAATGAATATTCCGGATGGCACTGGTACTGTAGAACTTATGATGGAAAATATAAACTAAAAATTTAAATAAAGATTTATTATTTAATATAGTTTATTGAATTGATTGAATAATGTAAGTATTATTTAAATTATATTTTACCGTGAAAGCCACGAAACTAAAGAGACCGACGAAGACGTCGGTATGCTCAGTTGACCAGTGCTTCACGATGTTTCTCTCCTCGACGTTTAGGCCTTCCTTGGTCCACGTAAAATTGGTGAAAAGCCCGTGCACTTGATCGTGGGTATTTAAGTCGCCGGCCATGAATTGGCCGAGACCCAGAGGAAATGAAACAGAGGACACCACCAACGATACAATGCCAGGGTACAAGAAACGGCTAGAAAATAAATTATTTCGTGTTAGATAAGTTTTGCTTTTTCGAAGAGGAAGCTTTGTAATAGTGCAAATTTTCAAACGCCATGAATTCTTTTGTACTTTTACTGTGAACAATTTCACTAGAAAAATAGGTTTTAAAAAAATGTCATTATGTATGTAAGTACGTAGATATTTGTGTAAATGCACTTATTTGTATGCACGTAATAATAGTTGAAACTTTTCTTGCATCTTATGTATAACTCAACTTATAACAGATTAAATGCTGGAGTAAATTATATATTAAAACTAGTTATAAGTTATTTTTGACTTAAAGTTTTTCTAAAAAATTAACTACATTCATGCATTATAAATTAAAAATACATAGGGCATAAATTAGTCTATACTGAAAGCGAAAGTAATGATTTCAAAATTACATTCAGTTTAAACAAACTAATGATTTTGAAAACAGTAACAATATAACACAAAATCTATGAATTTATAAAATACGTCTTTTTAAAAAAATAAAAATTTTGGAACATCTTTGAGAAAGCATTCAGTTAGCAACGTTAGCAATAGTTAGCAGCGGAAGTCGAGACAAATATTAGCGTAAGCAGCAAGTTTAACAGCCAATTAATGCGAGCAACATTGATACGTAGCAGTAATTTGTAGTGTATCTTACTTCTTCTGCAAAAAACTGTTCATGCTCTTGTTCTTCCGCATAAATATGACGTATTGACGATGCAGCCAGACGTAGAAGGCGCCGCAGAGTCCGCTGCCGACGCCGATGAGGGCGAACACGAATAGTTCCTGGGGATCGAACGGAAAGTCCATGGTGAAGTTGGTGATGAACATGGCGGTGATGGTCTCCTCGCGCTGGAACCAGATGGCCAGGAGGCGGAACATCGTGGCGCCGCACACGGCCGTGAAGAAGCCCCGCCAGTAGTTGCGCACGGCGAAGTACACCGTCGTTACCTCGATGCTGAAGAGGACGCCGCCGATCGGGGCGGCGAAGCAGGAGGCGACGCCCACGGCGCACGCCGCCGCCAGCATCTCGCAGTTGCGGCTCTCGTTCTCGTAGATACCCTGGAAACTCGTCACCAGCTTCGATAGCAGCGTCGCCACGATACTGGCTATGTGCACGAAGGGACCTGTCGAAGGTACGATTAATTTGAGTACTTTATTCCTTCTGGTTTTCGTTCAACCATAATTTATATGCGAAGAAAAATAGGAGAAATAAACAAACCTTCCTTCCCCACTGGTAGACCCGAGCCAAGTGTCGCCGTCAGTCCGATGATTTTGGCGATCAGCGTGCGGAAGGTCAGGTACTCCTTCAGCGCGACGCCGCGTAGGATCGTTTTCATTTCGGGAATACCCGAACCGATGCTCTGCGGCGCGACTATGTGAACGAATCCCGCGCTGAAGAGGATAAGGCACACCGATAGAGACACCCACGCGACGTACTGCAGAGCCGGGTGATACGTGAGGTCTTCATACAGCCATATCCTGGCTGGGGAAAAAGGTACGATTATTGAAAGCAATTGCATTTTCACGAAGATGTTTGGAAGCCGAGGAAGAGAACCGACCGTTGTTGCACATGGATATGCCCCTATCCATAGCGTAGCTGATGAGGGCCATGATGATGCCGAGCAGGGCGAGAAAGACCCAGTCCTCGCCGAGCCTCGCGCCGGTGTGCTTCCAGACGAAGGCGAGGAGCGCGAGGATCTTGCGGCAGAGCGGGCCGCGCCTCGGCTTGCTGAACTCCTCCCCGCGCACCTTGTCGAACTTCTTGCGCGACTTCTCATGTCGTAGCTTGCGTGCCTCCTCCTTAGCGTATTCACCCAGGTCCTTGGTGTACCGACCATACATCTGCGCACAATCTCGGAATTACTCTCTCCTTCCTCGTTCGCACCCCTCGCCGCCGGCATGCCGATTCGCGTGCAGCGCCGGGAAAACCGGGCCTCGGAAGTGCAATAATTCAAGTGCAGCGGCTGGTTCTAACTAAGCGGAGACTCATAGCGCCGGTGCCGTCGCGTGCCAACAAAATAATCGGGGAAATATTTGGGCGCGGCATGCACATTCGAAGCTTCAATTCGAAATAGAATCTGCAAAGCGACTCCGCCTTTCTTTCGGAGGTGCGCGATCACGCGGTAAATTCCTCGCGGCTAATTCGGTGAAAGCGCGTCGACGATCGCGCGAGCAGTCCAGTGAGCAACGAAAGGCTGAATCCGGGGGAAAAGGGTACTTTACCAGATCGATGTCCTGGATCGAGCCGAGCTTCATCCCTGCGGCGTGCGCGGCGAGCGCCGCGGCAAATTTGACTGCGCGCCGAAAAGGCCATCTCTGCGATTTAAGAGTTTTCGCGCCCTCGCAGTGTTTGCTCGCGATTAGACGTCTGCTAAGTATGTGGGCAGCTGCAGCGTTTCGCCACGGCGGCGAGTTCGCGCTTTCCCGAGCCGATAACACTCGCAAGAAGACAACGAAAACCGAAGCTCGCCGCTGACGACCGATTGGCAGTTTCTAATTATACCCCCCCCCCCTCCCCCCCTCCACCCTCGCTCTTCGGAGGAGCTGGGATATCGCATAAAAATAATTTCGCTCGCAGGGATACTTAAGTCAGAGATGATTGGAGCATTAACTTTTGAAAGATGTTATTCTTTTTAAATAGCTGGCAATGTAGCTTTTGAGCTTGCGGCTTTCTTTCTTTTTTAACATCGAATTTTTAACGTTTAAATTTTGTTATTGGAATTTGACTTTTTTCTTCTTTAACAAAATTCACATAAAATTTGTATCTTCTTTATTTTACAAAATGCTGCAATTGACAGTTAAAAAAAAACAATTATTTTTAACGGTTAATTTAAAAGACTCCTTGATAGCTTATGCATCGGTTTGTCTATATTTGTGCACAAATTAATCTTAAACCGTCGCTGTCAAAGAAAAAGATAAAAGAAATTTTTGTGCCATGTTAAAACCAACTTGTAAAAGATTCTTAAAACTCTTAAAAAGTCTCGCTTGAAACACCTTTTGAAATATATTTCAGTGATCGCTTATAGCTGGACTTTGAAAGAACGGCTTTGTAAGCTGTCATTCATATTAAGATCGCAAAATAGAAGGAAAAATAAGTATCTACATTCTGAAAGTGAAGACATAAGCATTGAGGTGTTAAAAAGGTGGCTCCTGAGTTTCGATCTGACGAAAAGCACTACACCCCAATACCTACTTACGAGATAGGCATCGTTGCAGACAAAGTACGATCTGTGCGGCAGCTGCGAGGCCCGCCTGAACGAGCGCGCGTGTGAGGCCACGGCGGAGGGCTGCACGGCCGGGGGCCGCGAGCTTTGCCGCCTGTCCCTACCCTCCGAGCTCCTCTAAGTGACGAAGGTCGTCGACGGATCACACCCGCCGCGTGACCCGAGCGCCGCTTCGCGAGCTTGCATCTTACCGCGGGGTTACTGTACTCGACTCGCGACGGCGCTGAGGCGTCGAATTAAAGTATGTCCGTCTGTTTGCACCGCGGTATCGCAGTTACGACTGACCGAAACATCACTTCGGCGATGCTCTCCGGGTTGGCTTGAATTTGTCGAAATTTGGCAAGACCCGACGACGATTATTTTTAGCCCGTCTCCTCCCTCTTCGTCGCTTCTGTTTGTGTTCTTGCGACTGATCTGTTTGTATATACCCTATTGTTTTCTTTTGGTGCCTCGGCACTTTTTCTTTCGAGCTAAGCAGGTGCTAATAGCAGGCGTGGAATGAGATGTGGGTACGCTAACATTTTCTCGATACAATGATATCCGAAATAAAATCATTTATTGCTGCATGCTACTTTCTTATTTTTTAATTTTATTTTCCTTTGTCTGATTTCTCTCAAGGAAATTGCATGTTCAATAAGAATGTTTATAAATATAATTTTGAATAATAGATTTTGAAAGCAATTAAATAAATACAGCAACAATCAAAACAACTAGTTACAACTGGTTTTGTGCAGATAAGTGAAACAGTTATTGCGCATAAAAAGTGAATTAAATGACATGCTAAAATTAGCGGCTTAAAATAAATATTAATTAATTAAAAAAATTTCTTATATAATTTAAAAAAATCTAATATAATATTCTCGTGGCAAATAACTTCGGTTATAGCTTAAAGATTTTATCTACTTAATAAATTCCGTTATAACTTAAACAGTTTATTGGGTTTATTAGCCGTTCATAATTTCGAGATGATATCATTTTATTAATCAATAATGAAAACGTAAATAAACGCATATTGAATTTAATTAAGCACATTATAATGACATTTGCAGCCAATTTGAAAATTTTGAATAATTTATAATCACACCTCCACATATTTTTGATACAATGTCGAATTTTTTCAGACCATATGTAAGGCAATGTAATTATCATACTATTATCATTCTTAACAAACTTTTTTTATATTGGTACCACTAACAAGTAAATTACATTGACTCTGTAGCCTACTATTAATAAATTTAATTGGATAATTATTAAGTTTCAAAATGTTCTTAACTAAGTTGATATTCTTATTATGAAATCTAGAATCTGATAAATATATTGCCTTATCAACTAATGAGAGAACTATGCTCACTTTGGAGAATTCGGATGATTAGATTTAAGAATGATCCTGAATAAATTCTTTTAATTGGCTGAAAAGGACAATCGTTTCTCCACCCACAATCGACTATATTGAGTGAAAAATAATTATTAAACTGTAAAATATTTTCATCGTGAAAATAAATTTGGACCTGCCGTCAATAGACAAAACGGAAGGTAAAACACAGAATTGAACGAGCAAACAACTGTTAGATGCAAATCTCGCGGGCAAATCGCGATTAGAACGAAAGCATCGTACCTGATAAGTCTCGACAGAGGCTGCATCGGCTGGGTAGTGCCGGGCCGACGGGTCGGCCGTGCCCTCGCCGGCATCGTTCGGCCGCGTCGTTGCACGGGGCTGTTATCGCGAGCGAGCGCCGAGATCTTGAACGATCCCCGGGGTGAGCCAGCGCTAGGCGATCGCCTTCATGGTCGCGCTCTCTCGCGCCCAACCGAATGCGCCTTATCGTAGGGCACGTGCGACTTTTTTGCGGAGAGTTCGGCCGCGCCTCGTCGATACGACGGGGGTATCGCGATTATCGCGGCGGTCGCGCTATCTCGGGAGAATTAAGCTGGCTGTTGTTCGCCTCGGTGCGCGAGCGAGATCGATCGGAGACGCGACTCGCGACTGCCGACTTTTCATTGGCTATTTTGGCAGCATCGATCTTTCGGCTATGATTTCTCAAGGTGCCGGCGCAGCCGTGCTTGTGTGTTGTTCCGACGCCGACGCGGTTCATGCGTTGCACGCCGGTTATAAATACGCGCCGGGGAGACTTTCAGTTGTGCTAGGCTTAGATGCTTGTACGCACAGCAATGAGGTATGTACGTCTCATTCAATTTTTTTTAATTAGCTTTCGGAGCTGTCTATGCAATAATGTCTTTATAAATTCTTAGTTGACTTGCTTTGACAAAGGGCACGATTAGATCTGGCTTTCGCCGCGTAATGTCACTTTCAATTGTACGTGTCTAAGTATTTAGAATAAAGATAAAAGAGTAAGAGACATTATCTAGCTTTACATCTAAATAGACTTCTGCTACTACCCATCGATAGAAAGATCGAAAAACTAAAATAAACAAGTTATTTATTATTAAATATAATTACAGTTTTAAAATGATGATAACAAAGTAAGTAAACACAATGGAAATCTCAAGAGAAGTACCGAATGTCAAGAGCGTGACTGCGCGTATCAGCGCATCGATCAGACCACAGCGAGACATCGATCATGTCAGATATCGAGCGAAAGGCCCACTCTTGCGCAAAAAATCGGAGAAGAAAAAAGAATGAAGAAAGAAACCAGCGCGACGGGCGAATTGACGTCAATAATGGCCGCGTCCTACTGGGCAATCGTCCGCAAATCCAATTTTAGCAATTAGGGCTGCACAATTAGCCCTCGCGACCACCGGCGCTCGCTAAAAATATGCGCGGCACTTCCGCCGTCTCGCCGCGCTCCCGCCGATAGCACAATGGGAAATTCAGTGCGCCGCCGACGCTCGCAGAACCGCATCGAACCCGTTCCGCCTGTGTTCGGCCCGTCCCGCCCGCGTGTCTTGCTCTTTGTGCGCAATATCATCGATTATTGCCTCTAGTCGCTCTGCCCGCACTCATTATTCCCTCTGCCGTAATTTAATATAAAGCTACACTGCATTGTTTCACTGATAAGTGTTCGTTGCACAAATTGTTTGACTTAAGCCTCATCGGAGCCTTTGTGATGTACTTTCTCACAAGCACCTACTTAAACTGAATACAAAAATAATCTATGCCAATAATTTAATCGTTTTATTAAGTTATAATGTCAATATGATCAAGTGCGCGTTTGTTTATTAAAATAAATATTACTCTCCATTGTGAACAATATTATGAGAAAAAATATATACTTTCTAAATGTTTATCTCAACTTCATTATCTAATCGAGAAGAAAAAGCCGACGGAGAAATGAAAGCTATCGTAAAAATAAAATAAGTGGGCGTTTATGTTAAAATAGGTGTAGACGGCAAACAGTTCCATTGAAAAAACCATGTAGCGAGCCAGCACAAAAGCATTCGTAAGCTCGAGTTTCGCGTGGTCGAGCGCGCGTCCAACACGTCTCCACATAGTGCCGATCGCAAAGTGAATTGCACGAGTAGCGCGCGCAGCGTAATCGGAGCGAAGTGCAAAAGAGAGAAAGAGAGAGAGAGATGCTCGTATGCCGGTCACGCGCGTCCAGCAAAGGTGCTCGTGCAAGAGGTGCCCGCTGAGTTTGCAGGGGCTGACCGCGACTAGCCCCTGAACAAAACTTGCAATTCACTCTACTTGTTTTGACATGATAAGCCTTTCATTTTTTGCGTACATGTTGGGTCATTAGAATACTAAGTAATCGATGACCGCATTGAAGTATAAAAAATGAAAAAGGATAGCCTAGAGTGAATAACAATAATTTGTCATTTTTTTACTCGGTGAAAAAATAAGCTACGCTGATTAGTTTGTGTTAATAAAAGTGATTTAGATTGCGATATTTCTGCACATTCTGTTAATTATGAACTTTTAACATTGAGATAATATAGTAATGAATAATTTAGTGATAAGTTTAATCATTGCCATTCATCAGAATGTGCTTTATATAATATTTGAAAATAATAAAGTAAAAGTAAATGTCAATTCCTCTTTTTTTAAATGCGATAATTAAACTGCTTGTACAAGAAATGTTCAAAAGACACATATTCGCATTTTTCTCGAAAGATTATAACCTTAGATGACAATAATATTTGCAATGCAAATTGCTTGTAAAAGTGTTGTCTTGTGACTATTGAAAGTCACATGCTTCGAGCAACTATATGTGTGTCATATGACTAGCTATCTTCATACTTATTTTTGTTTTGTACCAGCTATCGAGTGTGTATTCAAGATTACAAATTTCTTTGCCTGCATAGCCTCATCGGTATAACAATTTCAATACCAAAGAAGCAGTGGGCGCGCGATATTTCAAATAAATTTTGCCCGCTCGTTAAACCGTCCCGCAAAGTGGACCGATAAAAAGGGACGACTTTTATTAAAGCAAGTGATAAACGAAGATAATAAATGAGATAATTCGCGGCGAATGACATAATGCGCATTAGCACCTTGGCGAAAGCGGTCGTGAATTGTTAGCTCAGAATTATGGCCCTAATTAAGGCCGCGAAGCGCGCGAACCGGATAGAGCGCACGTGAAACGTTTAGCCGTGCGAGCAGACTTTTAGGTGCCGCCCGCCGCAGGAATAGCGCGAGCGAAGAGCCGCCGTAGACAAGGTCGATTACCGGTGCAACACCTCAAGGTTGATTTACATGCCTGACCTCTGCCTTTGAGTCCCGCAATAATGTTGGAGGCGAGAGTGCTTGATGGAAAATTGCGCTTCTTTTTATTAAAAAAATTATTTTTTTTTAATCCTCGCGAGAATATAAAAACGTCTTCGGTTATTTATTGTACCTCATTATCTTGCGAAGGGAGAGAACGTAATTATAATAAGCGCGGCTTTCGTTTGACCTCTTTCTTTCCTGGTAGAATAATTCTATTATTCACGTAATGATTTTTCTACGAAACGATAATTCGAATGATGTGCTCAAATTAGAGTAATTAACCAATATAAAATTAATAATTGACCATGCTATGTAGGCCTCTGCATCGGATTGTCCTAATTTCAAACTAACACGTAGGCGCATAATTACAGCCGAAACACTGATGAAATTTACTTTTACTCAGCGCATTAAAAATTCATGGTTGAAAAAACGGTGAGTGCACACCTCGTGACGTAAAGCACGTGACGCTTCCCGTGCCTCGGACTCTAGCCTCGCCGGGCAGTAAGAGAAAAGTCGACGGCGAAGGGAGACACGTGATGTTTCCCCGAACTGGTTTGGCGGCTCGCCAAAGGTCACGCCGACCACCGGCCGGCCTGTCATCGCAGATTACGATCCGCGAAAAATCCGCGCTAAGTCGCATTTTTATATGACGCGGTACCGTCGGCTAGTTTTTCTGGACGCGGCTTTGGCCGTCTGAGAAGCTGAGATTGTCGCGGCGAATCCTATTTTCCACGAGAGCGACGCCAAAATGCACGACTGTTAAACTTGGACCGTTTATATTTGGTATCGTCCCGGGATCGCGAGAAATTCAAGTAAATAACGAGGAATCTTTGATATTCGAGTTTCGCTGAGTAATCGATGAAAATTGTCGAATTTAAATGCATAATGCGCTGACCCTTGCGATGTTAGATTTATGCAAATCTTTAGAAAGTAGTATTAATTAAAATAATTTTGAATGTTATTTGAAAAATAACATCGGTATAAGATTGAGAATTTAGAAAAAGAATTTTTACTTTTTTTTAACTTTTAAGAAATTGGTATTGCGGTAAAAAACAAGTTAAATATAAACTTTTATAAATATTGTAAATCGTTTAAAAATTGACATAATTAAACTAATTTAAAAAAATATAAAGCAAAATTTAACGAGTTTTAGTATAAAATTTGTAGCTTTAAATATAGCGACAATTTAACCTTAATGGTATTTGTAATAAGAGAAAGTTAAATTTATAAAATTTTATGAGTTCTAAAATTTTTGACTTATTCCGATAATCCTCTTAATGTAATTCTCAGATATTTTTAATATATACATTTATTTAATAAAAAAGTATAAAATTATACGTTTAACTACATATTTATTATTGCAAATTGTGTATTAATGTATAAAAAAAAATTTGGAAATAACAAGGGACAGTTAGATTCAATATAGTGAATAAAGTTCTTTATCCTGCTGCACTTTTTTACTTTGAGCGGAAACATTGACATACTATGTGTTTTTGAAGATATGCAATTATCTATTACGGTAGTAAAGTACTTGTTCGAGACAGTCGGTTAAATCATCATCACCTATGTGTGTATCATTTCAAAATTGTTCTTTTAAGTAATTCTCTAATAAAAGCCAGCGTAAAAAATATCGTAAAATGTGATGACTTTTAATATCTCACAATTTATTACAGTCATTGATATTCACTAGTTTATTTGCATTCTTAGAGTAAAGTAGAAAAATAATTTTTAAAGCTATACTTTGTTCGCTTTTCTCATCGTTGCAATTACAAAAGTATTACTTTAAATAGGTAGATGATTCAGTTAACATCAACGTTAATTAAAGCGCATTCACCTCGTGCAGTATGCGCGCCTGTAAGTTTTACTGGTCGAATCGCTAAGTGTTTTAAATTATTTAATTCACCGGCATAAAATACGGAAAATGCGACAAAGGTAAAATTTAGCTCGGGAAAACAGTTAACGCGCATCCGTCCGTACAATTTATTTATAGACGCGACGAGACTCACGCATCGGTGTTTGTGGCGTAATAACGGAGACGAATTTTCGCATCGTGAGAGTAAAAGTATTCTAGGCGCATATAACGGAAGGTGGGCACAATAGACGGAACAAGCAGAGCCGCGTCGTTTATATTGGCATTGCGTATCGGACTTTTGTCTGGCAACCGTCTGCCAAATTACCAATAGTACGGATATAAACACACTTGGCGTTGTCTACAAGCTCTGCGTCAAAATTACACAATAGCCATCATGCAGGAATTTACAGTCTTGCGATTCTTAAGTCGTGCAGTGCTGGCTACAGCGGTTGGGGAAACGCATGCACGCTTGCATTTGACCACATATTATTGGCTTTAATGTGCTTGTAGGTTCTTTGTGCTTTAAATTTTCATTATTTTTTAATGCTGTAGGTAATGAAGAAAATAGCGAAGCATAGAAAAAAAGCAACATTGTTTAATCAACTTTGTAGGTTAAACCCTTACATAAGTGTTTAGATAGTCGAAAGGATCAAATTCCTGTTGATCATCATCGACGACGGATGGAGGGCAAGGGTAAAACGCTTGCGACGGTCTATTATGATATAACATGTTATTAATTAATAATTGAAGTACTTTTTATTTTTTGAAAAAAGAATTTAAGACTCATCAATCTATTAAACGAGCTTGTAACCAATTGAGAAAGTTAGGAATCTTTCGAAAATCGAGCCGAGCAATCATCGTAAAGGGTATAATTTCACAGGCGAAGTACCTGTGCGACTGATTCTTGCGGCTCTCTTTGAACTTCTCCATGAGCCTCGAGAACTCCTCCCATTCCTTGTCGATCTCCTCCTCGGTCCCGTCGGGATGCAGGTGAAGGAGGCTCTCCTTCTGAGCCTCCTTCTTGTTCGACGAGTGATGGTGGTGCGCCATCCTCTTCATGTCGATTTTCTCGTGCTGGCCGTGGCTCTTCGACATGACTTCCTTTTTCTCTCCTTACTCTCGGAAGATCAACGATCGGCAGCTGCGTCGACCGCGCGGAAAGACGACCTGTCGCGGAGCCGCCTCGGCATCGTCGCTTACTCGAAAAATCGATCGATTCCGAACTACTCGCTATCGACGCACGGCCGACGACGTCATGGCGCAGCTGGTGCACGCGCGCGTCTCCTATTTGGAGAAAAACGCGAGGAAAAAGAAGAGAGAGGCGGCGGAAGAAGCCGTTTCGCGCGCGCGCACGAAAAATTAGCAGCACGCCATTGGGCACCGTGAGTCACAGACTGAGAGCCCTGTCCAGCGGAGCTCGTCGCGCGCGCGCACGGCTCAATTTATAAACTCATTAGCCTCGCCACATAGTCGTCGACCGGGCACTCTCGGTGTGCGCGCCGCGCACGCACACGGCCAATTTTCCCCTACGGCACAAATTGCCCCCCTGGACCCCGGGACAGCGAGACGCGAGACACGAGACGCGAGGCGCTTTAATGCCCCGCAGCGACGAGCGCACCAAGAGCCAAGACCGCTACCCGAGACTCCCGAGATCGAGCGCCTAAATCAGGAAGCGACGGCTCTTCCTGCCTCCGTTTCGTCACGTATTCATCGTTTTTTTTACGACTGGAATAGATTTTTTTGGGCTTCGGTCCCCCTTTCGAATTGGGCTTTTTCTGTGCTCTTTGTACGCTATTTCCGTAGTTCTTATCGATAGTACGCAACATATGGCTGTAAAGCTTTGCGATAAAAATTATAGTTTTTCTTGTTTGTTCCATTCTAATCACCTTTTCCTGCATAACAATCAGTTTAATCACAGAAAAAAGTACGTATTTTTGTTTAAACAATGTTAAATATTTTATTTAGTTACAAAAGTTACTACATGTCCGAAGCAAACATTTGCGAGGATTAAAAAAAAATGAACCATTTAAAATTAAGTATGTCACGAAGAGCTCAGAAGTGACACGCTTAACGAGCCGCGCGCAAAGTCTTACACACGCGGGATTTGTTGTGCCGACTGTACAGAAGCCACGGGTAATGGGCCACTTCCCTCGGCGGGGGCCCCGTACGAAGTCGACTTCAAAGTCACGAGTTATCATTGGGCAAAATTACCTTGGTAATTCAGCTCGTCTTATCGAGCCGGTACTCGCTCCCGCGCGCCACCGATCGATCTACATTCCCGTACCGGGCGGGGGGGATCGTTGGGAAAATCGTCGATTATTGCGGTCCGCGAGCTTGGCCGATCGGAGCGAGCTTTCCGGGGCTGCCAAAATTCTGGGGGAAGAGCAGCGCGCGACGATCCTCGCGAGCAGCTCACCGGATTTTATTATTACTCATGGAGCAATTATGCCGGATTCGCGACGATTTTAACTGCACGCACGGTTTTTATAGAGCTGGCTTTCAACCGCTTTCAAGGAGAATTTTTGCACTCCCTCTATTAGTGAATTTTATTTCGGGATGCTGGATAAATGAATTCTGTACTAATTTATATAAAGATGTAATTCAATATTTCCAAGTTACCTTAATAAATCAGATACTTTTTCTCAATGAGAATTTTGTTAGAATTAAATAAAAAATACTCTGTCTTCTGAAGCTTCGATGAGCAACACTAGTACATTAAATTGAGAGCAGACCGCAATTAACCTTAGTGAAACTTTTGCCAAAGCCGAAAAAGTACTGAGAGTGTAATTGCTTCTTACCGGCGCGAGTAGATGTACAAAGTTTACCGTACGGTTGCTAGTAAATTAACTTATCCAGAATTTATTTATCATTTTTACAGCTTAATTGTTTTCCAATCAAACAACCTGAGAGTACCGGAGATTGTACTGCAATGGAATCAAAGCTGCCGCCACTACGCAAGATTATCCACTTCATTTGTGTGTACTAATGAATTTCTTTGCCCTAAGAGTAATCGCAATGGTTTAAATATTAAATGACTGCACTGTGATACTTCGATAATTAGCTCAATTTTAATTATGTTTACTATAAGCATCTCGTAAAAGTGGGGCAGTATCAATATTTTAATTAGAAATAAAAAAGACTCTTGACTCTAAAGTTAAGGTTTTACTTAAAAATAATATTTGTAATATGAAAGAAAAAGGAAACGGTCAGCGTAGCAAAGTTGACATACTTATGTAGATTAAGATAATGCTTTACGTAATTTTCAATAGTTTAATGTCCCTTTTCTAAACGTGTAATTTTCGCCTTAATAACAATCAATGAATTTGCAAATTTCCCGAGATTATATATGTTATACAACATTGTATGTTAAAAAGGCGCATCGAATGCGGCGGATGGTTACACTGCAGAATGGTAAATTACGCTTTATAGTCGAACACTTACCTAGCGCATCTCAAGCACTACCGTCCCATGGGTTCCATGACCCCGTCACGGTATTAGACTACTTCAATTAGTTAATGCGGGTCACGTGGAGCTCAGAAGCTACCATTCGTTCGAGGCTCCGGTACGTTAAAGGATTGCATTTTGGACGGACGTTTTCCGCTGATAGCGAGTAACGTTAGGTCGCATTGCTTATGCTCTAAGCGTCGTTCCTGACAATCGTAAATTATGAGACGAACAGTTTTGAAAAATCGTGAATATTTTTAATCAAAAAATCCATTGTATTTTTATAAAATATGTGATGTGCATTCAATTATCAGTATCGTGATTTAAAGTGAAGTTGACATTGTTTTTACGAGGAAGTAATAAGTATTACGAGAT
>JAXIUT010000018.1:816087-835659 GCA_035586675.1 Eurytoma californica | reverse complement strand
TATATTGCATTCACGGTTCACTAATTTTTTTAAGTAAACGTGGTATGTGTCATAGCAGATATGATTTAATTGAAGAAATTTAACATTTTTTAATTGTTTTATTGATAGCGCAGAATTTTTTCCTTAAGAATTTACAATTTGTTAGATATTCAAATGGTAAAAGAAAGAAAGTTTCAAGTTATTTCCATTATATAGAATTATTTTTAACTCTTGGTACATTGGTAAGTAAAAGACAAATATATCGTTCAAGGTAAAAAGCTTTCTTTTTTAATCATTTTGCACTAATAATTCCTGTTTGTCTTATTTTCACATGCTGCCGCTCCCATTAAGTATCCACTATTTCTGTTGAGTAGCCGGATAGTTGTAAATAATCTTTTTTATTGATATGCCTTTCAGTTAATAAACGTATCTTATAAAAGTTCTTTTATCGCAAAAACTCACTATCGTCAATTTCCACTCTAACTTTTTTGTGACTGCTTGATTAAGAAACATAATATCGGCACGCGTCCAAAAGTTTAATTCAAAGTATAACTTGAAGAGTTTCAATACTAACGCAGAATATTTACTTTAATATTCAAATGCCGACGAATTCGTCGCCAAGATGGTGAGAATAATAATTTCGTGAGTATTTTTTGGCTATTGCGCCACATTATATCGCGTGGTGCGTAACACCTAGGTATAGGTGCAGTCTAAGAATACGCGATTCTGCGACATCGATCATTGTTTTCTAGACCGTCTACTCATGCAGAAGAGTTTAGAAAAGCAATACAATCCTTTACTTGACAGTTGGGTTCTTAATTTTTTTTGATAAATGCTACCAAAACTTGACAGTGTTCAGAGTTTTTTAAACATCTATTTTTTTTATAAAAATGGTGCTTTCGTTTAGAGAAGACAAAATTACGTGATTTTCAAACCTATTATTCAAGTATTTTTCTAGTGTGATGAAATGAGATAATCTATTGCACAAGTTAATGTAAAATTGCTGTAGAGACTTTTATTAAAAATTGCTTATTGCTCTGATGTTATGGTATCACAAATTTCATCATGGAATTCCTAATCTTACCATTTAGTTTTCAAAAAAACATTTATTACAAATATGACAGTCTTCCAGAATTTATTCTTTTTTGTTTCAATTAGTGTTTAAATTATTACAAGTAAGTATATCTAAAGAATACATTTATCATTAATAAATTTCAATAATTGAAACTTATTTTTTCTCATGAACGCGCAATTTTTCATATCTATATCGTGAAAGTGTTGATGTTTAAGAAGGTCTTCATAAGTTTTGACAGGGAAAAGATAACTCAATTTCCATTAGTACAAAGTACATTAAAAAAAGAAACACATTGTTACATCGATGTTTTCATACAATACTTAATCGTGAATATTAAACTAAAATAATGTTAATTTCAATATTTTCGGGAGATATGAAGTGATTACTTATCATTTATGGTACCATCAAAATGTTACGGCATAGCTATTCATATTTGAAGTACCCTCTTAAGTACTGCTATAAATAAGTTTTAGTGTAATTATGTTATGAAAGATAGATGTTTACGACTACAAAATGTATTGAGATATCTAACACTCCGTTTAAATAATCAGTCTTTGCTTTTAATTTTAAATATTTTTTCATAAACAAAATCATTACTCACACTGATCTAAATCAGTCATTCTTTTATTGTAATTGACCTACTATAAGGAAGCTATTATACGAGCTATATCTCTTAGGAGGAAAAAAGAATCTTGCGCAAACTCTTCTATGGTCTCTAACCTGGTGATTAAATGAATATTAAGTAAATTGAATATGAATCAATCAAAGCAGCATTTCCCCTAAAAGACTCCATCATTTCGAAAAAGCTTTTTAAAAAACAAAGTATAGCGCAACTCGGAAGACTGGTGTCCTCGCGAGTGACACATCCGCGTCGGTCGAGGTTTCCTCTCGTCTGGTGGCACATGCGCTCGCGTGTCCATGTGTACATGCGTGTCACCTGTCGGTCGGATCAAATTCACGTGACTTAATAGCGATTTGATGAGCAAAGCCAAGGTCGGCATCTCTTTGCCGAGGTGTCGAGCGCGGCAGGAGCCTCGCGAGGCCCCGGTGAATTACGTCAGCGACGCTCGAGCCTCGTTTTCATCAAATTATTAGATTACACACGGCGTCGCGGCTCCTCCGCGTAAATATTGGCGCACGCAAGTGACGTCAAAGGCAAACCCAACACCTGCCGGCTAACTATCCTGCGACGAGTTTTTATTTTCGCTCGGCAGCGTGATTTTTTCACTTGCGAACGAATCATTCGATTTACAGTTCGCGCCTCTAAATAGCTAAACTTGGGGACTAGGATTACTAGGCTTGCTTGAAAGAAAATACTAATTAGTTAAGAAAGCGATTTTCTTTTTGCTATTTTAATTGGTTGTTTTATTATGCCTTGTAAAAAATCAATGCATCGCAGGTATAATTGAAATTTTATCTTTATTAGTAAATTTTTTTTATAAAATACATTCTGTAGATAAGAAGATAGTAGAAAGATATGGTAGGCTTTATAAATTAAATAATATTTTTAACAAAATTTGGTACAAAATAGTGGTAGCATTACTTTAGAATAATATTTGGCTTAGAAATAAGATAAGTACTCTACATCGACATAAAAAATATTGCGATACAAGTACTCGAGTAAAAATAAGACTAATCTAAAAAAATTGGTACACGAAGATTGAGCAATTAAGCCTTCTTGACAAGTTTCATAGGCTGAACCCCGAGATCCTTGGCGATCTCCGCCGAATTCGTGATCTGATTAACGTGATAATGAATTCCGCCCTCCTTGTCGACTTTCGCCATAGCCGCGCGCTCCGGATCCCCGGCAACCTGGACGCTCTTCTCGCCGACCCGAGTGGGTATTTCCCTGAGCTGCTGCAGAAGATGCGCCAGTCTGTCCTCGGAGCCGGGCGCGAACACCTCCGGATTTATGGCCATGAAGCACTGACCCAAATTGGCGAGTCCCGTGCCCACCTTCCACTGGCGGATGTTCGGTCCGTAATTGCCGCCGCTGAGGATTCCACAGAGCACCTCGACCATGGTCGCCAGTCCGTAGCCCTTGTACCCGGAGTTCTTCTCCTCGCCGCCGAGGGGCAGCAGAAGGGCGGCCTCGGCGGCCGTCGCCGAGTCCGTGACGACGTTGCCCTCGTTGTCCATGGCCCAGCCATTGGGGATCGGCTGGCCCTTGCGGTGGGCCAGCTCGATCTTGCCCAGGGCGACGGCGGTGGTCGCCATGTCCAGGACGAACTCGTCGCCCCCGCTGGCCTTCATGCCCAGCGACAGGGGATTGGTGCCCAGGGCGGGCCGCGTGCCGCGCGTCGGCGCCATCAGGGGACTGGTGTTGGTGCAGCTCAGGCCGATCATCCCCTGATCCATGGCCATGAGGCTGTAGTAGCCGGCGATGCCGTAGTGGTTGGAGCCCCGAACGCTCACCAGGCCGATGCCGAATTTGCGCGCCTTGTCGATCGCCAGCTCCATGCAGTACTTGCCGATCACCTGGCCCAGCCCGTTGCAACCGTCCACGAGTGCTATCGCCTGCGGAGAGAAGGTACCTCAATGGAATTTTCACTTTCGTTTAGCTCGTAAGGAGCTGCGGTAAGGACGAGCGGGGGAGAGCGAGAAGTAGGCGAAGGTTCGGCTCCGCGGAGAAAAGTATCGAGATAACCTTGAAACTCTTGCACTCGAGGAATACTAACATTTTTAACTAAAAAAGAAAATGCAGTAATTATAGCCTTTTTGCAGGCAAATATCAAAAAATTCTTAGATTCAAAACTTTTATGAGATATATAGAATGGAAAAAATTCAAGATTTATCAAATCTACGTCATTATGGACTTATCAGTAATAATCAGCACGGATAATTTTTGAGCTCAAGAGTTTCGTTTCAGATAATGTGTGTTTTTCATCATTACATCATTGCATGTACAATTTTTTATATCATAATATTTTTTTAAAAAACGTGCTGGACTTTATCTAAATGCTTTTACATAATACAGTTTCAACATAAAAACCGATGCCAATTAAATTGGCACAAAGCTTCCTCAAAAAAGGAATTTGTTGTTACCATTTAAAATTAATTTAATGCTCCATTATATTAATTTTTAATTTAAAAATTATATGCTTAAATAGAAAATAAATTTTTTTTTTAAAGCATTTTTGTATCTTTGCATAAAGTTCAAGATCTGTTTCTACTGGCAGTTAAGAATTTTATATAATATAACACCGTAATAAATAAAATAACACCGTAATATATAAAATAACACCGTAATATATAAAATAACACCGTAGTAAAATCTGGGCAACAAAGGTGCATAAATCTATTTACTTATTTATTTATTTTTTTAAAAGTTTAAGTTTGTAATTTTTCAGTGTACTTTTACCGGAAAAAAATTATATAAGTAATTTCTCTGAAAACGAATAAAAAAAAGTATTTTTATGGGTCTTCTCATAAAATTGATTTTTTAAAACAAGCATGCAATTATGCCATTACACTGAGAACAGTGCACTTTATCCCTTTACGTGGAATATTGAAGGCATGCCCTTTTATACATAGCAAGTAGGGAAACGCAGGGTATAGCGGGCCATGGGGCAATGTGAACCTTCGGGGCATAGTGGGCCACTCAATTAAATATGTTGCATTTGGTGTGAAAAACATTTATTGACAAGTTTCAATGAAACTTGTTGATAAACGTTTTTTACACCAAATGCAATATATTTAATGGGGCCCATGGTGGCCCACTATGCCCCGAAGGTTCACATTGACCCATGGCCCGCTATATCCTACGTTTCCCTATTATTTTAGTAACCTTCCCTAGTAGCACAGTTATGCGTAATCGCGATTACGTAATTCTGCCACAATTCATCGAAATCTGTCACAATTCTGCTGCAAGGGTGCTGCTTGTAGCGCCTAATGGCCTAGTGTAAAATATTAATAGCAAATAGAAATGTAAAATTTATTGTTGTCTTCATTATCACAAAAAATGAAGTTGTGCCCTTTTATAAAGAAACTATATAATTGATTAAGGATTTTAAAGAAAGAAATAATAATTTTTGAAAGCAAGTGTAAAATATTAATAGCAAATGTAAATGTAATATTTATCAGAAAATTTGTAAAATTATGAAAAAAATCGTTCTAATAAATGGAATAAACACTGTATTACAGCCGCGTGCAGATTTTCGGTGACTTTTGTAAGAACGTTTTGAAATTGCCATGACGCGATTGGCCTCTTTAAATAGCGTTCCAGTGAGGGGCAACAGCTTAGCTCTCAATTAGCGCAAATACGTCTCGCGTCAATGAAACGCCTCGCCTCCCCCTTTCGCTCGTCCGGAGGAAAGTGCGACTAAGTCTCAAGACCAAACCTGAAAGTCGTTGAGGATCTTGGGCGTGCTCTTAAGATCGGTAAGACCCTGCTTGATGTCGTCGATGTAAACCTGCACTCTGTTGAGCCCGTGGCTGAAGTGTCCCCGGTAGTCGGCGGTGACGAGATGATGCGCGACGGTGTGCGCGTCCTCGGCCCTCGAACCCACCTTCTTCAGGCAATCGCCGATGAAGCGGATCGCCTCCTCCCTGGGTACCACCATGTCGTCCACGTTTTTGCCGGAGCTCACCATCGTGCGAAGTTGCGTCGAGTTGCGGCCTGCGCTGACTAAACCCAAGGCGCTTCTGAGCATCGTTGCGGCACCTCTCTCTAGTTCAATTTTTTCTAAGCCGTTCTTTCAATCAACGTTTCTCCGCTTATCGCGGCGAAGATGGAGCAATCGAGCTCGGCTTATATCAGATGCTTATCTCGCCCAACGTCCTTCGGCTACAAGTCGTCGGGCACACGAGCGACTACTGATTTTTCGCATCAACGCGTCAGCGAGCAGATTTTCTCGGTTGCTTTATCGCTCTTGATAGCGATTTGATTGAGCGAAGACCAAGTCTATGACTTTTTACTCCGGCGGGGCTCGCGGCCGGGGACTTGCAGGGAGCCGACTTATCGACGCGGCGATTTAAGCGGGAACTTGACGTTTGAGCTTTAAACGTCGCTATTATTTCACTGCTTAATTCTTCAGAGAATAATAGCGATGAGTCTGAGAAAACTGTTTGTGTACCTCAACGATGTCTTCCTAACCTCGTATTTGCTGATTCAGCTCTGTTTTCTTTTGTACAAATCTTGAATGATTTTAGCATTTACAATGACGCGAATGCTTCGCATTTTTAAATTGATTAACAGTGGTAAAGTACAAACGCCATTATAATGTACTTTTAATGAAACTGTACGCTGAATGATCGTTCAACAATCAGTCTAGTTACGAACGAGATCATTTGCATAACGACTTTCTCTAATAAATATGCGAGGAAAGCTGCGCAGCGTTTAAAAAACAATAATTCACGAATACTTTGTGAGAAAAGTATGCTCCCTCGAGGCACCACTAACACACGTGCCAAAGCGTCAAATCGATCAGCTATAGTTCAGGAACCCGCACCACAAAACCCGTGCACTTATCGATCCGCAATCCCACTCCTTCGAAACTGCCACGTTTTCCTCGGAGCAGGACTGCCGAGTGCACCGGCCGCGACTCTTCGGACTTTCTTGTCACGTGTTCGCGGATACTCGGCGAGGAAAAGCACGCACGCCGACCGCGCGTAGCGCGCTCGATTGATCAGGAGGTATAAGTATCGCACTCGCGGCGCTGTTTACAATTACGTAAAGCCGAGGCGACGCGTGCGCAT
The DNA here is from genome assembly GCA_035586675.1 of Eurytoma californica. NCBI lineage: Eukaryota > Metazoa > Arthropoda > Insecta > Hymenoptera > Eurytomidae > Eurytoma > Eurytoma californica. The sequence continues at coordinate 828,908 of JAXIUT010000018.1, read as the reverse complement.
CGGGACGCCGAGTGCGGCCTTCGCGTACGCGAGTTTTCCTCGAGGGGGCCGTCGGCGGGCCAAGAGCCGCCGATGCGAAAATAGAATTTTCGCACTAGCGCCGGCCGCCAACGTGACCCGCGTGCTGCGGGGTTCAAGGAACTCGCGGGGAGAAGTCGAAAACCTTTGCGATATTTCGATCGGGGAGAGTGAGGGGGAGGGCGGATTCGCTGTTGGGTGAACTTGTAAAAACATATTTTTCAAAGTGCTATTGCAATTTGCTACCTTTATTATGTGTATAAAAAAAAATGAAGTAAGATGCATAATAATTTTAAAGTAAGTATTATTTTATTTTTTATGTTGATGGACTTTGGGATTAATTTGTGAACGATCGATTTAATCATTTTTATCTGGAACATTCGAGAAGAATGCTCGCAATTCTTATTCCCATTGATAACGTTTTTGAAGCTACGTGAAAAAGAACGAATTTTTTTAAATTTAAAAATTTATTTATTTAAATTTTTCTCGTTCATCATTTTTTTATAGAAATGCCTTTGAGTAGTTGTAAAATTACTATGTAAAACGAGATTGTGTAAAAAATACGCATAACAAATTAAGAGAGTTTAAAAAAAAATAAAGAAAATGTCAAAAATTACAAGGTAAGAAAGATTTATGTTTATATTTATTTATGTTTTATATACTTTTTCGAATTGTTTCAGTGCATTTTCTTATACGCACATGTGTAACTCGACTTTTATGAAATTTTCGCAGTTGCAATCATAGTTGAAGCGCATATTAATGTACTTTGCTTTAAGTTAAATGTTTAAGATTAAAGTAAGAAATCAGTCGAAAATTACGTATTCAGATTAGAAGCGTTTAAAGTCGCCGTTTGTCTCTGTTTGAATGATACCAATAATTTAGCTAACGGAAGTGAGGTGAATCAGAGAAGCAACCACTATAACTTTGCATATATACTAAACGAGTGCAAATACTGATTACAGGCAAAACAATCTTTAAACACTGATTCGTTTAATTATTTTAAACTAAAAATTGCACCATTCGCAATATGCAACAAATTCTTCCAATTTACTCCGATAAGCAGAAATCTTTATTTCAAGTGACGCAGTAAAATAAAATATACGAATACGTCTGTTTCCCTAAAAACAAGTTGTGCTTTATCATCATCGACTACCCCGAGTTTTTTACGTCAACGCAAGGCAATAGCCCTTACGAGTGTGGAATAGCAGGGAAAAAGGTTTCAGCACACCAGGTTTGAAGGAAATGAGAGCAGCGTGGAAGGACAGCAGATTGGTCCAAACCATTGACTGACTACCGATTATATTATGTACATTTTTATTGACAACCTGACATTCTATTAATTCAATCGACAGTTTGCAATACAAACACGTTTAACAGAAATATAACCGAGTATGATGTATCAGAATTTTTACAACACATTTATTATAGGCTTAGAGATCAGTCGCTATTTGAGCAATAGCAGTTATTTTACTCTTGAAAAGCTCACAATGTTTTGAATAATAATTACAAATATTATTTTCAAATAGATTTTAATTCGGATCAAAATGAAATAATGTAAATAAGTTATTTTGTTTGTTTAAAATGTACTGCACATCTGCACAATTAATATTTCGGTAAACTTGTAACCTCGCATCAAAACTTAAGGTAAACTTGTTACATTGCATGTAAATATTATTCGTACATTCTCACTTTTTTTGTACCATATTTCTCTAAAATCAAATTTCACGTGAAGGTAATAATGAATTAATAATAATTATTTTGTTCCAAAAATTTATAGAAAGACTAACACAAAATTATCGTTTAAGTGTTTAAAATAATTTTTTAAGATTTCCGATCTTTGAGTCATTTTGTATCGTGCAAGTGATAAGAGTTTCAGATCTTTAGCGAAAAACTAAATCTTTTATTTTTATTCTTTCATAAATTTCGTTTGCTGCTATAAAAAAGAAAATGTTCACACCATGTAGAGCCTTTTTTGATACTTGTAAAGAAGCTCTCGACATAAATTTCCACGACTTTTCTAATCGACATAATATGACCTATGTCAATAATTGATCTAAGACGAGAGAATCTCCTCTAGCATTGCCGCAAACTCAGCCGTGAGCTTTTGATAATGCATACACCGATGCACTGAACAAGGAAATCCTTGCTCGATCACCCACGCGCCGACTTATCGCATGCTGCAGAAAAATGTGCTCGAGGTGCACGTGGTTATATGAGCTTCTATACGTCAGTGAATAGAATTACATTCTGACTTTGTCGATAGAATGCACTATTAGATGAATTTGATGAGATTATATCAGAGTCCTTTTGCGGTGCCGCAATTTTTCAATTTTGCTGCACGCATTCTAACAAATAAATATTTTTATTCTTAATCTTAAATAGATAAATATTCCACACTTTATTTTGTTTTTTTTAAATAAGTAATATATTTTACGAATGACTATTTATCGCTCTTTATTTCTTTGTTTTATTTCAGATATTCTTTACAGCAATATTTCTAGATATTTTGAATTTTTTGTAAAAATAGAGTAATGTTTCTCTCTGCGTAATATCATTCTTTTCTTTATTCGGTTATACAGTTATCAGAATGAATAACGTTCATGGCGCGCAAAAAATGTTTTAAATATAAAGCACGATTTTTTTTTAAATTTAATTTGAATTATTTAAATGCACTAAACAAGAAAGCGACAAATTAATTTTTATCATAGGTTTGGCCTTCGTCGATAAACGAACACATTTGATAAAGATAAGAAAACTAAGTTAATGAAATCTTTTATAATAACCTTTTACTAGGTTAAGTGTATTTTTCACATTAAGACCTGTTATCTTTTTTCTAAGAAGTGGTCACATTTTTTTGACACTGAACGTAATTAATGTACACTTTTATGGGATTATCTTTTTCTGAATAAGTAGTTTAAAAAAAATAAAAAATAATTTCACTACTAATGGCATAAGTTATTAGCAGAATAAGAAGTTTTTCGTCGACGTTCTTATATTATTATCATGTTATTGCCTTAAAAGTGACTCTTTTGTATATCACTCAAGAAGTCAAATCGCAGACTAAACAAGGCAAATAATTTAAAGCCGATGATAAAAATATTGTCCGAAGAAAGAGAAGCACGAAAAGAATAAACAGGTAGCCAATATCGGTAGGTAGTTAACTAGTTGACGTTGAGTAGCGCGTTATTGCTAATTTAAGCCAACATAAAGACGAATGTGCCGACTTTATTAACATAATATTAACCGACTGCAGATGTAATTGTAATTTATTTGTATTTACTATAAAATAATGATCGAGCCGAATGAGCCGCTGATTCTTCTAATTTTTTTATGTTACGGCTATTATAATGATGTCGCAAGCTTTATTTAATTTCGATGAAGCAGCTCTCGAAATGACCGAACAACCATCGTGCTTTGAATCTTCACCGCGAAGAAAAAAAAAAAGAAAAAAAAGGTGAGCAAGGCCAAGTGACGAATAATAATCAAACAGCACCTACATTCCACGGAAATTCTTTTCAAATTTTGTGATTTCTCACCGTACGAACTGAATGCGAAAGCTAAACGGTAACGTTAAACATTACGTCATTTTAGTGTGATCGGTTGCTTTGGAAAGCAGCTGATTACATAGACGGCTAATGGTGATAACTTGACGCGAAAAAGCACGGTTTTATGTGACAATAATGCCAACTGCTTCTTGCGATCAGTCTGATAATTCGATTAAGAAACTATTAAGCACAACAAATCTAATTTTTCTAAAATTCTGGGTTGCAATGATTGTAAAGGTGGAATAATAAACAATTAATCATATTTAGCACTGGAAATACCAAATTACAAATGAGATCATTCAAAGAAAAATAGTTTGTCTTTTTGTTAAAAAAAAAAATATGTAACGCTACTGCTATAATGGAAAACGCAGCACAACTGACTTTTAACTTGTGCTCATATAACTTATGCTCGTTTTGCACGACTACAGGTATAGGTATCGTGGTGTAATATGATTTTATGAGGAAAAGTCTTGTTTTCTAATACGGAGGAGTCTTCTAGAAACAGACTATCCGCGTCGTTCTCCGCACTACAGAAATATTGCAAAAGTCAATATGTTTTAATTTTCGATTCTAAACAATCAAATTTGAAGTGCATTTAAATCATCGCTACAGTTTTTAATTTTCCTCGTTCACGTGATAAAAGAGATCTCCTGCGAAATTACGAAAAATTCACCATTGAGAATAATTTCAATGGAATATCAATTCTTTTAGTACATATGGATAAATCAATCGCTCGTGTTTGTAGCAACCTGCGCGTCACGTGTAGCGTTCAAAACAAACTATGGGCAGACGATCGGTGCCTTGGTTGCCGCAGCGCATATCGCCCGGGGCGTTCTCCGCGGCAAAGAGAATCTCAGCTGCGGTTCTTACGGTGAGATTGCAGGCAAAACACCGAGCGACGGGTGAATCGCGCGACGCCCCGGGGCACTCGAGCGGCTTCCATCGGTACACACGCACGAGGCGAAAGAGGAGAGAAGCCTCGGCACACCGGCCGATCAGCTGACGCGGCGGGGCACGCGTGCACGACGCGCACCTAAAAATAATGGGCGAGCTCGCGGCCGCGTGTAACACGAGCCCCGCGATCTTCCAAAAACACGCTACCAGATTCGAGATTTGTTCCCCTGCAACGATTAGTCCACGTCGCACACACGCACACGCGCGCACCTTCGTAAATTCATTCACGCGACGGCGTACACACGCCGGGGGAATTTTGAGCAGTCCGCTTTAACCAATACCCTTCTATATCCATCGGCCACGCCATCGGTGTACTCACGAGCCCGGGCTCCAAAAAAACAAATCGGAGCATCTCGCGACGAACTTGAAGCAAACACTCGTTCGGCACGCCGGCTAGAAGAAGCTGACCGGAGAGTACTCACCAAGGTGTTCTGGTAGCCGAGGCCGTAGTCCTCGTCTTCCTCGAGGTCCCTCGGCATCTTGGAGCAGCCGGACGGGCTCGCGCGCACTACACTGGAGGGACTTAGGGCCGCTCACACGGGCGGCGCGGGGCCCACTCGGGCCGGCGAATCCGCGGGCTTCGTCTTCGGCGCGCAATGTCTCGAGAATGCGCGGCGATAGTACCGCGCGCTCGCTCGCGCGCCACCGCTCGCTCGGCGCGCACTTGACGTCACGGCGCTCTGCGTGTCGAAATCGCCGCTGCCACCGCCGCCACGGCGGACGCTCGCTCGGCCTCCTCGGCCCTCGGACTGGCCGCGGCTCTTATCATCGGCCTGCCCCGGTGCACACGCGCGTCCCTCGCGCTCCTTTTTTTCCCCCCCGAGCGCGCCTAATCTCTCGGAGATTCGCCGCCGGCGGGGGTTCGCGCGCCCGGTTTTTTGCGCGGCGCACTTGTTGATGCGCGCGCTCGGGTGGCTCTTGGCCAGAGAGACTCCAAGCGGCCCTCGCCGAGCTGTATTTTTAGACGCCGGGGAGAAATTCTTTTCTTTTCGAGAGACGCCCGTATTGTGGACCGAGCCCCCGGCGGACGAGGAGAATGCGTGGCTCTGTCGCGCGGTGCTTGCAGCTTTGAGCTTGCGGAGGCGTCGGCGCGGTAGTCTAGAGGAGCGGCACCGAGGGAATCATTTAGGTGCCGTAAATGTCGGGCTTGGTAGAAAGGAATAATTTTTTTATGAAAGCGCGATCGGCAGATAAGTCGGCTTTTAAGATAAGGAAAACAAAATGAGACAAACACGCTGGAATCCCGTAGTTTGTGGATCAATGTTTTGTGGTTAAATCATTAGCATAATTCATGCACGCCGCGTGATTTTTGGACGCGGGGCTTGTATAAGATAATATATGCGTTGTAACGATTAATCTCTCACTCCTTGCGCGATCAGCGCCAAGTCGAGCCGAGCAAGTGTCTCTTGAAGATACTAGATTTTTACCGTGTACAATGATTTCTTTTCATTTACACTTTTGTACACTATCGCGGTCCGAAAAATCGTTTGGACGCGCTAACGAAAAAGTAACAAAGCGCTAACCGAATTCACGCACCAACTCACGCCGATATTTGCCCTGTGTGTTATCGATCTCATAAGAGCCTTTGAACGTGCTCGAGCCGTTAAATATACTTTCATCCGATATGCGCGTTGTGGTTCCGGTATAAGCATGGACTGGATAACGAAGTTTTCTTTGTATGTAAGGACCACTCGATCTCAAGCATCAGCTCTCGAAATAAACGCTCATCTTTCACCGCAGAGACGACGCCTCCTTTGTCTATGAAAATCGGTATCCGTAAATAGACCGACCGATAAAACTGAATTTTTTCCGACGGCAGATCGAATATCGTCGAAGCGAGAAATTAGGAAATCCAAGCCCACAGCTGACAGACGCGAGTGAAGAAATCGCGTGAGTGACGAGTCGGTGTCGTGTAAAAAAGCGCGCGGGCCTCCTCCGGCGTGTCCGTGCAGCGCGAGGCTCTCGAGTCGACTGATTACACACGGAGCAAAGGTGCGCGGAATCGGAAGAGAGCCCGCACCCGAGATTCCTGCGCTTTCTGATGCGGGAAATTCGAAAAATTCGCGCGCGCGAGGCAGCCCCTCCCACTCCGCGCGCATCCGAACGCCGAGCCGTCTCCGCGCGCGAGGCCGCAGCCGCCGCCGCCGCGGTGCGACCGATCTGAAATCTCGGCGGTGCGGTTTTGGTTTACGTAATTTTCATTCTCCGAGGAACTAATCTCATTTTTTTTCTTTTTTATCGACCTATATCTGCAGGAAAATTGTCAACGAGGTTTTTCTTGATACCAGTGTATTCGAAATATTAAATGAATGAATTTTTTTTCATGATGAGAATAGTGAAAAATCCAAAAAAATCGCTTCTTTACACAGAAAAAACGATCTATTTAAGAAAAAATTCAATGCTCGATCGAGTTTATTAAATATTAAGATCAAGTTGGATATAAGTGTTAACAACCCGATAAGCACACTTCAAAAAAAAAAAAAAAAAAAAAAAAAAAAAAAAAAAAAAAAAAAAAAAAAAAAGAATTCATAAAGGATTATTAAATATCCGCAATAAATAAAACCTTATAGTATTCAAAAAGTATACATAAAGTATTCTTTATGAACGCAAAACGAAAAAAAAATTTAAAAAAAATATATATTTTAAATGAAATAAAATGAAAAAAAAAATTTTAATAATAATAATGTATACTTTACTGTAATAATGAATACTTTATGAATGCATTAAGAATTGGATATGAAAAAAAGCGGACATTTGAAATAACATAAAGTTGTCATTAAAAATTAATTTAGAATAACTTCTGGAAAAAAGCAAACATTAAGAATTCATTAGAATCTTTTTAGACTTTCACAATGTTGATCGGGATTAGTAGTTAACAGTTAAGCAACTGCATTTTTTTCGAAAATTTTTAAGATTTTAAGATTATATCCCCTTGACGGCAAGGGTAATCAGACTCGTTGACTTCACGCACGAATAGTCTTTATCGTGATTTTAATTGGCGAAGAAGCAAATTATTTTATTTGTCTCGCGTTCGCGTAGCCGAAGACTATTTCCTCGGTGCAGTGTGGCTAACGATTAAGTGCGCGCGGACCTCCCGATATGATTCAGTTTTTGATGCTGCACCAATCGTCGCAGCGCGCTGAGCTTTTTATTGCGCGTATACTCTCGGTAGATGCTTTTTTTTATTGCCTACTTGTAGCGAGTCGCGTTTCACGCTTGAGCGATGATATTGCTCCGGTTGATGATTCTTCAAGCGCGATAAAGTTGTTTATATCGGAGTGCTTTTGATTATTTCTCCGAAATGTTTATTGCAAAAGTAAGTCCGCTACGCCCTGTAATCCAAATCGTTTGACTTTATAACGGGAAATTATTTTTGTCGAAGAAAAACGATTTGAAATAACGTATTTTAAAGTACTGTCCGTAAAAATGTGGCTAATTTTTATTGCTTGACACTGCTTACTTTAGCGCTTGCATTTATTTTGTTGTGTAAGCACTTGCTTTTTGTTACTTTAACATTTTAATAGAGTGCAATTTCCTTTTTGGCATGGCCATTAGTATCTATGCTATATTCATAGCTGATATTATGGTACTATAAATTCAAAGTCGAGTAAAAAAAGATAACTTCGGTCAATCCAATATGAAATTTCTAGTCGAAATAGCCATAAAAAATTTAAAAAGAAAGAGAAAAAAATATATTATCAGTAAATTCAATCATGATTAGTTAACACTGAAATTTTGTTTTTTTGTCATAAAAACTATCGTGACGAGATAAGAATTTCTGCCAAGTACAAGACTGTCCTTGTTTCAAGAAATTATCTGGTATGTTCCAGCTATAAAACTAGCTAATAATTTCAATTTCATCCCAATGAATTTTACCTACATCTAGATAAAACTAGTTAATTTTTCGACAACATATTACACAATCATACAAGCTTTAGTTCCCATTTCTTAATTTCAAGTAATTTAAATGCACGATACTTATGTAAGATGAAAATATAACAAAATATTGTCGATACCAAAATTGCATATTTAACATCACATGAAGCTAAATAGAATTAATAATTAATATTTGCTAAGGTAATAAAATTTGTATATTTACATTTATAGGTATTCCAATTTTTTTAATTGGATAATGTTAATAAAGAAAATTATTTTAATTGGACATAATTTAAATCTTTTTGTGAGTCACATACTTTGTATTTTATTTTCGAATTCTGACGTAATAAATAAAACGATATTTTTTGCTAAAAAATTATGTAATTATTCCTTGCGCCATTCATGGTGATCTATTATTTAATAATTTAAGTCGATGATGAAATAGAAGTCAATTTTTTGCGACAGTTTTTTGAGCTAAAAAGAGGTATTAAGTGCGTTAAGTGCTTCCGAAGTAAAATCCAAAATGACTTACTCAATATGAAGAGTTGTTTAAAAAGTAACAATTTAATTTTCATCTCAAATTGTACCGACTGTACTCGATTAAAAAATAAAACAATTATTGTATTCTAAAAATTTATAAAAATATTTTAATTAATTTTGATGTCTACTATGTTTTAGTTTTAACGCATATACAAATGTAAAAAAAGGAAAACAAACAAAACAAACATAATAGGAAAACAATTAGTCATAATGAGTTGTACTATTCCTTGAAATGTTTACAAACTTAAATTCAGTCATATACATGAAAAGGACATAAATATCATTAAAGTTATCAACTTCTGAAATAATCAAGAATGCTAAGGTTATTCACAATTTAAATTGAATAAAATAAAATTTAATAAATATTAAATCTTTATTTTTATTAAAATTAATTTATCACAAAAATTGATTTTTGTGCGATATTTTATAAATTATTTGATCAATTCGAACATTCAAAAACATTGATAACACCTTTTGAACCGTACAATTCCGTTTGTATAAGTAGTACAAAATACATTGTTCTTTTCGATGAATAGAGTATATACTATATATATTAAATATCATTATTAATTGTACAAATATTGAAAAATGCGACGTCAATAGTGTCGTCAAAAAAAGTCGAAATTCACAAGATCGACCGGAATAATTTTTACCCGTGGAGATTCAGACATTAGCCTGATAATTGTATAACATTATATTTTTTTTATTTAAGAAGGCCACTGTTACTTAATACTGCACTTACTCTAACAATTGTATACTTTAGTTAGAAAATATTTCTCAAAAAATATGTAAGTTTTTTTACCAAAGATTGTCAATCAATAGTGGATAGTACCATATTGTCTTATTGTGCTGTAAACCCAACCTTTTTAGTCTTTCAAATATGTATGGAAGTTATTTCGCATTTAATTTCCAGACGGTGCTGGTGCTGGAGTTGGAGCTGGTGCAGGTGACGGTGTTGTAGTTACTGCTGGTGGGTCTGAACTGGAGCTTGGAACAAGTGAAGCTGCAATAAAATATTTAATATTAACATTGAGTTTTTCAGGAGAAAATTATTATACTATACCAATTTTTAATATTATATTCTTACCAATGATAATGATTAATATAACTGCGCATATAATACCAATGATGATCATCATTTTAAGATTTTTCCACCAATATTTCCTCTTTAATTTTCCTGCTTGCTGTTCAAATTGTGCTGCTCCAATCTGCAAAGCATCGGCTCTATTGTCAAGTTCAGATAATTTTTGGTCCCTTTCCAATACTTTATCCACATTAACTTTCATTATTCCAACGACTTCATCTACTTTAGCTTGTGTTGCGTGCAACTTTTTGTTGGAAATAGTTGACTGACCACTGGATCTTGCTCCCAAATCTCCATCACCAGAGTAACTGCTGCCGTCCATTTTAATTCTAAAGTCACAAGAATAAGTTATATTAAATTATTAAAGTACATTGCTTTTTTTTATCAGGTACTATTTACTAGTGTAGTGGTATAAAGAAGTATTCCAGAGGACAAGAAAGCTTATCGATTCAGAGCTGATAAGATGATAAGGCATTTATGAATAATACAAGGAAATAAAAGAATTGTGGTGCATTTGATTATAAAATAAGATCTTGATTGTTCTTTTCTTTACTACCATAAACAGCTTAATGAACCGTTATTAGCGATGACGAATTCAAAAGAACACGCCCATAACCTCAAAATGAAGCAAAACCACAGTGATATTTCAAAACCGTTAACATATGCGAAATTCGGAGTCTGAAAAATATAAGAATGAAAAACATCAATGACACGTAGATGTGGCATCGAATGCCACGAGTAAAAAAACAATGCTAGTGAGAAGTGATCACGTATGCAGTCTTGGAAAGCTAAAAAGTACGTTTCTTCACTAGTAAAGGACTCCAGTTAAAAATTTCAATGCACTCTAACACACTGCCAACTAGTGTATGCAAAAATGATAATTGATAATGGAAAATAATCATTTAAATACTCACAGTTTTAGAAGATTTCACCGGATCTTGACAGTAATGCAAGGAAATTGTGCGTAATCGACGTCACTACCTCAGTTTATTTAGAGTATTTAGAGGAATTCAGGATTCACGGATGGGCGATGACAAATCATCACTATAGACATTCAGTCTTGTAACGCGACGAATTTCTGAATTACCAACAGAATGTGAGAATTTGCATGCAGCGCTACCTATAGCCACGAGGTGACGACATAATATGGAATTACAAATTTAAAAGCGTTGTTAGAGGTTTAATGATAAATAATTATTTTCTATAGATTACAGTGTAAAAAAGTCAATAAAATACATTAAAACTGAAAGCGTTAGAGATGACATTAATTTACGCATTAAAACAAACATTAACAATAGTTGGCCACCTAAATGGAAGTCATTACCCGATTTTAGCATTGTGAAAGCGTTGTTAAAGATTTAATGATAAATAATTATTTTCTATAGATTACAATGTAAAAAAGTCAATAAAATTCATTAAAACTTAAAGCGTTACAGACGACATTAATTTACGCATTAAAACAAGCATTAGCAACAGTTGACCACCTAAATAAAAGTCATTACCCGATTAGCATTGTGAAAGCATAAAAAGATTTTAACGAATTCTTAATCAATGCTTTTTTCCGGTAAGTGTTTTAATAGAATTCTTAATGATAGCTTTATGTTCGTCGAATGTCCGCCTCTAAAGCATTCATAAATAATTCTCAATTTAAAAAAATAAAAAAAATATTGAAAACAAAATTACTACAGAGAAATTTATTTTTTTATTTTATTTCATTTAACACATAAATTTTTAAAAATTTTAGGAATAAATAAATACGGATGAGAAATTTGAGCGCGCGAAGAGCATTTAATTTATAAATGTTTCAAATTATCTAAGTTTAATATAGATTTTTTGAATTTCGCTCCCGTAAGAAATATTTTTATGTAATACGGCGAAATAACTTGGACATTTACGTTAAAACCAATCAAATCTTTATTCAATTCAATAAATGAAGGTCTTTAACAAACAATTTAATTCAAGCAAGACTTTTCTACCCAGGATCAAAAAAGTAAGAACATTTGCAAATTAAAATCAACTTGCATTATCTTAATCGAAAAATATTGTTAAGATGGATCATCAGCCATATTAGTGCTGATAAAGTTATAAGCGGCATTCGAAACGACTAAACGACTGAGTGACTCATAATCGGTGAATCCTGAAAACAAACTGTTGTCGACTGTGCATCATTCCTCTGCTTTTCTGTTAGGATCCGATGAAATCCTCTAAAACTGTGAGTATTAATTACGATTCTTTTGTTATGCTGAAACTTGACTTAAAATATTAAAATTTTTATTTTCATAAAAGAGTAAATAAATATCTATAGTTTTGATTTAAATTAAATTGCCTTGTTTGGATTTGTGATATCGTGAATCATGCGTTTCTTTATTTTGCTTTAAGAATTTACCTGTGCCATCACTTCGTGGATACATATAGCATTATATAATTAGAATTCAAGATTCTGTTGGTAATTCAGAAATTCGTTTTACTCAACTAGTCAATGTGTGTAGGTAGGTATTTATATATATATAGAAAGTTATTAATTTATTATTTATTTATTGCCATGCAAAGCATTTCATAAATGAAAGTTATTTTCACAAAAATCAATACGCATTCAAGAATTGATTATTTATCATTACCAGAAAAATCCAACACTTTATATAATCTCACATGTGTTTATTTACATATAAAGCATGATAATATTGGCGAACAACAAATTTATATAAAAACTTTTTGAATTTTGGCGCGAATAAATCGCATATACTCATGAAAAGAACAAACCGCGTTTTTAAATCGTCACAACATAATCATTTTTTTCAAAATAA
>JAXIUT010000018.1:800779-815987 GCA_035586675.1 Eurytoma californica | reverse complement strand
AATAAATCGCATATACTCATGAAAAGAACAAACCGCGTTTTTAAATCGTCACAACATAATCATTTTTTTCAAAATAATTGATCTACTACGAAGCATGTATGGATCAGTCTTTAAATAAATCGCAAGAATATTGTTATAGATGTTTAACTAAAATTACAGTTTTGTTTTTATACGCAATTTATTTTTGTGAATTAATTTTTCAGCCTTTGATACGTTATACTTAATAAAATTATAAAGTATATTTAGTTTCAAAAGAAACGTTTTATTATGATATTTAGTCATATACATCACTATTCAAAATTTACTTTGTTATCTGTGATTCAACGTCTTTTCATTGAAAATCAGTCTGACCTGGCTGACAGTTCTGAAAATTTCGTGTTTTCCTGCTGGGTTGCTCTAGTATACATTTTTACTTGGTTGCGATGGAATAGGGTCTTAAAATATTTAGTTAGAACGGTATAGCACGTTTAATCAGCCTTTTTTCGATATTGAATCTCCGTAAATTTCAAGGCGTTTAAGATATTTTAACTCAAGCAAATATTTTTATTATTATTTGCCAGCATCTAACTGTTTTAACGCAAAGTAATAGTTACAGTTAACCAGGCAAATTTCATAGTTTGATATTTCCTCTTGTTATATCAACTATCCGAGGATGCATTGATCTACTGCTAAAGGCAATGTTTGAAAAGCTCCTACCAGCAGAATCAGCAGAAGCCCGATTTTAGGAAATTGCATGAGTCACCGAACTATCCCCCCGAAAACAAAGAGAAAATGTTGCATCATCGAGTTATCTTCGTTGAGCATCGCCGGGGCCGAGCGTTGCTTTGCGCCCACTTGGACTTGGGGTCGCTCAGGTGTCCGGCTGACCCAGAAAAGACCGCGGCGAGCGGGGAGCTTGCGATCGTCGTCGTCGCACGTGCAATTTTCCGCGGTCGTAGGCGCACGCGGAGGACGGGCCAGCCGGGCATCGATTTCACGTGCGTCCAAGCGGAAAACCGATCGATCCCTAATAATACGAGGAGGAGGCGGCGAAAGCTCGCGGTAAATCACGCGGCCGACTGCTCGGCTCGAGGGGGGAAGGGGGCCGCTGCCGTCGCGGTCATATTCCCGCGCCGATAAGCAGGTGCCCCGGCAGGACAGGCGGAACCGGCCCGACGGTGTGCCGTTCACCTGAATAAAACATGCCCCGGCGACTTTGACTATAAGCTCGCGGCGCGAGCAAAGTCGCACCCCCCGCCCCCAGCGACGGCCACCGCCGCGAGGATCTCTTCCCACCGGCGGAGCCCAATCCGACGGGCCGCGGATCCAGTCGAGTCCAAGAGACGAGGGGACGCCGCTCTATCGACTCGGCGGGGTCCGCGGGCGACGGCCCCCAGGAGTCGGCGCTTGGACGATCGCTACCGCGCTCCCCCGGTCGCGCAAGGTCGGGTGCGCGCGCGGCCGCGTCGGCGCTCTGGTCGCGGCGGTGCGGCGGCGGTGCTGGCGGTGGCGGCAGCGTCGGCGCTCGGGAAATTTATCAATACCAGCGCACGCCTAGTAGTCGCAGGCGGCGACGGGCTCGCTCCTCGGCGGACGACGACGTGCCCTCCCGGACGAGAGCCAGCCTTCAGCAACAACCCCGAGGCCCGTGACAGCTTACACCCAGGAGCCAGCAGTCCACTAGCCCAGCATGTGAGTAGCCGCGCAGCCGCTGCGAGCGTTTTTTACATTCGGCTGCTTTCCTGCCGCAGTGTCAACTCCGCGCACTGGGGCACGCACTGGAGCATGCCCCCGCGTGTAGGTGTGTCGCTCTGCTGTGTCGGTGCGCGAGCGACGGCCGTATTGACGCGACCGACGGCTCGTTTCGCCCCTCGAGAAACGTCCGACTGCATCCGCGAGCGAGCAAGTCGAGCTTTAGCTTAGCGTAACGCGCGCCTGCTCCCTCCCCTCCGCATTCTCTCCTCCACCCCCGTCTTCCGCCGTGCGAACTCCAGCCGCGACTAACTGGCCCTGTGACCGACTTCTGGTGCATTCGAATATTTGGCTCGCGCAAATTCACGCGTAACCTCCGTCGTGCAGGAGGTCGCCGCGGAGATATCGCGGTTCTCGCGTCGGCCTTCGATTAGATACGCTCGCGCCTTGCAGACGGATTGCGAGACCGAATTGAGATCGTCGTGTTTTTTCGCCGAGCGAAGTCGAGCGACATCCTCCGCGGCGATCCGGTCGTTGAATTGCAAAAGTTCATTGACGTAAGCGGAGCGCGTCGATGAATGAATAAATAAAATTGCATAACCAGGCGCAAATTGGTGGGAAGACGCTGCGGCCGCCGCGGGGTGCAGCTCGGCCGCAGCGGAGGGCGAACGAAGAAAAAAAAACGGGGAAGAAAGTGCGCCTTATCGCGGGAGGAGGAACGCGCCAGTCGTGCCTCGGCGGTGCGTGCTCCGAAAAAATCATGCCCAGTCACGTCCCGCGGCCGGCGGGCGATGTGCGACGGGGGTGGCGCGCGCGCAAGCGGGCACGAGCGGGAGAGGGGCGAAGAAAAATCGAATGAAGCCCCCGTTCCGAATTCAAAAGCCGCGAAGTCGAGAGAGACGGAGATACCGAGAGCGTGTCGGCGATCGATCGATGCGAGAGGGGGGCAGGGCGCTCGGGGGGCGAGGGAGACACTTAACGAATCGGGCAAACACGCAACGCGCATTTTCCGTCCGCGCGGAAAGCGCAGAAAGGGGGCGGCCCGTGCGGGGGGAGGACGAGGCAAATCGGGCGCGCGCGGAAGACGCGGACTTTTGAGGCGCAATTTCGCCGCTGGCCGAGCGTCTACTCGCTCGGATCGATTTTTGCCCGCGACGCCAGTCCGCCGCAGCACGTCGCTAAATTCCCGATAAAGCGCAACAAAGCTCGCGGCGGCGGCGGATGGCCGCTCATCCCCCTTGGAGAGCCAGACGCGCGTGCAGGTGCCTTCGCGCGGCCGGAGGCGCTGCTCGCCTCGAGGGCACCCGCGAGCGCACGTCCCTTTTGTTTCTTCTCGGAGGAGCCGAGGGAGAAAGCGTGAAAATCGATGATGCCGCGGGTTTTGTTGCAGAGCGCACTTTTCAAGGCTCCGGCCCGCTAAACGGAGAGCGACACTACTCGTTTGCCTCCTCGAGAGCAGTTGGGTGCTTGCAGGAGTCAATGAATACTGCATTGACTGCAGTCATTTTATTCTGTTGCAGTATTCCCATACTTTTTAACGCGTTTCGTAGAATACTGGAGCCCATGAAAACTTTACTTCTTATATGATGCGTTACATTCATTTAAACGATGTTATCATCTTTCTTAATCTTCATTTTTATAATCTGTGATAAATGAGTATGATAAATCTAAAAAGAATATACTTTCAATATTTTGCAAAAGTATCGTTAGAATAGAAATAGTAGAGAGGACGACAAAAAAGATAATATTTTGTGGTAATTTCATTGATTTCTGCATTAGCGGAATACGAAGGATTGAACAACAAGTAGGTTTCATTACTCCCGAAATTATGCGCAATGGTCTCCGACTTATCTTCGTGCCAATTTTATCTTCAATCAATGTGAAAGGCTAAAAGCAGCTACGGCCGAGAAAGTTCAGTAGCATTATCACTTGAGCACAAATGAACAATTTCTGAAAAATACCTTTTTAAATGCTATAATGTTTTGGGTACTATCATAAATAGTATAATCTACTACTTAAATTATGCATTAGTTGGTGCATTAAGTTGAAGCAGAAAGGAACTGTACTTCTTTGACACAAAAGAAGGTCGATTTTTTAAAAATAGTCATACTTGTGACGTCAATTACGACACCAGCTGCCATTTAATTCACCTTACGAAATCTTGTTTAAAAAACATTATAGTTCTTTTAAAAAGT
The DNA here is from genome assembly GCA_035586675.1 of Eurytoma californica. NCBI lineage: Eukaryota > Metazoa > Arthropoda > Insecta > Hymenoptera > Eurytomidae > Eurytoma > Eurytoma californica. The sequence goes on along the minus strand of JAXIUT010000018.1, from coordinate 812,121 downwards.
TTCTTTTATGCAAGTCGTGCTGCCTACAATATTTTTCTATACTCAATTTGCTTTTAATTGGCGCAGTGATAGATTGACCCTCGCGAATTTAAATGGCAATTTGCGGAAGATTTTCTTAAAAGAAAGAAATTTAAAGGATAAAAGGATGATGATAGTAGTGTAAAATGTGAAAGTGACGAAGCTATGAAAACGAATACCTGCTACGCGTCGTACCCGCATTTCTATATTTAGATAATCAATGGCGGAACGTATATTTGCAATGATATCGCCAGCAGATTGTTGAAAAACATTAAGGAACATTATCTTATGCAAATGCTATCAAAACATTTTTATCCGCAAGGATTTTGCTTCCTATTTTATATCCATTTTGGTTTTTAATTCAATTAAAAAGTAATGAGTTTACTTTTGAGATAACAATAATAATAGTATGCGATTCACTACATTAGTTTCTCAGAAATTCTTACTTGTCGAATTAAAATAAAAGGTTTTTTATACCTACAATAAAAATAATATTCTTCGTCCTCTTTCTTACATGCTTAAGAGCTTTAACAAAATGAAATATGTATAACGTTCTTTTTTGTTTTCAGTAAGTTATACACATTTTACTTCAGTAAAATGTTTAAATTGAAAATGCCAATATAATTCGCTCTGAATATATAACTTATGAATAACGTTTATTCCAAATGAAAAAGTGGTATTTAAATTAAAATTGTCCTTCGCATTTTGCTATAAATCGGAATGTTCTTGTCGAATGTTAGTCGCAGGGATTCGCTTTCTTTGAGTGTCGCACGCGTAGAGGTCAAGTGGGTCGGCATTATTCTGGTCCACAATGCTGCCTACAGCGGGATTATCTGTTGTCCGGAAGCGATTTTTACGATTCACTTTTTTACGCTTATTTCCTTTTCCTTTCCGCAAGATAATATACGTAATTAAGCAATGTTCAACAATGTGCTCTTTACGCCTACGCAATGCATGTGCGACACTTTTATCTAACGGCACATACGTTATTCCTGGGTTCCGGTATCACTTTGACGAAAATCCACCATACCTAGGGGAAATTGGATTTTCTCGCATATTCCATTTCCTTTGATTTATTATCTCAAAGTAAAATATAAATGTGTCTTTTGAAATTTTAATTGAAAATGTTCGTCAATAAATCTTAACATTAAATGCCAGATTATTATTAGCTTTCAATTTTTTTTGAGTTTACAGAGATTTATAATACATCCAATTTTTAAAGTTTTCAAAATATCTGTTTGTAATAAATTTTCCTGGTAATTGAGGTACAACGCGATATAATAAACAGTAAATTTCTTATGCAGCTCGCAAAGCCACAAGATAATTTAATATTCACTGGATACTTTGAACCTATGTACATTGCACTGCTGTTAATTAAATTTGGTTAAAAGCTTCTTTGGCTGAATTGCACAAATTAAATGATAATATGAATAAATTGTAAAAACTAAAAATGTTCGATAATGAAATAAAACTGCTTCTGACAGGTAGTCATTTCTCTATTTATACTTTTTATCACAAAATTATTAATTATAGAGACAGGGAAGGTAAACGCTTATATTCCAGAGAAAAGTTATTTGCGTTAGCTTTCATTTTATCGCAATTTCAAGACTGCACAAAGCGCGAATAAAAAATTAACTTGAATTATTTCCGAGCAAGTAGAAAAGAAATCGTTAAAAGTAGACTAGATGAAAGTGTAAAAGGAGAAATTGATTTTTAACGGAATACGATGGGTTTTAAAGGGCAACCGAGGGCGGACTTGCCCCCGATGCTGCTGGGGGTGCGGCCCCGGGCGCCGGGGGCTCCGACGGCATCGTCGGCGGCCCGAGGACGCCCCAGCAGGTTGCCGCCCAGAAGCGGCTGCAACAAACGCAGGCGCAGGTCGACGAGGTCGTTGACATCATGAAGACGAACGTCGAGAAGGTCCTCGAGCGAGATCAGAAGCTTTCGGAGCTTGACGACAGAGCTGGTGAGTCATTCGTATACGCGTATCTCTTTCTCGAATCAACGAGCCACCGACAGATTTTTTTTAATATTTCAATTACAATTTTCTGTCTACTTTATGATGTAAGCTTTTCATTACGTATGTAATCTTTCATCGGAAACGCTCACGACATTGTTTAATGTTGCATTATTTGATTTGATAGTCAACGCGATAATAAAATCAATACGAAGAATATTAATAAAGTTTAATGTCTTTATAAAAAGGCAAGTTAGACAAGTACACCCTGTGTGATCAATACCATCAACTTTCTTGACTATACTCAATCAGTTTAGTCACGCATTTGGATTGTACATATTTCTAACGGTGTTCAGATTTCATTTCTAACTTTCTGTCAACGTCTATAGATGAAAAAAAAATAAGAGTTATTAAAAACTTTTCAAACGCAGTATTATTATTTAAATATTTTTTGTTATATTATTTTGAAATTATATTGCCTGTTCATGCAACATGAAGATGATTTAATTTTGTATCTCTCGTTTTGTAGATGCGCTCCAGCAAGGTGCGTCACAGTTCGAACAGCAAGCTGGAAAATTAAAGAGAAAGTTCTGGCTGCAAAATTTGAAGGTAATTCAATAATATTGCTCTGCATGATTTATTTACGATTTTCGTTAGTCACAGAAATAGTAGAAGGATCGATAGCACGAAGCTGCATAATTCAATAACATTCGTTTATCGAATAATCTAATTTTAATCTTTTTTTTTATTTTTAAGAAAAAACTTGAATAAAATTTGAACTTTAAATTAATTAACGTTTTAGAAGATAAAAATAAAAAGATTTGTAAGTTGTAAAAATCATTAATAAAATTAATTGTTTCTTATTCAAGATGATGATTATAATGGGCGTCATCGGATTAATCGTGCTGGCCATCATTGTCGGTGAGTAAAAATCCTTCTATAATTTGCTTATCTCAAAAAGCTACCTCAAATACTGGCCACATAACTGTTTAATGTCGAGAACGCAGTGTTATGTGTACCTCGCCGTACTTTTCACCGATGAATTCAGACATTCGATTGGGCTTAATAAAATAGTTTCTTTAACAAAGCGCCACGTGTGCATCAAGCTAGTTGACAAAGAGACTTCAAATTCAGAATAAAACAATGTTTTTATCTGATGGCAATCACTTTTTTAGTTTGAGGTCCAATAGCCGCTTAATTCCTTATTTTCAATGATTAAAATGAATTTTGTACTCCGTTTCTTTGTCCATTGAATTTTTAAAGTAATTGCTACAAAAGATATTCCAATAATTTCACTTTTAAAGTATATATAATAAAAGCTTAGATATCGTGCTTACTTAAAGTTGCGTCTGAACTTGTCGACTTTGAATACATACATTGTGTTCAGTTTGTGCATTGTTGTACCATGCACGGGAATCAACTTAAATGCTGAAACAAAATTTTTGCATACAACCCAAAAATCATTAATATATGTTTTCTACAAATACAATATTTAATACATGCTTCCCAATTCCTCTAATGCTGTCTCTTAATGATCGATTCGAAACAATACTCCACCTAATTAAAAATATTTAATGAAACTTTATTTTTTTAGCAGATATTTAATTCTCAACTGCCTACTTGATTTTTTATAAGCATATCACAACTCATTATTCTAGCTTTATACTTTTACTTGCAGCTTTAACAGTTTCGATTTTTTAATAAATTTTGTACAGAATATTTAACTTTTTTTTATGATTTATAAATAATTTTCATAACACGGATATAGCAATTTTTTTAAGCATCATTCAATTATTTCTTAACATACAAGTAATTTTTTTTCTTCATTCAAAAAATTTTTTTTTAACTATGAAGTAAAAGAGAAAAGTTGTCAATTTATTCTTATTACTAATAAATATTCTTAAGGATTCTACTAACAAGTATAGTTTATTAAAAATACATCGTTTCTAACGTGTGACTTTCTATGTTTCTCTTTTTCGTCTAGCAAACTTCATGTAGGCGCGCTGATTGGTGGAAGAGATTTGTGTGTGCGTGAGTCAGGTAGCAAACGCGACATTGTGTCTCTTTTTTTTTACTGTGTAGGTTGTTCTTACCCGTAATTTAAAGTCCTTATAAAAGTGGATGTTACGTATTGTTGATTGTTCTTTTTATTCTGTATTTTTTTTTATTTTTTATTTCCTTCAATTGTTTTATTTTGAAGGTCAGCATTCCTTAGGAATCACTGGATTGATGTTCCGTTGTATATTTTGTCTAACGTTTCTATATATAGATTTGCTGATGTATTCTGTCGCTATCTGTCTCTATATGAAACTATCAACACAACTCTGATAAAGAAATTCCCATATTCAAAGATGTTTTAAATACTTGGTTTATAAAGACTGATTTGGTTTTGTTAGAAATTGCTTTAGACTAGCATGGTAAAATAATGATTTTACGTTGACGTCTATACCACAAAACGGATTTTAGTATTAGAGTTTAGAAATGGGAATAATTGTTGGTTTAATCGTTTTGTTTTTGAATTGGGAATTATCGTACTAACTCCTTTGGAGTAAAGACAACTTTACTAACCAAGGCTTTTCTGGTTTTATAAATAAATTCCAGAAGCTATAATTCTCTTCTATTATTCTAATCTGAAATTTCATTTCAATAAACAATGCTGTAAAAACTTAAAAAAAAAATCAAAACTAATTTTTAAATATAAAGGAACATTTCGTTGCTTTATCGATGCAAAAATAATATTTATAAAGTTTTTACACCATTGGCAAAAATAACACATATGTTCATCTCTATACTTACTCTCTTAACTGTATCTGTAAAAGTATCTATGAATTGAAGCTTATGTACATTACTGAACATAAAAAGTTTTATGTAGGAAAAAATTACCAATATGATTTTACTATGAAAAGAAGTAAATATTTACAGACCGCTGTTTTCCACTTGGTGTATTTTTAAATGTAACGTTGTACACTACTAACCAAAGAAACTTTACAGTACGATGCAAACTACTATATTGCATCTTTAAAACTGCCTACGATGTTATGTGTCTGTCTGTTTCTACTAACAACCCTTCTTAAGTACTTTCTTCGAAGCTAGTCCCAGACGCTGAAACATACACGTTAAAAAGCAATGTTGAAATGTCAAGAAACGTAATCATTTTCATAGCCAGAAGGCTGTAAATTTGAATTTTTCAACATTGCGTGACATGACTGACAAGAAGTTGACAAGAAGTTACTTATATCTTCCTATTGATAAAATACTTAATATTTCCTGTTCATGAACCTTCGACTATTCTACTCAATACGGTAAGCTATGGACATTCTCTCTTTATATTGGGCACTCTACTTTTTTCATCTTTTTATCTTCGATTGTATTTTTTCATTTTTCAATCAAATGCAAAAGGTCGATGATCTTTACATTTTAAGACTTTTCTGTTTTATTCACTGGAAGAAAGAAAGCTCAAAAATTTAATTCATTAAAACTTTCAATTTTTTATATACAAAACAATTTTTGAAAAAAATTTCTATTTTATACTCTAAAAATGAAAGTTTGCAAAGTACTATATAATAAAAAGGATCTTAGAAAAACTCGTAGAAGAGTTTTAATGGATTTTTCCATCTATAATTTAGAAAGTAAAACTAGTATTTTTTAAATCTATTTTTAAGCATCTCTTTGGCATGCCAAAATTTTTATACTTTTCACACTGACACACCATCATGCCAAATTTCTGTAAATATGAAACAAATATCAATAGCACTCGAACATTTAAATATAAACACTTAAAAACAGTTTACTGGGACGATCTTCGTGCTTAAAAGCAAAGCTTTTCGATGTGTGTAGTAACTATCAGTTGTAAGGACTTTGGTACAAATAATAGGAACTGTAAATCTGTGCATGGCTTAGAAATTTTCCAAATGTGCATGATAATCTGGTTAGTCATAAGAATACATAAACGTAGTAACTAAGTAATCAGAATTAGTTTTATCTTTCAAATTCTCTATATGGCTTTATCAAACTGTCGTATTAAGTATTTTTCTTTAGCCTGTGAACTACGTATAACAAATATATTAGCTTCAAAATATTGTACTATTTCTATTTTTTTCTGTAAATAATCGGTTGTTTAGAAGGCGAAAGAAAAATATTTTACCAAATTGCGCAGTTAAAAATTGTTGGTAATTACTAATACTAAAACATTTTAAATAGACAAATTAGTTATTCAATTTATTTATATGACTTAAACATGAGTCGTTTACTGCTACTTATATTGCATGCTACTGGTTCTTAGGATCATATCTGATGGACGAAAAAAAAATTACCTCTAATACTTTGATTATTAACTGAAAACTAAAGTTAAAATTATCCAAATAGTGCATGTTTAAATTTTATACGGAAAATGCTAGTAACGTTAAATTCATTACTAATTTTTAATGAAATCCAATGAATATGTCCATCAGCAATTTGATAGTATCGATACAGTCATCTAAAATCTTTGGAAATGCGTTATTTTCAGCGAGCACTACCGGAGGAAGCGAAGACAAAGTTTAGTCACGCGAACTCGGAAAAAAGGAGAGGCGAACGTCGCCTTTTCTTTTGGTGCGACTGTCGTCTCGTAGTTACAGCATCTTTTTTCAAAATATTGTTTTCCAAATAAAAAAAATTTTCTTCACGCGCGAAACGAATAAAAAGTCTTTTTCCTAAGAGCTTTTTATTCGAGTTGTGTGTGAAGTTAATTGATCTTATTAGACATTTAAGGTATTCTATGCATTATTATTTTAACTTCATAGGTCGGAATAATAATACTAAGATCGTTATCAAACTAATATAATGTTTAATGATGTTTATAAATGTTTATTTATGGACGGGACCATGTCAGAATTAGATAATTAGCAGCGCCGTTTATCATCATGTGTTGTTTGTCATTATTCAACAAGAATAAAATGCAGCTATATATCGTGGCTTGTGATTTCAGAATACGATGAATTATCTTAAAAATGTTTAATTGGTATCCGCAATAGACTTGTAATGCGAAAAATTGTTGAAATAATGTTCAAATGCGAATTACAATCTGTAATATATGCAAATCTCATTATTATTTATTAAACGCACGAATTTAATGGTCCTCGAGAATGTGCTGCTTTAAAAAATTATTGAATAAAAATTAATTAAAGTAGCTCCAAAATTTCAAAGGCGAGATGTTTCTTTATTTCCTTCACCAAAAACACAAAATTTCTTGTTACCAATAAGACCCTCGTTCAGACGAAGCAGAAAGAGATAGAGCGAGATTGACAAAGCAGTATAAATATCTAGTCTATCTAGTAATTGTATGAGCCGAAAAAATTTGTCAGACACATCAAACACTTATAGGTAAGAAACAATCAACGATTCTGAATGTGCACGTCTGCGTCTCTCATATATGCATGATACTTTTACTATACCGTTAAGTACTAAATTTATTCATTGTAAGTCTTAAAAATGTGAATTTTATCTTACATCATATACATTTCATGATAGATAAATTCGATTACCATTTACACGAACAAACGCACAATTTTTTAACATTTTTTAAAAATAATATGAAACTACCAAATACCAAGGATCAACTGAGAAGGTTTGCGACAGGCACATAACATGACATAACTGTACATGAGACATCCAAATCTCAGAAAACTTTGTGAGATACTATACCTGCAAAACATTAATTTTATTTATGGGTTTTATAACAAATGATTAATTCTGTAAATAACATGTAAATAACATAAATAACATAACCCAATGGCAACCGTGTTATTTACCAACTAAAATTCTATTTTTTTTACATATACTATATTTAAATGCACATATATATTTCACTATAAAATCCACTTTGATAGTTATTACAAAATATTACATCTGTGAAAATTTCATTGACTTGTTTCTTACAATTTGTGAGCCGACGGTACTTTGTTACAGTTTGTCCTGGTAAGTGAGCTTAAGACATTGTTTTAGTAAAAAAACGGGTTTACAATGTTTAGCTATTGTAAATGCACTTCGTGTTACGTTCGTACGACATCGTACCACCTACATACGCGCAGCAATATGTAGGCAATGATAAAACACAGTAACTACAAAACATCGATATCGCTCTGAAACAAAGGTCGTTAGAGGAGTCCCGCTGAGAGGGCAAGAATGTCTTACACTCAATTACCGGGTCAGCGAACACGATCGAGAAAAAGAAACAAAAGAAATTAAGAAACGAAAGAAAAGACGTAAAAGGAGAAAGGACTCCCTCGCGAGGGAAAGGAGGGAGTCGTGCGAAAGAAGCCTCGAAGCGGAAAGCCCTTGACTAATCAGGTGCGTTTCTCCTCCACAGCGAAATTCATGCCGGAGTCAGCGCCAGCTCCGCCGCCCCCGATGTACCCGCCGTACCAGCAGATGCCGCCGCCGCAAGGGGCTCCCCCGGCGGGTGGAGCGCCCGCCCCGGGAGGGAACCCGGCGGCCCCGGCCTTCGTCGGGCCGCCCAGCCTGCTCATCTAGGCCCCCGGCCGCCATCGTCAGCCGCCGTCGCGCCTCGAGTGATGACGGCGACCGTAGACCCAGCTACAACATTTACTCACTCTATACGCAGCTACTATTACTCTACTTACCAGTACTCAGTAATCACCTACGCCATCCGGCAGCTCTACTTACTCGCTTGGCAGTAGCAGTCGCGGCGGCAGGGGCCCAGGGCAGAGGGAACCCTTCTCGGTGGTGGGGTTCCCGTTGCCCGCAGCAAGCCCCTCCGCCCTAGCAGCAGCGCTCCTATTGTGTACCCGGAGAATGCGCGACGCGAGCGCGCGGCGCGGAGGCAAGGTGCTTGCCCATAAATGGACGTCTGGCCAAGACTTTGTCTCGTCGGCGCCGCGCACGCCGGGCGAGCCCGGCCCGTGGCCGCGCCCCGGCCGAGTCCCTTGCTTGTATCACTTAATGGACTGACCCGGAGCGCGTCGACCCCGCGGCGAGCCCGGCCGGGCGGCGAGGCGCGCACACCGCCAGGAGAGCAGCCCCCGCGCGCCGAGGCCCTGGGCCGCGGCGCCTCGCGGCGGGAGGGAGCGCCGGGCCGCGCGGGCTTCTTTAAAACCCTGGGGAAGCTCGCGGAAAGCTCGCCGCTTCCTCCGAGCAAGCCACTATATATATACTCACTACGACGGCGAGCTCCTTCGCGACCCGGAGGCGCCGCGGCGGCGCTGCGCGGAAACGACGCAGGCAAGACGTTTCCCGCGCGGCCGAGATTTGCGTTTATCGCGAGCACGTTTTTGCGGCTTGGCTCTCGAAAGGTGCGCCAGTCGGCATCACGATTCGCATTGGGCGAGCGCACGGCGCCTCGGCAATGCGGCGTGGACGAGCGTCTTCGCGAGTCACTCAAGCGGGCCTCAGACGGCCAATATGGAATTTATTTCGTTGAGGACAGACGTGCTGGAGTCGGGAGGGACATTTAACAGCGCTGACTTGAATGACAATGGTAGATTCTGCCAGCTTTTTAGGGCAGAGGTTGTATTGTTAAAAAAGAAATAAATCGTCCCCGAGAAAACGAACGATTGGCTGCGCGGAATTCTGAGTCGTTGCGTAGATCGCGTCAACGACTAGTAGTGGCTGAAAGCATTTTGCGCACTCAATTTCAATGGAATACGTGACATGTTGCGCGGGGGAAAAATACGCGTGCTTCGTCGCTAGCGGATTCTCGTAAATTGTCTGTAAGGACAAGAATCTTGAACTAATCTACTTGGATGGAAATTTTCTAAACTTTAATTTCTTTTAAACTTTTATTTCATCATCAAAACTCATCGAACATTGCACATATAAATAAAACAATGATCCAACACGTACATATAAATATTCCCTATCGTAATGTAATACAAGAAATTTTAACTCAAAAGTATATATCATACTCTTAAATAATTCCGCTTGTAATGGTATTTAGAGTTTAGATGCTATTCTTTCTAGAGTCAAGTAACTATTTCATTTAAATATTATAATACCAGATAAAATTTACAATATTCATTTTGATTATCCAATAATACAATTATATATATAGATTTTAAATATAAGTACTTTATCGAAAATATTAAATAAAAAAAAATTGTACGTTAGTAAAAGGTAAAGGTAAACCAGACATACGTATAGTGTTTGGCAATTACTAGAATTATTTCGTATGTATTTCAACTATAAAATAATTAAAATATTAACAGTTTTATCCTTATTAAAAGTATTGAGGGGATGTCGGAAGTTATCATCTTTCTAAATAAAATATGTCGTTCAAATGAGACTTCCGACCGTCGCTTAATCAGGCAGAAATTTTCTACTCTTATTAGAATTAGACGAAACTACTTATTTAAACAATTGCTTTTTCCTTTCAAACGTTAATTTCAAGAAAAAAAAAACAAAAATTAAAAAAAAATAAAGAACGTAGTCGGTGAAAAATACGACCGACGGCATTAAATCTCAATGCGACAACAAATGTTTATTACATAAGCGCATAAATATGCGCTATGAACCTATGTGTAAATAAAATAATAAAAAAACAAATCACAATATCGACATAAGATAATATCAATAAATGTTACGGTAATATGTCGATATATAACAAATAAAAAGAAAGAAAATAACGATAGATAGCATAAACTCATGATAATTGTAGTTACAATTTTAATTTAATACTTCGCTTGAACATCTGATTGAAGTATTTCAAGTCACATCAGCATTAAAAGGCAATTACCCATAGAAGTAAATATATTGCTTAAATATATAATATCCTTAATAGATAGAGATAATTTAATTAATTAAACTCAAATAACCAAATTATTATCTGCAGTTTAAAAATAATTGTTGCACTACTAATAATTATTCACAATTATTCTTATTTAAGGAAAAACCTATTTTTAAATTGAAATAAACTTAAAAATTGTATTGTAATTAGATATCATAATAAATTTTTGAATAGATGTGAAATATTTATTATTGTAAATTGTATGGCTTTTATTTAAAATATTTCATTATAGAAATCGTAATAAATAACAAAATATCATTCCTTATAGGCCTATACGATAAATAAATAGTCGATTAACTAAAACAAAAAAAAATATAATCATCGCTATTTGTTGAACTGTAAAAGTTTCTCCGTCGTAATTCAACTGGCCGTTGATTATTGCAAAATTCAAGAGAGTTGTATGCTAAATATAACTATAATAATTGTTACCTTTAAATTAATAGTTTATACGAATGAAAATCAATTTCGATGCATCGTTACGTCGTTCCTAATTGAAGGGATGATAAGTGCAGATGAAAATTGACCTGCCCGTAAATCATTATTGTATACCTACATAAAAATAAAAATTACAAAAAGACCAATTTTTTC
>JAXIUT010000018.1:764916-792515 GCA_035586675.1 Eurytoma californica | reverse complement strand
CCCCCCCCCCCCCCCCCCCCCGCCAACCCCCCGTTCGACTTGGCAATTTGATTGCAGTAATTTTATACCTCGTCGCCTTGCGATGCCTATGAGCTTCGCTAGTGGCATCTCGCGCTCTCGTCCTTCCACTTTTTTTTTCGGCAAGCTCTCTCTCCCCTTTTTGCTCGTCGCATCTCCACCTTCGTCGTCTCTCTACTCGCTACAAAATCTCTGGCTCTTCGTTTCTTTCGTTTCTTTTTCTTTTTACTTTAGTATCACATTTCATACCTAAGACGTTTTTTCAAACTTTTTTTTCGCAGAATTTCAGAGAAAGTTACTCGGTTAATTTATACTTGTATTTGTATAGTCGATTCAAGCATTGCATTAGAAAATTAATACGTTTCGCTGCTTGTACTTGTTTTTTTTTTCACGGAATTTAGCGTAGCTTTTCCAACACTCGCGGGATAAGTGAGTAATAGCACTTGGACCGTTTGCGATGTTAGGGAAAAGGTACACGGTTAAAAAAACGTCCCTTTGCGTGTAAATTTAATCCAGGCTTTACAGGATTCTGCAGAAGCACAGGAGAGCGAGGAAGAGGCCGTAGATGTGCCGGCTCGTGGAACTGTTGGAGAGGGCGCCGCCGGTCTCGTATTTGAACTGCTCGCCGAGCACCTCCGCTCTCACCGTTCGCTCGCGCGGTTTTCCTTTTCGAATGAAGGCAGAAAGTTCTGAGACAGAACGTACAAAAAACAAAACAGTCGCATGGTTATTAAGCGTTACATCATTATTGCGTGAGCGCAATAAAAAAAGAAAAAAATTGCATTTGTCTACTGTTGGTGAATCGATGCATGCGGTGGAGAGAAAATGCAGTCGCCGAAATTATTGATATTTTGTATTGATTATTGATATTAATAATTTAACTTAACTGGTAGTGAACGATCTGATCAAAAAAATTATTGAAGTAATTTTTTATTAATAATTGTAAAATGTTGCTGTTATTGGATTATTACATTAGTGCTTGTTTACTTTAAGTATTAAATAATTTAATAAATACATTTTATTAATCTTAAAAATAATAATAATTTTGAATGCACCGAAAATCCTTACAACCTTGAGATTATTTAGGATATGATTTGTTACGATGATTTCTTTTAAACCAGTTCATGCAATTTTTATATAACAAATAATAAAGAATCATTTTTTTATATTTACCTTCTTCAGTGAGGTCGTTGTCGAAATCAACCCTAAGGAAGACCGACATAGCCATTTCCCACAGCTCGTTTTTGCCATTCTGAGATGGGCCCACAGATCTCCTTTTTCGGCCGTATCCAATCTTACCATTGCTGCACTCGATCTGCAAAGGAAATGGTGAGGGTGTTTCAAGCGGTGTAAATTTCGTTCAAGAAAATTAACGCGCATCTGCTAAATAATTTAAAGATTTTTTTAATCTCGAATCCGAACCGTGAAAAGGCGCTTGGGAACTCGCTGTATTTAAGTAGATAGGTTACATGTGTGGTTGGTCATTTAACTTGAAATATTTTCCCTGTTTGATCGGTTTAAAGTATTAAGAGGCATTAAAGAAGCCCCCATGCCTATATTTTTGCTTACTTAACTCGACAAAATCGTTAAATATAAACCGTGACACTCGCAAGTAGACGAAAAAAGCTTTAAAGCCTCAGAAAATAAAAGATTTTGCCATCCAATTAAGGGAGATGACACATTGTCGGATAAAAATGGCCGAAAGACACTCGAGCTAAAGCCAAAGTCGCAGCTCGCGTAGCCGAGCGAAGTGTAGGTAAGTAAAAGGAGGCGGACTCGAAACAAGTTTTTCCGCACAGCCGCGCGTCCCCCCGCTCGGCCGTCCCCTCTCGCATTATTTCCTCGAGTTCAGGGTTCGAGGAGCGGCGCGCGGGGGGAAAAGGACGAGGCGCGTGTTTATACAGCGGCCGGCTAAATAAATTTCAGCTGGTGTCCTTCGGTGCGCCGCGCGCGATTGAGGCGCTCGGGAAATTGACTTACCCCGCGACATTTGCCCACACAAACGGTAACGGTACCGTGGAATTGCACGTAGCTGCTCTCCGGGAACTTGAAGGCGCGGAACTTGGCGGACAAGAAGTGCCCGTTCACCGTCTCGAAGTTCTCGAACAGGAAAGGATCCACCGAGCATCTGAAAGTAAGAGTTGACCATTGTTTTCAGTGGCTGCCACTGGCGCGGCTACCGACATTTTTACCCATTCCTCAAAGTCGTTTGCTAAACGATGGCCCGCGCCGATGCTAACTTAGGTGCTATATTTTACGCTCGATTTGCTTTGAAAATGCTCGCAAGTAATGAAAGAGCACACTTTTTTTCCACTTGTTAGATTTTTCGTGAACAAAAGATAGAAATAATCGATCTTTAAAGTTATTTGTTAAAATTTCATCTCGAAGTGAAATAAAAAAAAATATAACAAGAAAATAATTAAAATATGCTAAGCTGAAATAGTTGGAATTGTAAAAATTTTAATCTGGAATGCTAGGTATATTGTGTATACGTGTAAAAAGTGAATTATGAAGAAGGAGGAATTTTTCTTACCCATTGTAGATGATAGTCTCTTCCTGGCTCTTCGTGTCAGTAACCTGCATATGAGTCACTAAGAGTCCATAAACCTTAGCCGCTTCCTCACTTAAATATATTTCCATTTGTAATGGCGTTCCAGGTTTGACAACTAATTCATCCTTGATAATTTTATTTCCTTGTCTGACGTTGAACAACAGCTTCGGTTCCGACGCATTACCCTCCAACGATGCCAGGACTGGCGTATTCCTACAATGAGATCGGTACCATTTAAACTCTTTACATTTACATTTGTCAAAGAGGAAAGTGCAGGATATTTTTCAATTTACAACTCTTCTCATTTTTAATGCCTTGAAGCATAACATACACAGTAGTTTATCAAGTAGATCGTAAAGCTACGCAGAACCTATAATTGAGCCTACAGAAATTTTATTTTTGCTCTCAAACTCCACTGTATTTACTACATTATAATTGAAATAATTGACATTTTAATTACAAATGAATAAAAGAAAGAAAAGCATTTAAAAGACACGGTACACTTAATTAAAACGAAATGGCAAATACGGTTAGGCGCAGTTCGTAAATACCGCGCGATAATTGAGTAAAGCATCCGTGTCGAGCCCACGCCCAGGCTAAATGGCATCGGCAACATAATTTGCTTAGAGCTTAACAGCTTCCTACGGTTATGCGCCGGGGGAGCGAAATCAGCCGTTATAACCGACCCCAGAATGGGACTCACGGGAGCAACAAGAGAGCGACCGACAGTATCGGCTTTAACAAATCATTGCGGCTTATTTAAAGGAGCGTTTCCTCGTTGAGCACAAAATTATCTCGCCGGCCCCTCTTCCCCCCTCCTCCCGCTCTCGCCTCTTACCTTATCGCCGGGATAATTTGTACCTGCGCGGCGGCGCGCCCCTTATTCGAGCCTCCGCCTTCCTGTGCGACTCGCGTCCTGATCGAACGAGGGCAGCCTCGATAAAGCTCGACGCAGATTTAATTGGGAAAAGCATCGCAGCCTCGCCGGCATCCCGTCATAATATTTGCAAAATACAATCTCCTGCCCATTCCGGGTGCTAGCCGCTACGTCTGACAGAGGCGCTGGCCAGGTTGTAAAGAAAGGCCCTGTTTCAATAGTGCAGAGCCGAGGCACGGAGAGAAAAAGAAACAGTTCGACGATGTGCGAACAAAGTTTGATGGGAATTCTTCTGTGCTATGCAAAGTGCTTTTGAGTAATCAACTGAGTTGCTGCGGGAAACCTCGATTTTGTAACTGCAAGTGCTGTATAACTGTGTACATTGCTCTTGTCGCGAGATCATCTTTAATGCGTGTAAGTACGTGCGTTAAATTAGTCGCAGGTGTCAGGATGTCCATGAATAAAACATTACCTAATAGTTTATTAATCACGTTGCTTGCTTTAATAAACCTAATTAAAGATACTTCTTTATGATACAGTACTACTTATATTATTTCACTTTATTTTTTATCTGTTTATTGCTTTTCTACATTAAGTAGTTGATTACACAATTTCTTCTTCTATTAAGTATTACAGTATATCCCTGGTACGATTTTTGGCCAAATAAAAAAATTCAAAATAATATGAACTATGCTTCATTTGAAATTATGACCGCAGTTGAGTTTCCCTTTGTATCCGCGATTACCTTCAATCAAGAACACCCCATTATTATTCCACGATTGTTGAAGCTTTTTTACCCCTTCGAAAGAATTCCCTCTTGCCTTCTACTTAAAGTATTGCAGCCGCGACACAAAAGACAGTGCGGAGTTCCTTCCCTTAACTAAAATCTATCAAGGTATCCATCTCCGCGCGTCTAATATGAATAGAGGCGGCCGCGCGCGGGGTTGCGCGCGTCCGCCGCGTAATAGATAAATTGGCCGGCGATAGATAAATTGTCCCGCAACAAAGAGAGAAAGGGGAGGGGTACGAGCGACGCGGGCCGCGGCGATGCCTTTGATCAGGGCGCCGGGCTCCCGCTGCGCGATCGCTGCTCCAATCTGCTCGGCGCGTATTTATGTGCCGCGCGCTTCCGAAGATGCGCCGGCGACTCGGGATTATCGATCGCCGCGCAAACGCTCACCCGAACGAAGCGCCAGCCGCCGCATTGTAACGAGAGGACCGAACCCGCGAGGCTGCGGAAGCACGTATCGGCGAGTCCAGGTGGATGGATTGAGCTTAATAGATAAAAAGGGATTAGCTGATTTTCTGCCACGAGCCAGCAGTCGTTCGTTAAAGAGAGCGAACGTTTTTGTGGGTATTGGTGTAACAGAGCGTTTGAGAGCCTTCGCACGCTGCTTCAGACTTGTAATTTTCAATTATTACGCAGCGATTGTATATGTTTTATTTTGTAGTACCGAGTTCGATCGTGCAATACTGAATGGCTAACAAAAAGTGAAGCGAAGAGAAACAAACTATTTAGAGGATTTCACGCGTTAAGTATCGTTAACTTGCGTCTGGCCATTTCCATCTGTTTCTACTAGTAGTACCGAGTTCGATCATGCAATACAGAATGGCTAACAAAAAGTGAAGCGGAGAGAAACAAACTATTTAGAGGATTTCACACGTTAAGTATCGTTAAGTTGCGTCTGGCTATTTCCATCTGTTTCTACTTAAGACATCAGCATTTTTTTTTCTACTCGTATATCAAAATATTTTTTAGTTATAATTTGAAAATATTTTTATAAAATTTAATAATGAATAATTTCTAATGAATTTGTGTGTGTTAAAAAAAAATGTTAAATTTAATTATAAAGATAATGATTTATTTTTTTCATTGAACAAGCATTACGATTATACTGATAAGAAAACTACTCTTCAGGGCAGTGCATTTGAATAATTTCACTTGGCATACTAAATTTATCATTTGTTCAGCATAAAGTTGCCTCATACAAGTACAACGATTACGACCGTAACTTAAATACAAGCTGCCTCCAAGACTTTCTCACATAAAATTTGCACAGACATTTCTCACAATTTCCTCAGTACATTTGAAGTACTTGTCCATAAAGATCGGCGCGGGGCATCGAAATTGAAGGCACTTAAAATATCGGGATGACAGGGTACAAAGTAAGCGGACGCAAAGAGCAACACAGACCTCATATTACCTCGGCGTCTTATTAAAAGTCCCCCCGGCCGGGTATCGCTCGCTTATCTGCGCTCGGGCGCAGCGGGAGAAAGGAGAGGATCGCGCGAGACACCGCGGCCGGGGTATCGGCTTCGCCCTTATCGGGGCCCGATCGGCCCGATCGGCCCGAGCACTTCCGAGCGCGGCGCAGATTTAGGATGGCGATTGCGCGGCGCGCCGCGCGATTTATATTTCGCGGGAAGGCCGACGCCCGGGATCGCCGGGGCTAATGGCCGCCCGGGCCGCGTGCGCGCATAATCCGATCCGCAGTCACGACCCGGGAAATGGAGCGGGGGACACACCTGCGTCGCGCTTTGCTCGCCGCCGGTCCCGCGGCTCGCGCTTTTGACAGCGAGAGGCTCGCGTGCGCACCTTAGGTTCAGAAGGGGCCGCGGCCACTGTGCCGTGGGAAAATCTTAATTCACTCGGAAATTAATAAGACTTATTCTTTCACTCTGCCTCTTGCTTTCGTTTTATCCAGCTCGTTACGCGTGCAGCTCGTGATTTTTCTTCTTCGACACTCCCGTTGCTTTTCCCTTTGATTATTTCTAATTTTATGTATCAATCTAAATAAGGCTATAAATATTTCAACTTGCTAATGCAGTTGTTGGAGCAATGTGATTGTTAATTTCTTCTTCGCTGTATTATTACTTCAATGAAAAGTAATTATGAAGGAAAAATTATTATTCATAGGTGATTTGCTTTATCTCACTTAGTGGCTGGTGGCAGTTTATATTGTTATTTCTATCATTTTATTTTTTTGTGGGATATTATATGGTAAAGTTACTGGAGCATTACAAAATTTATTGCGTTCTCTTGTAGTTAATTATCGGTTTATTTTAGTTTATTACACACACATTATTGTTTTACTATATATCTTATATTTTATATTTATTTTATAGTTTTTCATGTTATGTATGTACAAGGACTTTACGGCCCGTTTAATGACATTAAATAAAGAAATAAACAAACCGTAAAACGTATGCGGGTAAGGGGTATAAAAATAAATAAATAAATAAATAAATAAATGAACAAGCAAAATTTGCTATAATTTCAAGTGGAGAACGGATTTGAAACATGGAATAAATTATCATAATTATCGCAAATTTTGCTATTAAAACTGAAACTTTTTCAAAGATTATATAACATGTAATTTTATACTTAATAATAAAATTTAAGCATACAAATTTTGATGCAATTTAGTTGCTATTTTTTAAATGAAGGACATAAAAATGACTACTTTGTAACTAAATTTTGAAAATACTTTGTATGCCGTAATTTTCAAATTAGCCTCTGAATGGCAATGCGCTATTAAAAAGTATCGAGTAATGGAATGAAGTGAAGCATAAGACAATTAAGTGAGCTTGGTTATGAAGACTCGATTAAAAAGCACGCCGACAATGTGATCACTGGACTGAAGAGATCATTGAAAAACTCAGAAGAGTTAATGTCAACATGTTTTATGTATCACGGCGAAGTAACGTTTACCACCACGATACTGTAAAGCAGAAATTTACTAAGTTGGGTCAACTTATACTCCATCTAGCTACTTAATATATTAACATAATAAAAATAATAAATATGCGATATAAGCTTCCGATGTTCTAATTTACATAAATTTCAATATCATTACTCCTCAGATTTATTGACTACATTTTTAATAATTATAAATTCGTAAAATCAATTTTTAGTTCCTATTAATATACACACTACTCTTTTTATTATGCACTTGAATTTGTCGGAACTCGTGAAAATAATTTACTAAAAATGAGTGATACGATCTGAAACATCACAAATACACCGAGAAAATGTTTCAAAGTAGTTCAAGCGCAACTAACAAATTCCCACGCGAACGCAGCCCTAATTTCGATAAAAATCTAAAACAGGAATTAATCGAACGCCGGGAACCGAAAGGAGGCAGGAAAAAAAAGAGTAGCAAGCCCAGGTGGCTGCTTAGCGCTGCGAAGCAAAGAAAGAAAAGCTGCGGTGCCGGTCGCAATGATTGTGCAACGTACGTCGGCCGCTATCAGCTGGAAGACAAAGAAACCCGCGTCCCCCTATATTCCAATTAATTAAATGCATATTCGATTGGCACCGATAGCTAATGCAGGGGCCGCGCTGCCCGCGGCGGCCGCCGCCGTCACTTCTTTTTTCGCCTCTCCGTCTCTTTCGCTCCTTCTTTTCCCTCTCGAGAGAACGCGGCTGCTCGTTAAAGCGAGATCTCGTGCGTAACGACCTTCCTCCGAGGCAGTGAAAAGAAGACGCGCGAGCCTCTCTCGCATTGTCGCTCGCTCACGGGGAAAAAAAGGAGGAGCGAGCGATTCCGCCGTCGGGGAGAATTACGCCTTTTTTTTCTTCCCTCTCGTGCCGAGATGGCAGTAACGAAATCGGGCCTTCATTTGTTTGCGGAAATTGGTCGTCCCGCGACGTAGCCATTGTTCGCCGCTCATAGCTATCGGCTAATGAAATTAGCTAACGCGCCTATCTATTGCTGCCTTGTTTCACTCCGCGGATTTATTCGACAGTGCTGCATTTGTTGAATGTTAATTATTTGCATTTTTAACCTCGATACGACTGGTACACAATCTTGTTGCCGGGCACTTTTAAGGGCGAGAATTCCTTGTGAGAGATTTGCATCGCTAATAAATTGAAAAAGAAAGAGGGCTTTTTAAAGGAAAATAAAAGTTTACGGTTGCGGGAATAACTATTTCCTGCGGCTTGCTTTCTCATTTTGCGATATTGCTCGAAAATAAAAAAAGAAAGCGTTACTTCCCTTGAAGGCGGATCTCGATTTTTCGCCGTAAACCACATAAATTCATTAAAGCGAAGAAAAGTTTGACCAAACGAGTTTTTAGTTTGAAATTATCCGGTCGCGCTGAGAGTCAGATGCAAAACAGCTTACCTCGCTTCCAGCGTTATAAATAGATTGCTCGCTATAAATTCGTACTAGATGCGGTGAAAGCTACTGTCATTTCAACTTTTCCTGAACGCTTCGTTAGCAGTATTTTAGTTTAATTATGACCACCTGTATATCAAATCCTGATGTATTTACACACAGTCTCTTACCGACGCACTTAAATAAAGAAAGAGGAACTGCATCGTTAAGCTTTTGTACTTGTCATATCGATAATTCCAAATCTTTTGTAGTTCAAGTATGTATAGTACCGCGTCTACACGAAACTGATTAGTCAACAAAAAAAGGTGACGGCCTGTTCATTTGAAAGTTATTCGCATTTGTTTTGCTACCGTTATTCAATAATGATCGAGAGAAAATTTAAATATAAATTTAATTGTACTCATTAATTCCGAGACAACAGTAAATATTTACGTCCTCACAATTAATCTGCGTAATTGACAAATCAATTTATTGTATAATAATAAAAAACGAAATTTCTATACTTAAATGATAATGAAATGTTTACATAACGTGGAGCCAGTAAAAAACCAACTACAAAGTTGCTGCGACTGGCAATACTTGGCAATACTAAATCTTATAAAATTTGGTAAAGCAATTAGGAGTAAACCGTATGAGAACACGATTTAGAAACATTGAATTCCTCTACAAACACATAAAGTTTGTGCAAAGTAAAGGTATTGTTACCCGGTCCATTGACTATCTAACTTATATAAATCATAATTTTTACGGGAAACTCCCCAACAAGTTTTACAAGAATGTTTCGCGCGTGTATCTATTATGCAGTACAGAGACTCGCAATCGTGCCTTAACTGCGCACGGTGATGGCCGCCGAGGCAGCGCGATTCAATTATGCAAATGAAAAGGCGAATGAGACGCGACAAAACGGGGAAGTGCCTATATACAGAGTAAAAACTGGATCGAAAAAGTCGAAGAGGCCGCGCAGTCGGCGTGGAAACGGGCGCGCGGAGCTTTTTGCCGCTCATATCGCGACTGCCGGAATCAATCTGCGCACGCGACCCGAGCCTCTGTACTGTTATATCGTTTAGCCCTAATAGGAATTGGAAAAATGGACGGCCGGTAAAAAGCGATCGATCGGTGGGAGGCAGAAGCCTCGTCTAGCCGTTCGATCGTTAACCGCCGGGATTTTTGGCATTGTTACACTGCAGGTGGGAGCGCGGAGCCGTGCGAACTTTTTACGATAATGGAGGGCTCTAAAAAAATTTGAAAAACTCTCAAGTGATTATACTTTATAGGTGGGTAGATTATTTTACTGTTATGATTGTGGAATTTCTTATGGAGTGCCGATTTTTCGCGTACATCTTCGAATCATATTTTAAATTAATCCAGCGTAATTTTGAAACGCAAGATTCGAGTTTAAGGAAAAATCTAAAAAAAAAAAAAAAACTTTAATGCGTCTAGATATATTTCTTAAAATAAAATTCAGCGAGAACCTAATTAAGGGAGAAATGGTTCCGCGATGAATTTTTGAAAAATTTAAAAAATGTTTTCCTCGGAATGCTCATTACGCGGCAGCGCAGCCATCCCATGAGTGAACCGAATCGGAAAATTCTCAAGGCTTGCGCCGCATCGTCAGAGTTCAGGGCCGGGGGAATTCCTCGGGATTTTAGATCGGCGCGCGCGCGCGCGCGGTGTGGAAACAAACCCCGCGCTCGCCGTATAGACACAGTGTGCACGCGCGCGCAAACTTTTGTGCCACGCGGCTCCCCGTGAGATGGGCGCTCGAGGGCCGTTCGCTTCTTGCGTGGTTCCGTTCGGCTTCCGGGTGGTGTGATTACAGAGCTCGGCCGCCCGCGGAAGGGCATAAAAATAGTGGCGCAAAGACGGGTAGCTCGCTCACTCGTACTTATCCTAATGTCTACTTCAATGCGAAGATCCGTTTCTAATGATTACCTCTTATTGTTTTTGCCGCCGAGCGACCGCGTCCTCCCCCCTCCCCCTGTTTGCGTAAGAGTTCCTCCTTTTGCCTCCTCTTCCTTGGTGTTTATCGCGGGAGTCCCCCTCCCACCTGCTTTTTTTCCTGCGCGCAACGACCTTTGTCTGGCGGGTTATAATTTTTTATCCCCCTCTACCGCGGCTGTGCCAGCTATTCCGTACATTCTACGTACTTTATTTTTAACTCGCGATCTTAGACGGTGAGTTGGCGTCCAGACACTAAATTACATGGTAGTGACATTTTTTTCTTCTTCTTTTCAGCCTACTTGTATTTTCATTTTAGAATAAGGCTCGTAGAGGAAAGGGTACTATTAACTTGCCAAATAATTTGTTTTTACTTTTTATATAATTTTGGAAACATTATTGAAACTTATGTTATGAAAGCTCTATTTCTGTTCATGTGAATGGACAAATTATCGATACTGCGTATAGAAAGTAGAAAGTATATCAACTCATTTTAATCAGTTACAATTTCTGTTGCTCGCTGCAAATGTGAATAATATTTATTTATAAATATCTATTAAATCCTTAATTCAAATATTTTCTCGTGTTTATTCAAAATTTTCGATGTTTTCGACTCAATTCATGCAGTATGCAGACGAGAGGCATATCAATATGTGTGGCGCGAATGAAGCGAAAGGAGAGGAAGAAGAAAAAGGTTTGGTGACTCACGCGTCGGCTTCGAAGTCGTCTGGTAAGGTACTCCTCCTCAGCACGGTATGATTCGCCGAGCCGTCGAGATTCGGCTGTGGAACCGTCACTTCCTTGATACTGCATTTAACCGTGAAGGTGTGTTTGCTTGCGTCCGACGGCTCCTCCACGATTATTCGATGGTAGTATACCTTTTGACCCTAAAAGGAGCAATTTATTTATTCGCTAAATTTAAAATTAAATAAAAATGGAAATTATTTTGATGGTAACCATTAGCGAGCAGATGCACATATGCAACATTTCATCCCCAATTAATAAATAGCGCCGTGTAATAAAATATATTTGCATGCAGCATTAAAATAACATGAAAATATTTCAATCGACAAGTAAAAATGATGCTCGTCGCTGGGAGCTTTTACCACTCTATTAGGAATTCGTTTAAGGAATGAACGTAAATAAGACTTTATTAGCCGCTCGTCAAGAAAATCCCGGCGAGAGATTCAGCAAGGAGGTAAAAGTTTAATTAGCGCGCGGCGCCAAGGCATACTCACGGTAAGCTTGTTGGTGATCCTCATGACCCCGCAGCGTGACATATCCTTCTCCAGCAGCGACAACTCGAACCTCGCTATGCCGTCGCTGAGTTTCGGCTTGCACGCCTCGTCTGCAAGGAGCAAAAGTCACGCATTCGTATATTTATGATCGGAGCGCGGCCTAAGCGGCCGCTAACGAGGGATCAACCCGGTCCCCGCGGGACGGGATTAATTGAATTCGGGACCGTTACGCGTCACTCCCCCCGATGTTCCATTACTCAAGGCCCGGAGAATTCAATTATTTCAATTATTTCGCGGGAGTTTGAGGCGCCCCGCAACCGCAGCGGAGTCGTGATCCCGGCTGTCGGGGAGCTGCCTTTTTCTCCGATATTTGCTTACACTTAATCGAACTTAATGAGCGCTTTCGTTAGTTTGCCGTTTGGCATTGTCTTTCTTGAGAAATATTTTACTCTTTCAATAAGTTCAATATGATTTTTTTAAGTAGCGAGTACCGTTTTAAAATAGCGTGTTTATAGTTGTTTCTGCGGAGTAGCGCACTGATTTATATGTGGGATTAAAAAATACAACATTGTTTATGCTAATTGTGGAAAATCCTGATTTAACTTTTATATGTAGCGTTTTATAAGATTTAAACACGATTTTCTTAAATCTTTGCAATAATAACTGTAAATTTTTTGCAATGAAAATAATTAATACCCCAGTTAACATCTTAAGTGCAGTCACTCAAAATATTACTGGCTTCAAATATTCGTCCTCAATTCTATTCATCAATGATATTATAATGTTGAAAAAAATTGTTTCATTATAAATACGTTACGCGCGTGCTTAATTTAAAGTGCTCGTACTTGTATTATTTAGATTAGCTGACTAATATTAATATTAGCGATAATGATAATGAAATTCCCGGGTTCACGATAACGATGTAATAACAATAATGAGAGCTATTAGGCTGCATTTTACTTAATAATCAAACAAAATCAAGATTCAGTAAACTTAAACAACGCCCGCGATGTAATTGAAGCATATAAATTATACATTCAAGTCTCCCGCCAAATCGCTCGAAGTCCGTATAACCGGACCGATAAATAATTTATCGTCATAAGTCGGTAGAAACAAGAGGGGGAGGCAAGCGGGAAAAACGCGGACTTTCTCGTTCGCCCAATCCCCCGTCCGGCGCGTAATCGCAAAAAGGCGTACCCCGCCGGCGCGAACGAGCGTCTTCAACGTCGATCCGCGCGCTCGCTTTTTTTCGGCCGACCCCTCGTTCGCGCGCTGCACCCCGGTCAGCCCAGTCGTGCACTTTTCTTTTACCTCGAGTGTTGCGCGCGCCGCGGGAACGACGGCTCGCTCCTTCTCTTTTTACCCCCAGTGGGCCGCGCACGATGTCATAAAATTTGTCTAATAAGAGTTATAGCTGCTTCAGGTGCGACGTAAACCAGTACTTTATGGAGGCGTAATATTCTTTTTTACTTTCGAGGGATCGGCCGTGGCTCCGTGCCGTGACCCGTCGAGTCTATCCTACTTTTCGCGTTCTTCTGCGGATTTAGCTGGGTCGAGGTGGTGATTACTCTGACGGCGGAACGACGCGGACATCGACGCACTGTTAGATCGTCAGTGACGTCAAATGCACGGGACGGCGTTGAAATTGAAAAGCAAAAATGTATTGGAATGATTAATATTGCGAATGGAAGGCAGCGACGGATTTTGCATTTATGATTCACGATTCGAGGTACTGTAAGATCGCTTAGAGCTGCGTTGACTTTGAACATGGTATCGTATTTTTTGACAGTTTTGATGAATGGGTTTGTGTTAGTGTTAATATTATATTTTGCAGCTTTAAAATCCTAATTTGATTATTTTAAAGAAGAGAATGATTATTTGTCTTATTAGGACTCTCCGTGATTAATTTATGCTAAAACAATATTCTTTGTTAATTTTAACTCGCGATTGACGAATATTAGAAAAAGTGATAACGTCAAAAGTAGATAGATCGTAAACGAAAATGAAAATGTTTGAATAAAAAATAGCATCATTATCTTGATTCTGAGCTCATTGTGCAAACACACTGTGATCATAATCTAACTCTAACGACAGTTTAAAAACTAGCAGAAAATGGCACTTTCAAAGAAAACGCGTGACTGACGCGGCGAGATTTCGCAGCTCCCACTGAAAAGAAAAGAAAGAGCGTGCAAAAAGCGACGTTTAATTAACAAAATTGAGGTCAATGTCTCGAAGAATTGCGGACAAAAGCCGTCGTTTTTTTCCTGTCGCTAAGCAACCGTGAAAGTCTCATTACGGGAGCGCGCACGCGCAGGAAAGTAAGAAAAGGTAGAAAAGGTCACAGCCAGCGATGGCTATCTGCGCGACCCTACGGGTTTGCCGGCGGTGCGGCCCCAAAGGGCCTCGTAGCGGCGGCCGGCAAAAACGCGCCCGGCAACGCCAATAGGACGATTACGCTGGCCCCGCGCAATTATCGGATTCAATGAGCGGTGGCGCTGCCGAGGGCAATTAATAGCAGGACGCGACGGCGGCATCCCGCGCGGACGACGCAAAGAAACGCGCCGGCCTCGAAAGCGAAACGTCCCCCGGGAGTGGAGGGACTCGTTCGCGGACGCATTATGTCTTTGTTATACACTTATTGGACCAACCGCTAACTGACCACTAAGAGCCACCGGATTACGCCCAGCCCTCGTTTGCTGCGTCGTTAATTTATACTTTTTCCTCGGCGGACTCCACTTTTTAGCACTTCTCTTTTACTGCGAATCTTGAAGGATTTTAAAACTGCCAATTTAGATTCAAGTCATCCAGCTGGATGCTGAAGCTAATATGATCAAAGCGACAGGAATAGTTAGTCCATTCATTCTTATTTACTTCTATAGTTTTATTAACTGTTTTTTAGATTTCGATATTGTTTTCAAGGTAAAATATTTGCGAATGTAGCTAAATTGCTAAAATGATGTCATTCTTGCAAAATAAGAGAAATATTTATTCGTAATTAATGTTTGTAAGCAAACAGTACTCCGAGGTATTTGCAAAGCAGTAATTTAAATTTTTTGCCCGTAATAATCTGGGCGAATAAAATATAAATTGATTCCGCATATGCCATTAAAGATACATTTTATTTAATTCTTCGCGAATTCACTTTTTCCTCGAGGTTTAACGACTTTTAAATAGTCCCGCATGCTTACATTTAAGTTACCCTTCTTTTTCTGCGCGCTAATAAATCAGTTGCCCCCTGTCTCCTCTGCTATTGTGCGAAATCTCAAATCAATTATTGCGCGCCGCGAAAAAAAATCAATCTACCCGCAGAAACGAGTTTTTCACCGTGAAAGCTTATCGGCGCTACTCGCATAAATTAAGCGAATCTTTTGAATAATGACTCGGTGATACAAAACTTTGCGCCACGTAGAAATTAAAATAATTACCACCCTCCGTGAAGGTTCGAGGGGGAAAAAAAATTAATGATCCATGGGAGGTCCGCGCAATCTTATAAAGTCGCGTTCGTTTCTTTGACTCGGGTGTGCAAACATCCGGCCGTGAAAAATGAACAGATTATAGCTCGAATCCGCGGCGTATAAAAAAAGGTCGGAGCGAGTAGCGTCCGCTTCGAAATATATTACCTGGATAATTCTTCAGCTGCTGCAGGTAGATCAGGGCCTGCGGTGTGGTCCTGACGATGTCAACCTCCATCGTCTGCTCGGAGCATCGCACTTTGCTTTGCACTGGAACAAAAAGGAGAGCCGAGAGTTATGCGTAAGCGACGACTCTGGTCCGGGTTGAACCCGGCCGGATTTATAATCCGCCGCGCGAGGGCCCATCTACCATTTGAAATCGCGCGCCCCATTCAGGAGGACACCCACGCGTTAGTCGAGCGCGTCTTTCTTACTTTTGTACTAATTTCAATTAAGCAGTTTATTTCAATTTGATACCAGCTTTGATTTGCGGCGGGCCTCCGGTGCGTTTTAGCTGGAAGGCCTTTAATGCAAAAGGGATGTTGATCCTAACGAGATACGATTAAAAGCCGGAGCTTAGAAATTAATAAAAAAAATTTAATGGCTTTATTTAATGGCTGAACGAAAAAGTTGATTGTGCAGATAAGAGCAAAACAGACCGGATGATGTGTGTCTTTTATTCCACTCGTGCGTCGTCTGATTAGATCGTTCTTTTTCTACTGACGTCAAGTGTATAAAGAGAAACGATCCTTTTTCAAAAATTCATAGAGGTACTATGAATTTCAGATAAATATTTAAGCAATTTTTCTACGTCTGTCTAGACCAAGTATTTAACAAAAAATGATCTGCATCATTTAACAGTTACTTGAAGTTAAAACGCACGCTTTTTTCAGTTCAGCAAATTTTCAGCAGGTACGGCGTGGTTTTTGCAATAGCTCTCTGAGAACTTTGAAGAGAAGGAAACAGGATCGGACTACATAGGAGGAGGTTGAAAAAGGTAGAGAAGCGAGTGAGGGAAGAGGAAGGAGGAGAAAAGATAAAGGCGGCGAGAGAATGAGCCCGCGTGTAAAGCTCCGGCCGGATATAAACTCGTAAACGCCATCGCGGCCTTGAGACGTGCGCGCAGACTGCGTGAAATATTGTGGCTGTTCCACGGCAGAAGACATTAATGACGGCTCCGCGCTCTGTTTGGGAACAATGTCGGCCGAGTCCTCGTATGGGTCCGTCATTTTTTTTCAGAATTATTGTAATTTAATTTTAAGAGGGGATAGCCGCTTATTCAGGCGCGAAGGATATTTGTGGTCGGAGCATACGTTATAGGCATGCAATATATTACGCTCCCTCGGTAGTCCGGCAACACCATTTCCCTTTCCTCGCTGTAAAACAGTGCTGTTCGCTAAAAAAAGTCGAGCCGAGAATAGCTTCTGGAGATGTGTATTCGTAGGCGTTAGTCATTACAAAAGTAGTAGCCGTGACACGAAAATTATGTAAAATTATGTAGTCAATCAAATTTTTTTCACAGTCTTTTAAAGGATGTCGTATATAAAAGCGAAGGATGTTAATTTGTCTGACGAAAGATGAGTTATGTTATTTTCGTAGAATAAAGTCGTTTCAAAATTCCTCTTATTATCCTTTAAAAAAAAATCGAATCATTAGCCTGCACAAATAACAGTGGCCGCATTTAGAGGTGCAGTCAGCTGTAGAGAAGATGATAAGACAATATAATAAAAAGGCCGAACCCTCCAAGGACATCATTGAAATATCAAGTTAATCGCTGGAAGGTCTTCTCCTCGCGGGGCTCTACTCCCCGTGCGCGAGGAGCGGCGCTCGCCTCGCCGCGAGGAGGAAACAGTTCCCCCGAATGAAACGTTATACGGACAAAGATATATCGCCACTGAATTTCAGATTTTATTGCCGGATCGTCCGTCCGTCGCTTTTTCTCTTATTCTCCCTCGGAGCGACGCGCACATACATATTAGCCGCGCGCACATGGGCGCACGTCCGAACAAGATCGACGACACGGCCGGACAATGTTGAATGCGCACCGGGAGCAAATGGTCGCGCGGCCGATGTTGACGGTCGTTTAATTGCGGCCCGACGTATCGAGACATCCGAGGCGCACGCGCGCATCTTCGCTCGGGGCGCCCGTGAATCGCGCGTTTTATGCGCGGCTTGCATTCCGCGCACCGGGACTCGCCGTATAGTTGACGGACGAGTCGGTGGGATCTCTCGGACCCCGTCGAATTTTAACGACTTTGTTTTTCGACTGCTCGAACTGGCGTACCCCTTTTTTCTGACCATCGACCCTTCGCTTTATTGCGGGAGGCCTTTTTGCGCGCTCCGAGGGCTTGGTCTGGAGAGGAACCTTTTTGCGAGGTCTAAATTGTTTGCGAAGGTCTTTATAACCGCTCGTACGGCCCGGAACTTTTTTATTATTTAACGCTGGCTTTTATTTAAATGTGTCTTTGAATTTCCGTATACCGTTGCAATAAACATTAGATTAAACGCATTTAACTGTAATCTAAGCAAGCAGATAATTCAAGCACAAAACGGTTGAATACTATTACACGAACTTATTAAAATTCCAAAAAAACGCAACTCTTCTAATGTCGGAGTAATCTCTAAATCACGACGGCACTAAACGCACGAGTGAAACAGAGCCTGAAGAAGTCGACCGTTAAAGCCGGCGCTGGGGTTTGACAATACCCATAAAAGCCGTAAATCAAAAATTTTTCAAGCGCGCCGTTCGTTCCGGAATTTTGGAATTTTTTTCCCGCGCATCGTTCCCTTTGTACACGGTGCAGAGCCCGCACAGGACCTCTCGCAGGCGCGATTCCGCGATTTTAAGGAGATATGCGCGACGATCGCCTTGAACCTGCGTGCCTCACCTTTGGCGCGCGCGATCCCGAAGATTGCGCCTTTTTTCCTTGCCTCGGCGCGTATCGTTTCCTCTCCGCTTTATCCCGCGCCCGGCCGAGGGGATAACGTTTTGTGCGCGTTCGCGCGATTGTGCGCCGCGGCTCGTAAATTTTCCCCTCCCGCCGCAGCAGCGCAACGAAAAACTGCCTGACTACCGATATAAAGATTGGGCTCGGAATATTTTTAGAGCCTTATCGAAGCTGCTCAAACTTTTTCGATTTTTTCGCGCCGGAATATTCGTGGGAATTATCGATTTTTTTCGACAAAGTCGTATATTGAATTACTCGACAATTAGGAAGTATCATCGCCTGTAGTTTCTCAAGGTGTAACAGGTATAAATGCTACAGAATTAATAAAAAGATAAAAAATAGGCAGCACTTATGATTAGATGATGAATTTATTAAAATTTAAAAAAATGATAATTTCTTGATGATGTAAGTCTATGAAGAATGAATTGTAGACTGAAAACTGTAGCGCACTCCTCGAAATTAATTATCTTTTTTGTTCTGCATTAATCAGTTGAAAACACGTAATCCTTCTCGTTACTTAATGCTTCGGAGCGTAGAGAACACGAAAATGAAAGAATTTAATTTTTTTAATTGACAGGGAGGATGCAAAAACACCGTTGTATCCTGATAATAAGTACCGCGTGCACAGCGTATTTCTGATAGTCCAACCAGGTGGAAATAACTGGTCTACGTAAGACACGTGTTAGAGATAAGATTCGCCGTGGCCCGAGAAAAATTCCTCGCGGGAAAACAGTTTGAAAATCTCCCTCGGCACCGCAGATAAAAAGGCGTGAAATTTTATCGGCGACGGAATTTCGCGCCTGGCGAGCGCAGAACCAGTAGCCCGAGCCGTTTTCCCCGTCGACGGCGCGCGGAGGGAGGCGCGGATTTTTCAATTTTATCTATTCTTCGGGGGATAATGAAGGCGCTGCGGTCTCGCGGGCGCTCGGCGCTCAACAATAAAATTGAGCAATTTTACGGCGATCCGGCGTAAGTGCATGTCCCACGCGATATTAACGGACTTTTACAGTAAAACCACGTGAGAATGGGGCTGTGACTGAGGCGATTCGCCGGAGTTTTACGCGGCGCGTTATCGCCGCGCGCAAATTGTGCATACCGCCGGCATCGCCGTGATTGCCGAGATAAATTATTCGCGCACGCACCTAAATCATGCTTAAAACAAAGCCAGCGTGACCCACGGCGTTTACGAGGAGATAAAGGTCTCGACCCCCTTGGGCCGACGTAAAGTGTGTTGCTTTGACCGATAACTTTAATGCCGATGATGCTCGCGGATCCGTGTAATCAGCCCTCGATCGTAAAGCCGCAACAATGGAAATTAATAACTTTTTCCGCCTGTCAATCAAACTGTCTGTTAAATTGCTTAAGTGAACTTTATCTTTTCAATTTTAACTGTACATCTTGATTTCACTCGATTCTTATAACCTAATCACTCCATTTTTATTACTGAATTGTAGATTTGTACAGGTTTGTATTTTATTTGTACTCACAAGGTATGTATCATTCATTTCTTATTCGAATCTTTTATATTTTATGGTTTTTAAAAATTTCTTACTACTTCTAATGATCAGTTTAAGGATGGAAACTATTTGAGAATTTTTTTAGTTATACGTGTAGTAGACCTCATGAAAAATGTTTTATAAAAAAAAAGTAGAAAAACTAAGAAAATTAGCCTAAATAGAGCTTTCAGGATCCATTAGGACTAGAGAAAATTCACTTTCATCACTCGTACTTAAGATTGAAGATATAATTTCTAATATACTTAATAAACAGATCTGTGGTGTGGAATTATTGAAGGTCATTTTTAAAAAAAATTTACACCAAAAAACCGGGTTTAGAAAAAGCAGCTTTTGAAGATAGGTCTCAAGCACTTAATTTGTTTCTGTTAATATTATTTATATTTTACATTTTATATTTATATAACAAATTTTATCGCCTAGTAAATAAAAGTTTCAACATATTTGTAAATTTTGAATTCTAAAAGATTCAAAAGTAAAAAGTAAATTATAAATTCTGCGAATTTGAATGTACACATTTTTAATTCGGCATACGATATGAAAAGTAGACACGTGCAAAAATTTGTATCGCCTCTCAAAAGCCAGCAAGTGAAGCTTCTTCCGCAGAATCCCGTTCGGCGTTCGGTAACCCCCATACATATGTAATTCGTTTTCGCGTGGCGTTCGCTCGCGTCACTCACGACTTCCCGCGCGGCCGACCGCCTCTTCCGCCTCAACCGAATTTCCTCCGGCAGCACTTTAAAAAGACAGGGGAAAAAAAGGGACGAGAAGCGAGCGCAGGAGGCGCAAAGGAAAGGAGCCGGTAGTGCGAAGGAGCGGTCGAGGAAGCGCGAAAGCGCAAATAATGGGACGCGCGTCGTTTTCGCGGAATCGCCGGGGTGCGCGCTTCCATTAGCAAGTTTAAGCGCTCCCCGAGGTAGCTCGCGCGCGAGTACACGTGGAGTGGCTCTTCCGATCCCGCGGTGATGCGCCGGCGAAGGGGTCACAGACCCTGCGGCAGCCTCGACGAGCGGCAAGAAAGCGAGAGAGAGAGAGAGAGGGACGGAGAGCGCACACGTCGTTCTCCGAGGCAGCACGCGACCATCGTGATAAGGTCCCGATCGCTCCTCTTCGCTTCACTCACTTTTCTCCCCGGCGCGCGGCTCGCCTTCCCCCCTTTTGTCTACGCAAGCTCCGGCGCGCGCTCTTTGTTTTCCCCCCGGCCTCCCCTCGTCGTCGATGGTAGCGCCGACTGTGTCATCCGGGGCTTCGCCTTTTTTTTGCCTTTCCACAATTACGCGGCCCACCCAGCCGTGAGCGCCGGACCTTAAGCGCGCCGCTGGTGTTAATTTACGCGAAAATTGCTGACTGCGGATCGATTTTAATGCCCGCTAAACCTCAAACTGCTCGGTCATACTTATTAATGAAGCTTTATTGAAGGTGCGATGCCGCTTTTTTAAACAGTTTTATTGCTTTCATTAAGCCTGCCAATTTAGATTCGAAATCTTAAAATCCATTTAAGCCGCTTGAATATTAATTCATTTATGGTATGGAATTACAGCAGATATGCTATTTTCTTCATTTGCTACTGCTTAAAACCTAGTCACGGAAGATAGGAAACGGTATTACTTAAATTATAGGCTATAATGTACCCGCAAATTGCTGTTAAAATCATTTTTTAAATTAATTAACCATTATGCGTACTTTACGTTTACGTTTTTTACTTTTACTTTACGTTTTTCACCAAGTCACTGTAATCATTCGTGCTATGTTTCTCAAAATAACTAATTTTTTACATTAGTACTTGTATGCTAGCGCAACAACTAATCAATCCATCGTTTATAAACTGTAACAAAAATTTTAAATATGCAATCGAGTGATTAGTGATCTACGAATTATTTTTTTTTTTATTATTTGCCGATGCTTCATTTGCCTTGCATCATTCGCTACTTACAATACGTCAGAACGTCTCCTCATTAAAAGGAATGGTGGTGCGTTACACGCAAGAAACAACTGAATCGAGCTCCAGTTATTCAGTGCACCGAAGTCGCGATCGGAAAAAACGAATGACAAGGTGGTCCCGGGCAGAGGTGAAATCGCTACGCGGAATGCCGGTACCCGCGTGCGCGCGTGAGTACCCGCGACTGCATAGGACCGCCCGCTGCCCGCAGATCGATCACCGGCGCGGCCGCGAGCGCGAGGCAATTACCGAACGATTAGTGGTCCCCGCACCGCGGAAAAGAGGCGATCGCGCCCGTTAATTAATGGCTGAACACCGTAGGCTGAACGGCGAGCCTACGAGAAAGGGGACGGCTGGGCCGCGACCGACTGCAGCGCAATAACAGCTACAAGCGTGTGATTGTTTTTCGCGAGCAAATCCTGTA
This sequence comes from Eurytoma californica, assembly GCA_035586675.1. Lineage (NCBI taxonomy): Eukaryota > Metazoa > Arthropoda > Insecta > Hymenoptera > Eurytomidae > Eurytoma > Eurytoma californica. The sequence goes on along the minus strand of JAXIUT010000018.1, from coordinate 770,496 downwards.
TCCCTTTCTCCAATGTGAACCCGGTTTACCGGTGGTTTAATTAAGTCTTTAGAGCAAAAGGTCAAGATTAGAAAAGATTGCCGCAGCATTTTCTACAGTTTGAAGCGTCGATATACTGTAAAAATGTGTTTTTTAAACAGAAGGGTAATTTTTAAAGGCGTTTTTATGATGTAAACAACGTAAATTACCGTGGGCGGTACTGGGCAACGGTTTTTTGAACCTGAAAAAATCATAATTTTTTTTAACTGTTAAAATAGCTCCTAAAATGTCGATAATTGTAAAAATAAAATTTTGCACTTAAAAGAGGGTATTTCAATAAAGAAATTTCATTTTTGAATTTTGTTTTTTATCGATAAAATTCGAAGTTAGAGCTCAAAAGGCTATGGGTGGCGGTACTGGGCAACTCTCCCCTATATATCGTCGGTTCCTACGATTAGACTAACACAACTCAAAAGACCTATTTTAATTTACTGTTTTTAGAGTACCATAGTGAAATTAATTTCCCTAGGATCTGAAAAACTCATGGTATCGTTGGTATGTTCCCCTTATCATGTTCTAGAAGAGTTTACTTTGCTCTAGTACTTTAAAAAAGACTAAATTTTCTAATAAGATCGTAAATGAAATTGTAGTAAAATAATTTTTAAATAGTGCTAGAAAAAGAGACAATATAAAAGAGTGGTCCACGCATGAGTTCGGAAGCATAGCTTCTTCCGTGTGGTCCGACGCCACACACATTTTTTTCGCCATTAAAAATATCAAATCTGTTAAAAAATAAAAAGAGAGAAAAGGAGAGAAAGAGAGAGAGAGAGAGAGAGAGGATACAATCAACCGCGTTATGATGTACCGATATGTATGTACATAGATGTTAAACATATCGTTTTAATGATTTTAGTGTCAAAAGGGGAAGAATATTGATTTTAGGGTCTAAAAGAGGAAATGTTTGGAAAAAGCGGCAGAAGGAACTGAAATAATTAAAGAGTTTTGTTTAAATAATTAATATATTTGACTAATAAAAAAAAAATAATTTTACAACGACTGGTAATTACTTCACATATTATATTCTATTGGTTTATAAGTTACTTAAATATTATACTGCGATTGTATTTGCTAATGCATTTTTTTATATTTTCTAATTAGATTTATTAAAACTTCATTATTTTTGACCTTCAAATCTTGTTCTCAAACCATTTCAGTTAAATTCCCTTTTCGCATTCCAATTTAAATTAATAAATCAAATACGCCGCGCTCGAACACGCGCCATATTCCCTGGCCCCCAGTGGAATATTACATTAAAAACGATCATTTTTACATTGTTTTTATTCTAATTTCATTGAAAAAGAACATTGTGATTCATTAATTACAAATATTTCTGATTGTATGCCTTTATCATACACCTGTGCCAACATACTTATATCTATTTCAGATTCGCTTTTATTAATAGTCAAAGCTAAACAAATCAATTTTCCACACTTCTCGAAGTACTTGTTGCACTGTTTATAGGCTTTTTTTAGGGGTTGATTTATTTTGACTTCAACAAGTAATTTCACGTTTTCACTTGGATCATAAAAGTGAATGTCTGCATATCCCCTTGATTTATCTTCTTCGTTTAGTATACTGAATTCCGTATTTGAGCCGTTCTTCATGTAATGTAGGCTATAGGAAATTATATTCACAGCTGTGCTTTCATTGAACACTCGTGTGTTTTCATTATTAAATCCCACTGCTTTCAAATGCTGTATCATACTTTTCCGTAATTTTTCAAAAGATTCCAACTGTGTGATGTAGATAGCGTCAATATATGCATGAACCAATGCCATTTCAGTATTAAAAATATTGTAATTTATTTTATCATGAAATTTTGATTTTAAAGCGTGTTTCAATATATTCTTTGCATATTTATTTGTAAACTGATTATGTACGTTAATTACTCCAATTTTGTACAAGTAATGCAGAACATCAATTTTCTCAGCCTTATTAATAACAGGAATCTTGAAATCTAGATTTTGAGAAAAACTCAGTATATCTTTCTGCACAAGTACATCACGTATCATTGGCTCAGGATTGTCTATTTCGATCAGTGTGTTCAGAAACAATTTAATTTCATCTGACATTGCTTTGGTGGATTTAATAAGACAGTCTGTGTTCAATCCTACAAATAATTTATCTTTATCTACATTAGTTTTATATTCTTCTTTACAATTACGGTATCCATCTATCGGTAGTAACAGACTGTTTGATGGATTCAAGCGATGAAAGTGAATATGCCTAGGATTATATAATGTATTGTTTACAATGCAATAAATACACTTGTGCTTTTCATATAAGAATTTAATAGACTCATTAATAAAATTTATATCGTCTGAATGTCATCTATGTCCATGATAAGAAATACTCTACACTGTTTGTTCAGTTTACGGCCAAAGTGGATCATGCAGTTATGCAAATATGTTATCAACATGGAAGTTGTAATAATTGATGTATCTGAATGCATCTTCAACATATTGATGACTTCTTCATTGTTCTGAAATTATTTGAAAAAATTAATAATTAATTAATAATTGAGATTAAAAAAAGAATCTAATTTTAAATGTAATAGTTCCAACCTCATCAAAAGCATCAGTAAATTTTATAGAATTAGGATCCGGTACAGATGGATATTCTTTACTTTCTAATTGTTCAGAATAAGGTTGATTTATTGGGGTTTTTTTTATTACACTTTTTTCACACATTTTACTTATTTCAGTAACAATATTGTTTCCTGCAGATGTCTGAAAATTAATTTGGAAAAATAATAGATTTATAAAATAGCTGGCTTCGGTAAATAGAAAGCTAATAAATAATAATTAAATAATTTTAAAAGTAAATCTTACCAATGCGTAAATATCGGTGAGATTCATAGTCTCTTTTGCGTAATTTACGATCTGAAAGAAAAATTTGTGTAAGTAATAATAGTAATATTTATATAAATGTGACTACCTCACCAAATGAAAAATATACAAACATTTGCTAGAAATTCAGGCAATTCACCCTGGCTCTGAAAATAATAAAATTTATATAAGTTATTTTTATGTATGTTCTAATTTAACAAAATGGTTGGTCAAAATTGTGATCATGGAATATTAACAGGGCACAGCAATCTAGCATATCATAGGTATAATATGGCTAGGTTCCATAAGCCTTAACTGTTTCCCGCGTAAAAATATTAATTATATGAGATCTTGTATGAGATCTCAACTGAGTCCTGACATAGATATATATGAGATCTCATAAAGTTCTCGTAACGATTTTCAGTTATGAGATCTCAGATGAAACCTCTGTGAGATCTCATTTAAAAATGTTGTTAAATAAAGTTAAAAATAAAAATAATGTTTATTTAAAAATTATAATTATATTAATAAGAATACAACCAGTAGTCATTTTGGCCCTCGCTGGTTATTTTCCTCGCCTTCACTTCCGAATGGCCAGGGCCAATAGGATTCCCGTCCGTACACCCGGAATCTGAATCCCTGTCTTGCTAGATGAAGGTTAAAAGTTAGCGAGAAACTAGCTGAAGGCGAAACCAGTGGCTTAAGAGACGGTCATGCAACATGGTATAAATCACATGCGTAAGTTAAAGGAAGAGTGAAGGCAAGCCGAATGACCAGCTAGGCCCAATAAGGTACCCCCGTGAGGCAGGAATCGGATTCTATGTCAGATCTTAATTATGATCTCATATCAGATCTCATGTAATATTTATGCACGGACTCCTGGGTTTAATAGGTTAAATCTTAATTAAATTATAACTCACGCTAGAAGTTGTTGTAAAGGATACCATTTCCGATTCTGTAGATTTCTGTAATAGGTCACTCAATTTCTGATTATATAATTTTATTTTTTTATATTTTGGATTAATATGAAACATATCATATTTAAGGTAATTTTTATTTTAAAAAGTTAAACATTTTTAACTCACCGTTGGGGATGAATTCGCATCTGATTGTGAGTCAGAATCAAATTTTGGTTTCTTGTGATCCTAAGAATAATGTTATATACTTAGCAAATTTTTACAAAAATCTTACTGGAAGAATGTAATGCATCTGGGTAACGATTTCATGAAACTGGATCAGAAGCTTGCCAAACTTGTTTGTGATCACAATATTGTTAACAATAACAATAGACCCTAATACATTATTTTTTAAAATGGATCTACACCAGGTAACTCACAAAGAATAACACACTAAAGTCTGTAATTCTGACATCGTTCAATGTGGAATACAAGTCTTTTCACCAAGTTTCGTAAGGATCTGTTACCGGGATGTCTAACACTCTTCTAGTTGTTAATATTAGCTGTTATACTCACCAGGGTGGAACTTGATACTCGATCATCATTCGATTCCAGGCATTCATCATTGTCCTCTGCCTTTGACAATTTGTGTTTCGTGGTTCTCTTACTCTATGGAATATATGTAACATAAGTAAATATAAAAAGCTGGTTGTATTCGCACGACAGAATACGGAAATGGCAACAGTCTGTTGTAAGAAAATGGGCCAATTTCACTATTTTGCCGTGAGATTAACAACTAAATACATAAACGTTAAATATGCTCATGATTCACTTATTACCATTTTGCGTGCCACCAGCTTTGGCCTTTGGATGTGTTCCTTGCGAGGCAGAACTCAAGGCCGGCCACCCTCCGGCTTTCGCATGTGCACCTCGCGGCCAGAACTTCTAAACTCTGACTTTTGAATATTTACCTTGGGAGGCAGAGCTGTTAAGATTGCGTGGAATAATGGGAGCAGGAGGCGGAATAATAACACCGTGGTTGTGACTTTGCCCTCGCCTTGCGGAGTCACGCCGATACAATAATAATAATAAGGGCTCTTGCACGTAAAAAGGAATGGAAGGCATACGAAGGAACACGAAGGCACATGAAGGTGTGACGTAATAACGTCGTTTTTACTCGTCACGATTACTGGTTATATGATAAGGTCACACGTCATGGTAGATGAAACACTAAGCCGCGATAATTTAATGCACGAAATTATAGAAATGGTCACGTATAGAATATAAAGAGAAATATAATGAAAAACGTAAAAAGGAAAATATTAATAATAAACTGAATAAGTGACGAAAATTAAAAATTACAAGAAAATAAAAAACGAGTAACGGGATTAATTGATTAATTAATTGTTGAAAGTAAATAATTACTGAAAGTAAAATTTGTTATATAAAAGTTATTGAATTTATTTGACGGTGAAATTAAATAGTGTCTTTAATAAAGTGTGTGAATTACTGAAATACTAATAGAATTAAATTTTAATACAAGAAAATTAATGTGCATATCTTATCGGTGTTGTAATAGTTGTAATGTGTGTTTATTTAATAATAGCACTAAATAAATAAAGAATAAAGTGAAAATTTAAAAATACAAACATAATAGTGAGACGATTATAATTAAATAACTACGGGCAAGTGTGTAGAAAAAAAAATTAAAGATTGGAGACGCGTATAACAAGACCCTAAGAGAAATCTTATCTAACCGTGCAGTTTCGAAAAATTGTGATATATGTTGACGTAGCAAACGAAGTAGAAAATTCGTA
>JAXIUT010000018.1:694074-764816 GCA_035586675.1 Eurytoma californica | reverse complement strand
GAGAAATCTTATCTAACCGTGCAGTTTCGAAAAATTGTGATATATGTTGACGTAGCAAACGAAGTAGAAAATTCGTATGCATAGATTATTGTTGCGGTAAAATTTGTTCTGATACTTTTAGTACGCGATCTCGTTTAGTTAGATTCTTCCATTCCTCGCAGGGAACTGGGCAACGATCGTTTTTAATTAATTTTTAATTGGAGAGTTGTAGGTATCAACACTGTATACGGGTTTTAACGGCAGTTTTGTCTTTTAAACGAATACTTGTAAAGCGAGTATTCGAAACTCGAGCAGTAAAATAAGAATACATCTGTTCCAGCGTTAATTGAGTTACCCATTTCCTTCATGATTTTGCAGCAACCTGTAATTCGATCCACTTTGAAAGTTTAATTTCCAAGTTATAAAGTTTAGAGAAAAAATGAATTTTGAATTTTTTTTTTTCAAAATGAGATAAGCGACCTGCATTGACCTACAATGTTGAATGATCGTTTTGCGAATTCTGATGTAAATACAAGGCAGCCGCTATTTTATTTTGTTACCTTGGAATTCTGCCTTAATATCAGCTTGTGAAAATCGCTTTAAAACGAAGAGCCGATCAATTCAACTCTTCAATTTTCTCCCCGACTAACAGTTTGTCCTGGGAAAACGGCTATAAAAGGCCACATCAATATTTCCACAAACTGGTCCCTATATTTTTTCCCCGTGCATTCCCGTGACCGACGCTTCCGCGGGAGGCGACTCCCTCACGAGCCCCGCGATTTTTCCCCACTACTCACGAAGTCACACCGCTTTTCGCGAAATGAATCGCAAAGAAGAAAGCTCGCGGCGAAAATCGACGTCGCGCCTAACTGTAAAGACGAGCGAGCAATTTTCGCGAATGCTGAATCTCAGCGGCGGCGATCGGCGGCGAAGAGCACGAGATGTACGGAGATCGAGCAATATAACAGGATCGAAAGTTTCTTAATCGATGCGCGGGACTAGGGACAGGTTGCGTCGGTGATAAAAGGAGCAGTAGGAAGCTCATAACGGTGATCGCGGGCTCTTCCCGAGCGCGGATTACAAGTGCTGCCGCGGCGCGCCGCCGGTAAATCACTGATCGTCCATCGGCGGGCACTCGTTAGCCGGGGAGTGCGCGGCCGAGGGAGGGACCGCGGACTCGCCTTATCGAGAGCCCGGAACCGCGCGGCGCGATCGGATCGCCCGCTCGGGATGCCCTTCCGCGCGCGGGCCGCGATTTGTCGCCCCCCGTCGTCGGAAGCCTCTGTATGACACGCGAGGCCTATGTGTGCCAAACGCCGCGCGACGATTGCGAGAAAGTGATAGCGAACTGGTTTACGAGGTATCGGGGGAAAAGGGCAAAAAGGCGCCGATCGCGGTGATTGTGAGGAGCGCTACAGTGGGAATCTCGTTTAAGACTGATCATTTTTCATAATTCGCGTTGGGTTAACGGAAGTTGAAATGCGTTCCTTTTGCATTCGGTGCTGTGTATCCCGTAAAAATGTTATAAGTTAATTACTATCATAAGACTCTTTCTATCTGGAGTGTCTTATCAAATAGTTTCTGGTGTAAGCTAGTTTCACTTGTGATACCACAAACATCTAATTCTAATCTTGAATGAAGCTGAAGCAACACGCTGCAATCTACTCTGCTTTCAATTTTCCGCATCTGCATCGCGGAGAAATAGCTATTTTCCATTAGATAACAGTCATCAATTACCTTTTGACGTTTCGCAGCTTCGCGCGCTCAAACATACTGCTTCCCCGGTGAATCAGCTAAAACCATGCGGTGATATTTCCAATGAAAATCAATTAATAATTCGCGGAATTCGCAGGGGAGTACTTCCCGGCCGACGAAACTCTCCGCGCGTTTCCAACTCGGCCGTTATCACCGTAGCATAATCGGCGATGAAGCGGCGTCAGTATACCCCCGGCGTATAAACTCGTCGCTCGCGCGTCGAGCCGCTCGTAAAAAGGCCGCGCGCTCGCTCGCTTATATGCATACGTACGCGGCGCGGCGATTTTCGCGGAACGGCGCGAGATAACGCGCACGCGACGCACTCGGGGAAGTGCAGCGCCCGAAGCAGGACGCACGTGGTACCCGCGGGGCAGACCCGCGTTACACAGGAAACTGCTCTCGTGCTTCCTCTCCCTCGTCCGCTTTTTATTGGGCGCTCGGCAGAAGGAGCGAGAAAGAGAGAGAGAGAGAAAGTATGTCCGGCACTTTTAACTAGCCCCTTGGGCGCTACTCGCTTTATTTAGATTTTCTCTTTCGTTTTCTCGGCTTTGCGCGCCTTTTCCCGCAGCAAGCCTTATTGCGAGCTCGCGAGCCCTTGTGTGCATGCCCGGCTATTTCGAGGCGAGGTGTTCTCCGACGCGCTTTTTATTTCGCTTTGCTTTGTGACTCGAGATTTAAATAGATTTTAATTGCGCGCAATTATACCGCGCCGCGAGAGCTGCCCGGCGCAATTGCAAATCTGCGGAATTTATACAGTAAATGTGTACATTGCTGCGCAACTTGTAATTTCGAGCGCAACAGGAAAATGAAAAGTAAGCAGTTATTTCAACCGAGGCGCTGCAATTGAATTACCGAATAGTACATTGCGCAATTTGAAGGAGGAAAAACTTATTGTTAAGTGATAATAAAACCTAAAGCTTATAATTTAACAGACTACAATAATTTTAAATTTAAAGTAATCTTTAAGATTGTTTTATAAGCTCGACTGTAATTATCATTGAAGTTCAAGGCCATTGTGTCATTGGATTTTACACCTCGGTAAAATTACAGCGAAATTACAATCATTATCATCTCATGGAAAGGTAAAGATGTCACGAAATCCTAAGAGCTAATATTAGCGATGAATGAACTGCAGAAAAAGAAGAATGGCGTCGAGTACACCATAGTATGGTTTTACATACTCCTCTAAAGTTGGCACCTCTGGTAAACAAATTAAAGTCTCGAAAAAATGATACACCACGTTGCCTATTATTAACGGAATTCTACCCCTGTCAAAGTTGATGGATTTTTTTAACAGTCGCATGATCAATCTTATGCTGAAAGTTATTATATGATTAGGGACAAGTAAGCACCTAATGGTACCACTTTCAAGGTTAAAATATGCCATTTCACTGCATCTCTCGATACAAAGATAAAATTTATTTGAAATACGGTAAATGCTCAAGATTAATGAAGAGCATTCAAATGAAACTGTATACGTTGAAGGAACTTGCCTAATGGCGATTGGCACATGGCACTCGGCAAACAACCCTTCATACCTGGTAAGTTGAAAAGAATTGCGGCTGATTGCCAATAACTGACAAATCATTTGCATTCGTAAGTTGTTCTTAGATTGCGAAGATAGATACGTATCTACATCTACATATATATAAAGGTACATACTCTAAATTAAAATTAACAGGCATAAGATCACGTAATCGCAATTGATCAGAGGACCCGTCAGAAAATAACGGTTTCGCGTCATAGTTCCTTGATTTCATCAGTTTTAACGGATGAACTTAGTATACATAGTTGAAAATCTGATTTAACTTCTTTCTCAATTTATGATCATTTACATTCCTCGCGTGCATCTGTACATTAATGTGTTTTTTCATTAACAATTCCTTTTCCTACCTCGAAATGATATTTTGTATCGCGAAAATTGCGTAGTAGTAATAAGCAATGAATTTTCTTCCCATTTCCTACTTAAGTTTTTCTTTAACCGCAATATGACTTTGCGAAGAATATTTTGAGCTATCATTACATTTTTTGTAAACCTTCTAAATCGTTATTATAAAAATATTTATAATACTACAATAAAAGATGACTGCGTGTATTTATAGATACAAATTAATAAATTTTCAATACAATTTTTTCCGATAAACAAATGTACCAGCGAATAACTATGATCTTAGGGCGGCGCATACAGCACTTATAATAATACCAGCTTACACCTGCAATAAAATTGTATAACAAACTAATGGTATGGTAGGGTTGCAATAAAACTAAAGCCTTTGAGGAAAATAAAGCCGATCGATATTGCAGGTTCAGTTCGCGGGGACCGGCGAAAAAAGTAATCGCACCTGGATAAACAGGCGAGCTGCTTGTTTTTTCCCTCCTGCAGCACAACGCCGGAGCGCAATTACATTCTCGCAAGCCCACGTACAACTTCTTCAAATTAGCTCGAAGCAGCAGGAACACAGCCGAGACCCCGTCTCTCTCCCTCGCGCGCGCGCGTACACGCAGACACGTACTCCCGGTCAAAAGTTAAACGGCGCGATCAGCGCCACGGCTCCTTTTCTCACATAGCATCGGCGTTTCTCTTCCTCCCCCGGTGCAAGTCCGTTTCCCCCCGCGATTCCCCGCCAGCCGTACATGCAACCTTATTCTCGCGTATACCCTGTCGTGTCTACATTGACGCTCGATTGGCTCTCCTCACCTCCGCTAATCTCCGACAAAATAATCTCCCCGGCCACTTATTTCCAATTCGGTATCCTCGCAGAAATTTCGCTAAGTAAACGCTCGGCGGAATTCTTGAAAATCTTAAAAAACTCGCCTCTGAAACCGTTCGAAAGAAACAATTAACGCGCTTCCGCACCTCCCGAAAGCCCGATCGAGTCGCACAGTCGGGTGGAAGCGCGCGGTAGCGGATGCCGATAGGGTGATAGGGCGGCTCGGCCGCGGAAAAAAGGCGCCGTCGCCAGTGTAGACATTACGGTAGGTATGCGCCGCGCGGCGGATCGCCGGTGTATAGACGCGGCTCTCGCGGCGTTGGCATGCGGCTCACGATCAATTGCTTCCGCGCCGCGCGACGTGCACGTCGGCGGGTGCAGGGCCGCGCGACGACGCCGGTAGCGCGCCTCCTCTTCATTTCGAATTCCGATTCCGCATATACGGTAATTGTTCTGCGCCGCTTGGCTTTGTGCGAGCGCGAGCGCGGACGCCGATTTATTTATCCCCGCGCGAGCGCCCATGCAGTGCTTTATGGCACTCGTCCACGACGTGCTTTCTTTGCTCTGCAGTGTGTGTACCTGCTGCTGTGGCTTCCCTCGCCTCCTATTATCTCGCTTATTTCCTAGCCCTGACGACGAACGTCCTACGGCCTCTTTTTCTCCCGGTCACTTTTAATTAGGAACGTACAAGTCCAAAGTCACTTTGTATTTTCTATATTTCCTTTTTTTGTTTTTAATTTTAATTAAGAAATTTTTAGATTTTTTCAAGATTTTAAACGAAATAGTTACCTTGTTTATTAAAAACCATGACCGATAAAGTGAAAAATTTGATTTTATTTATATGGATTGCCCTCGTAATGATATGTGGTGAAAGGAGCAAGATGAGTAGTTAAGAAACTTGATGGATTTACCAAATGTTGCATTTGATGGTAATAAAATTATTTCGTTATGGCTTCGAGCACAATTAGAAAATTAGAAGTACAGCCGAGCGCGGTAAAGTATGAGATCATTAAATTTATTTATGATGCCGATTACGGTTTACATACATTACGTTATTTGCGAGTATAAAGCCGATTTACTTAATCTTCTTATCGATTACGATTACCGTGCATGTGATGCGTTTCGTGCAATATGTTTTTGCTAAATTTATGATTAATATCACCCGATAATTATGAATTCTTTTATTTTAAAATCTTTTGAGTGTTAATACAGCGTAAGTTACTTCAGCTTTTCATCTTACGTATGTTTAATTACATTCTTGTAAGCTATTATCACTTGTTTAATATGATGATTCGATTGGTTTATTTGAAATGTGCACAATGTAGTCTCAATTTATAAAAGATGAATTTGTGAAAATTTTAGTAACAGTTCAATTGTTCAGTAAGTAATCATAGATTTTAGCTAGCATTAATTAATTTTATTTCGAATCCTTTTACCTCAAATAGATAAATTGACATACAGTAACCATAAATTACGGATATTTTACCAGTAAATTATCAATTATGGAAAGCGATAAATTAACGACTATTATAAAGGATTTGATTTCCCTGTTCAAATATAAAGATAAATCTATAGGCATAGCACTAGGAATTAGACTTGAAAAAATTTCTATTTCATTAGCCATGAAATTTGAAGAATGAGTCATCTCTCTGTTGATTTTCCTCAACACAAAGACAAACATTTAGCAACTCCTCGAAAAAAGTCCCATCCCTTGCAGGCTCCACTGGTGAATTAACAGGACAGCGCTAAGAAGCACTTGAATTATTTGCTCGGCCGCGCTGAAAGGAGCGCAGAAGCTCGCGTCAGACGAACAACACCGCGAAGTGCCGATAAAGATTTCACCCGTTCGCGGATACAAGCCAATTTTTTCCCCCCGCGAGGCAAAAAAATAAATAAAACGGCGCATTCCGCTCCGTCGCAAAGTCCCAAGTCTAAGCTTCGCATCCCAGGCCCGTTGGCGACTTGTACGGTACGTCAGCCTCCCCTCGGTCTCTCGCCTGGAAAAAAAAGTCCGAAAGAAAAGCATCCGGGCGAAATCAATGGTGGCAGGTGCCTCGCTCGGGCCTGACCTCGCGCGACTGTCAGGAACGTGGCGCGTCGAGGAAACGGTTAGCCAGTCGCACGTACGCTCTCTACGTTTCATTAGTAGCCGCGACTTACGTGCGAACGCGCCGAGAGGGGCCCGCGGCCAATTAACATTTTTTCGCGCCTCGCGGGAAAGAGCCGCGGAAGAGAGGAGGGCTGCAGGGGGAGGGAGGGCCGGCCGATTATCAGGAGCTGACAATTAATAACGCGAGTTTGCACTGCGCCGAGCCGGGGGAACAAACGAGGAAGTTTCCGAGTTAACGGTCGCCGCGCGGCTCGCCCCCGTGCACGCGCGCGAGTAATTGAAATGCAATCGTAATCGTAATTACCACTCGCGGTACCGTTAGCCCCGACGCTCGCGCCTCACGTGAGCTGGGAGCGAGATTTATGAATAAAAAAAAAAGAAGAGTCGGGTGTGGGAGGGGGGAGGTCCGATCTATAGGCGAGTCCCGCCCGAGCTCTCTCCCTCTTTCGCCTCGAATCGCCGCGATTCGGAGTTTCATTAGCGCGGAAGGTGATTATTGCCTTTTGCCATCTGTCAGCGGCTCGTAATTCCCGCGGCGCAATCGCGCGTCTTGTCGACGGTGTCGCTCGGTTCAACCCGCCGGCACTTATGGCTAATTTCATCCGGTGATAGCGATTTATCAAGACTTCGCCGATCACGGCTTACTACTACCCTGCTTAAGAAAAATTTACATCCTAGCAACTAGTTGCGAAGAATACGAATTTATGTGCGACTCCGTTGAATATACCAGTTCATCGATCATTTTTATTTATTAATTTCGTAGTTCAAAAATAGTTGTTTGCGTGGATATAAAAGCAGCTACAGTGACTAAACGTTTGTAAATGTTTATAAAAATAAGAACTGATTACTGTAATTAAGTTAAGAAGCTCTTTGTTTTTTTCCCGATTGAATCGCTATTGTCCGGCCACTGAGTCTTCTAGCACGGAGTATAAAGGAATTCCCGTTAAAAATCTGAATATCATCCGGGCTCGATCGCCTTATAAATAAATTATTAGCCGCGCCGGGCCCTCGACGAGTAGTCGATCATTAAAACAGGAATTCGTGCCTGACGCTCCGCGTCCGCCGTCGTGAAGTACCGTAAGCTGAAAAATTTGGCGATGGCCCCGGGGGCACTAGAAATTTCGCGGAAGATACTTCGGCCGTCCTTCCATTCGGTGCAATTTTCGCTCGGCCGACTCCTCCGGCGACTCGTCGAACAGGCCTCTCCAAAACCACTTATCTCGCGCACGCGCGCGCTCTCTTTCCTCGCCTTCGAGGCTCTCGCGGGGGTCTTTTTGCCGAAAAGCCGGGCGCAAGAATGTTCCCCTCATTTTTGCGCCGGCCGCGCGATAATAAGTCTTACTTTTCAGGCCGAGGTTGATCGCTTCTCGGATAAAGGGTGTACGGCCGCGGCACGGAGCGGCTAAGAAGCTTTATATCGCTCGCGTGCCAGTGTACTTTTACACGGCTTCGCGGAATAAGTGAAAATGATAATTTTGAATTATGAATGCCGGTGCATTTAAGTCTTTTTCCTTTAAGCAATTGTAGCGCCTCGAAGCGCGCCGAATGACAAATGTTTTGGATAAATGCGAAGTTATTGCATAGTTTGCAGGCGATATTCATGGGTATGTACACAAATTCGTTTTATCAATGTGCAAAATTAATAGCTAAAGATTTAGGTTGCAAAAAGGTTATTTGATTTTCTGTCATTAAAATTCCCCCAAGCTAAAGGCAAACATTTTAATGCCGGTGTATTTTTTAAATGCTATACGACTTACGATTTGCGGGATACTTCAAAATTTAAATCACACTCACCTACAACAGAAAAAAACGTAAACTTGTTAATATATTAAGTTTAATTATAAAATACTTAATAAATCTACATTAAAGGTGATAAAATTTCCTTCTTTTTTCAACAGTATACCAATCTTACGTCCACAGTAATTATTTTCGCTACTAAAACTCATACAGGACATCCCCTAATACTCCTGCTTTCAACGGCACGAGCAGCGCGCCGCAATAATTTTTCATCTATTCCGAGTACGAGCATTAAACTCAGGCTTTCTACAATTTTCAATTTCAATATAAAGCTCGGCCGTATTTACGAGGCTCGCGAGCAGCGACCGAGCTGTAAAATCGTAGCGCGCGTGCGCGCTCCCCGCGCCGCGGCGCGAAATGAAAAATGATATTTATTGCGTTCGAGGCGCGCACCGGGAACTGGCCGCGCGGTCGGCTCTGCGGTGCAAATTGGCCGCCTCGGCGCCGAGACCGAATCCTCGCGCGCTTCCCTCCGCCGCCCGGTGCGCCCGCGCGAGGACTCACTCGTGCGCGCGCGGACTCGCGGAAACAATTAACGGGCGAATCAGATCGCCGCGGCCATCCCGCGGAAAATTTATTCCGAGTCCGGCAGAAAGAGATCCGCCGGGGCGACAAGGGGCGCGGATCCCGGGGAAGGCTACATCGAACGCGGCGTGTCCCGGGGGCCGCGTATAACCCATTGTTCGCCGCGCGAGCTTGTATTTCACGCGCGACGAGGCGAAATTAGCGCGAGCGACTCGTTATTGCCCCCCAGGCCGCGGCGCGTTTCTTTTAATGGCCGGCTGCCTTTTTTATGATTCGGAACGCAGGTGTTTATGCATGCTCGCTGACGGCGAGTCATTTGCTTACGGATAAATTGCCCGTGTTGCGCGGAGAATTATTGTTGATTTATTAATTGTTGCGGCACGTCTTCGTGATATTTACGAGTTATCTTTTTAACGCGCATCATCTAGCTTACACTGATTATTCAAAAAAAGAAGACACTATGATGCACAGTAGATAGTCACATTTACATATTATAAACAAGATTTTATTTCATTTAATTTTATTAATATACCATTAAATTTAAATTTGAATGATTGTCATATCCGATTTCATAAAATAAGTAAAAAGTCTTGGCATGAATTGATTTTAAATACCTTAATTTCTATCAACAAGTAAAATACATCGATCCTCTCATCGATTTCCTCTGTAACCAAATGCAACGCAACATAGCTTCTCCTGCAATCTACATAAAATCAGTGGTTGCCCGATCGCGCCGTCCTCCCACGGAAAGAATAAATTTAATCGGCAATTGCGCGACCGCCTCGGGAGCTGCGGCTTCAAACACCATCCCAGCAGCCATGCACTAATTTACAAATTAAGGCTTGGCGTTTGGAGGCCAGGAGAGCGAGCGCCTTAATGATTCCCCGGCACGCAGGCAGTCGCGGGGACACACAGGGAAGCGGGAGCTCCAGCTCCAGTCGAGGCGAGGCGCAAATGAATAGTCGCACGCGGGAAAATAGATGCGAATAATCGATCTCGCGGTGAAAGTAATTACCGCTAATAACAGCGTACGTCATCGCCGGTGAAAAGGGGATCGCGAGCGCCGTAATTGTCGGACGAGCGTAGCTCGCGCCAGCTCTGGGTTAGTCACACACCGGCCACTGGGCGCGAGCCTCGGGAGATGAAGTGGAACGCCGGGGATGATGCGCCAAAGCAGGGTGGTCCGACGGATTACGGATGCACGGTCGGACTGGCGAGGGAATGCGGTTTCCCGATCGTCCGACTGCGAGAGGATTTATATCAAGTGTCCATTTTTTTAGAGTTGCTGCTAAACACCCTGTCCAGGGGGAAATCGGATCTTGTAGAAATGTGTAATAAATTTTTTCCTGACAAAACTATAATGTTAAGTTTTTTTTTACTAAGGAAAAGGATAGCTGACAGCAAACTGACCAGAACTTTCATGTAGGAATTAGTCTTAACAAATGGGATAGATCAATTCAATGGATCGTAAGCGGCGTCAAGAATCACTGTTGACTGATTTACTTACTACCTGTATACTGACAAAAGGTAAATAGGCAACCACAAACTCAACTTTTGCATGTCACTTTCATTCCTTTTTACCCTGTCATCCGATCCTCAAGTTGGCACTTGACAAAAACACCGGTATTGAATTTCTCAAGATGTGTTGAAAAGGTTACATGACGATATTATCGTTTGCAAAATAAACTTGAATGAAGCACAATGAGTGAGTACAATCGTTTGAAACTTCTTCGTTGGACTTTCATGATTACAAAAACTATGAGATTAATTAACATTACGTTCGTAAATTTTGTATTTTTAATGTAATAGCAAATTAAATTCTTTTTCCGATTCTTTCCAAAACATTTCCTACCGTACACATGCCTATCGATAAAAGTCTAGTCTGATTTGTTAGATCTATATTCGCATAAACTTGTTCAAGACTTATCCAGAACACCTAAGTTTTAGTAAATCTAGACTTATTCAAGATAGAAAAGATCTTGATAAATTTAAGTAAAAGTCTGGGGAAAAATCTGCTATAAATCTGTCGGTCTCCAAAGCGATACCACAGACAGAACATTAGTTAAACATCATCTAATTACCTACTAGATTAATTTTTGTGTACGCAAGCAAGAAGATTAGAAAGGGGTAAAAAAGTCTATCGCACTCGTGACTTTATTTATACTGCAGCCAATTGAGATATGCTCCTAATCCGGCCTACCTTCAATTTCGTTATAAGTTTAATCCAGCAAGGGGAGCAAAACATGTAAAATGCCAGCGATAAAAATACTGAATAAATAACAGGTTATCGCAAACGGAAGGCATATAGAGTTTGCGTAACCGTGAGCGAGCAGACGTAGCCAGCGTCCGCTACGTGAGCATCGCGTAACGCGTACGACCTCGCGAGTCGCGCCAGACAACACGCTCGTCCGCCATATTTGGTCCTGCTGGCTTTGGTTCACGCGAGCGTCCGCAAAGCCGCGCCCGCCCGCCTGCATTTCGCAACTGCAGCGCGCCTCTCCGTCTCTCTCGCTCCGCCGACGCCGCCAAACGCCGCTGCACATCCGAGTGTCGGGCCGTGCGACGTGTCGAGAGGGAAAGACAGTCGGGGCAAGGGGGGGGAGGCGAGCTAATGAGATGGAAAGTAAGAATGAGTCGGGCCCCGGAGAGGACGCGCGGGGACGCAAAAAGAGAGAGTTAAAAGGCGTATGACGGCGGAGTAGACGCTTGAATTGAAAGGGAGGCGGTAACAAGCTAAAGAAGAGCTTTCAATTGGAGCTGCGAATGAAACGGCGGCCGAGGGAGGAACATAATGCGGGAAGGGCACAAAACGTTCAAAGAGTGAGATATGCGAGGGCTTTAATAAGGCAGATAACGAGCCACGCCGTTGGACTTCGAATTGAAGTTCAAAGAAGATTCCGAAGATACGAGTCATTAATTTTCTTTTTCACGGACTTGGCTCTCTATGCATCAAAAAGTACTGCCATTAACACTTAAATGAAGAATAAATATAACATCATTTATTGTTCTTTTATTCTATAGAACGCGTTTGTATAACTTAAGCTATTTTATGTGCTAAGCAAAGAAGAATAATTCTGCAATATGATTTATCTTTTTCTCTTTTATGCTCAGTAAAAATCTAAATTCTTTAAGCTAAAAGCAACCGTTACATCAATAATTATTAGATATAGTATAGGTAGGAATATTTATTTCAAGTTTTTCGTGTTACAAACTTCTGCAATTTTTTGACAGTTTATCAAACTAAGAATTAAAAATCTTTGATTCACCTCTAAAAAAATCAAACGAGTTATAATTACACGAAAGCAAAGACACACTTATTTAAGAAAAAAAACTAAACCGATGAACGAAATCAGCGCATATTCCCAGCGCGCATTCGATCAGCGAGAAAGCAAAGAAAGGTAAGTACACCCGAGTGAAAGAAGAAAAGGTCAGTCGATCGGCTCGGCTTGGTATAGCCGAGCTGGCCGCGGAAAGAGAGACGCGAGAATCCGAGGACAGTCGCGCGGCTTAGAGTCGTCCCCCGGGGGAGCTTTGGAATTCCGAGTATCGCCATGTCGGGCGGCAGCGGCAGCAGCAGCAGCCTCTCCTCGGCTTCCTTTTGGCCGAGCGCCGCTCGCGAGAATCGACGACAAAATAGGTACGACAGCGAGGTGCGCGCCTCGCCTCCCTCCCGCTGCTCCCGTGTCACCTGCGGCGCGCGATCGATTAATCGCCCGCGCGAAAGTAATCGGCTTTTTGCCCGCCGGCCGTTAATTACTCCTGCGGTGCGCTGAATTTTTGCCCCCTCCGGGCGACGCTTCAATTGTTTTGCCGCGTCGCGGACGACTTTATTGGCGCGGCCCGCGCTTATCGCCGCGCGGTCAAGGCTTCGCCCGCGCTTATCGGCCGGAGCGAAGTAGTTCTGTGGGTGAAGCCGGCCGATTTGCATTTAGAAGCGATTTATTTCAGGCTGGCCTACGACACCGGGACATAAATTAGAGTTTTATCTGGGGGGAAAAATAATTGTAATAAATGAATCGGCTAAGGAGCAAGGGAGAGAGCTCGCGGCCATTTTTTTCGCGGGAGGCTATCTTATTTCCTTGTTCAATGGAGCCAGTTTCTTATCATCGCTCTCCCTGGAAATTTCTAAATCATTCCTTTCACGTTCGGAACGGGATCGACGAGTTTATGCCTTGTTTTTTGCGAAGACGCCCCGTAACAAAAGTATTGAACTACGCGAGGGCGAATGGGAAAAAAATGAGCTATCATCCGTGGGCATCTCATTCATCGCGCGATTTACAACGCAGATTTTTTTATCGCTCCGCGGTGGATCCGTTATAAGCTTTATGACCTTATTATCGCGATTATTCGTGTCAATTTTCTGCCGTTATTGCGATTTTTTTTCCCACTGGCGTAATGGAATATCAATGATTGCCGCAACCCACAAAATGTACTTAACGCGTGCCCATTTCTCGCTAAACAAATCGCGATGATTCTCGCGCGCGCTCACGTACGCAATAATGAATCCTTCAATTCGATCGAACAGCAGTTCATCAAGCGCGGCGTTAATCCGCGAGATAATAATTCGCACGACGCCGTGGGATGTATGTTAAGGGGGTAGCGCGCGGATAGCCGCCGAATCTGAATGTTTATTTACCGTTAATAAATACGTTACAACAAACGCTGCCCTTTCGCGGCGCGAGATTATCCGGGAACGGTATACGGCCGGGACGGCAGGCCCAACACTTCCTACATAATTCAAATAATCGGCATCGGTGAAAAAAAAGGAGGGAGAGAGGAAAGGGGGACAATAGCCGGCTTGCCCTAGAAGCGCGCGTGCGACTCGCCGCGCTTTTTCCCGCGGACGGCCGCCTTCCCAGCTCGCGCTTCTCCCATAAAGGCGACAAGGCGCGCCGCTCGTTTAAATCCTCGGCCGTTCAAATTCGTCGCGCGCACTTTCCTCGCCAAGCGATTCTGTCACTGCGAAGCAACGGCTTTTTTATCCTTTCAGTTTTTATCACGAAAACAGTATTCTTAACAAATAGAACCTTTATTTATTTACTTACGAGAAAAATGTAAAGAAAATAAAAATACAAATGAATAAACTAAAGTTTAATTTTGTGAGATAGCATGAGTGTGTTTTTGAATGCACCGATATGATTAGTATTGGTTACAGCGATCGAAAGAGCTTTATATATTTAAGAGACTTATTTAAATTCAGTGTTGCAAAGAAAAGAAATGATAAATAAATTTGAAAATTGTACAACAATGAGAAATTGAAAATAGTAAAATTTTGCTGAAATCCGCTTTATTGCGAATCGAAATCTAAGAGTGTTCGTTCTCTCCCCGCGCAATCTGAAATCCGCCGCAGCTTGATCATTAAAAATGTTGAAGAACACGTAGGTGCACTCGGCTTGGCGAAAAAAGTGAGCGCAGCGAGAATCCGCGTGTTTTTTCGCGCGCTGCATTCCTCGTTTGAGGGGTGAGTGCAGGTGGGTAAAGGACTCCTTTCGGCAGCGCCCTTTTCATCCACGGCGAGAGATAGAGACGGAGAGAGATAGTGGGAGAGGACGGGGCAACCGGTTTTTCCGCGGCGCGAGCCTCCCACTTGCGGCGGCGTCCGCGCGATCCTCTCTTTCCGCGGCTTTTGTTCGCGCTGACGTAACTACCGGCGAGTCGCCATTTGCGGTGGCGCGCGCGCGCGACGATTTAAGGGCGACTGTGGGAGCGCGTCGGCCAGGAGTCGCCGTGGTACGGGGAGAAATCGCGGGAGCAAGCGTTACGTGTCGCGCGGCCTATTCCCAGGCCACGTGTGTACACACCCAGCCGCCTTTTATCCTCCGACTCGTGTTCTTATTGATTTTCGATGAATTGGAGCTAAGATAAACGACGTCGCATTACCATAACACGTTTTTTGCGCTTCCATTACGCACGCGGCGTACGCCTTCCGCGCCCAATTTTCTTTTTACCTTACGGGGATCAAGTTATAATTGAAGCCGTTTTTTACAGGTGGATAATGTCCAGTGTGGTTGAAAAAATTCTTAATTGGGATTGTCTTGGATCATTTGCGAACAGTTAGTATGCTTTTAATGAAGAACTGCGTAATGTAAGCTTGTAATATTCTTATAATTATAGCATTATAATTATTAATAACTTTTTATAAAACGTTTCTGATTTCCACCGGAGATTAAATTTTAGACGTCAAGTTTGCTCACTCCGCATTACCACTTGAAAATCTAGCAGGCAGTTTAATCTTCAAGGATCGCTCGAACCTAATAATTTAATGTTATTTTAGCTCGTGAAAAGTAACGATGCTTGTTAACATTAACGGACTAGAAAAATTTCTTTTAACTGGTCTCTGAAAACATAATACACGTATTTAAATTATATAACAGGAACATTTAGGTTCCGAAGGTATGCCCGCCAATTTCTTTAAATTTTTAAAACAATCGTTCGAAACGTCTGTGATTAACTAATCGTAAAATGATTTAATTAGAAATTTTAATGATATTTCCCGATACTTAGAATATCGCGAAGCGAAATAGTACATCGAAAGTATCATTTAGTCCGCTTCCCCGAAGGCTCAAATAAAATAAATGAACTCGCCGGTAGATTAACATACTTAAGAGCTTAAGTGTTGATGTACGTACTTGCACCCCCCTGACCTTCGGCGTAAGGTACATGCATTTTTCACGAAAGAGGGGAAGCATGTTCCCGGCATTCTAAAACCGCAGCGCGGATAAATGGATTTTCGTTGTTCTTATTCTTTGCAATAAAGTGCGTCACGCACCTCCACCGTAATAAGATCCGCCAATTGGCGCATTCCTGCGTAAATGCTCCCGTGGAATGATGACCAGTAATGAAGAATAGCGAATGCGTCGCTTTTTATGTTTAACCCTTATTACCTGCAAGCTTCGATCTTTCCCTTTTCTTTTATCATTCGTGGGACCGAACAATTTACGCTCGTCTCGGAAAATGGAGCGTCGAAGAAAATAAAATGGCTTCATTATCTGCGTAATTGCTTCTGGCTGATCGTATATTGTTGTTAACGAGATCAACGTCGATATATTTTTTCCTAATCTTGAACTGCATCCGTAAAAGTCTTTGAACAATTAAAGTTCTTTACTTAAAGAAAAACAGAATGAACTTAATTTTGAAACAAAGGATTAGTTCGGGTCGCGAAAATGCAAGCAGGTGATTTTGATGCAATCTCGCAAAGCGTAAGTTCCGCGAATGTTCCTCCCCCGGGGTTCGAAGGTAGCCGTAGGAGGTTCGAGTAAAGCCTCGCGAAAAGCAATTTATTTGGCAATTACGTCCCGAGATTCCCATGACCTACGTGCGCTACACCCATCGGCCTCATCATCGACCGCGAACCGTCCCTCGCGGCACTGCGCCGCGCGCACACCGCCCGCCTCGGATCGCCTCGGGAATCCCGAGTAAAAAGCTCGCGCCGCTGGATATGGAGTCCGTTCCGGTGAGGCCGCGCGATACGGGGAAAAAGGGGCACGCGCACTCCCCGCTCGCGGAAAGGTCGAGCGGCTCCGCCTGCGCCGCAGGCCTCTCCCATTTTCGCCGGCGAGTCGATAGGCTTAATTGAAAAGACGCGAAACGAGAGGGGGATCGAGATATCACGTTCGGCCGGGGACGACAAGGCGCGCGCGATGCGCGCCCGCCGATACGTCGGCCGGCGGATTATTTTCGCGCGCCGCGAAATGAGGAGTAGTGAGCACGCGCAGGGCTCGCCGGGGCTGCAGCCGCGGGGGAGATAAGGGCCCTTTTCGGCCTGCGACGCGAGCGCGAGGCGAGCCGGCGATCGAGATACCACCGCAAGCCGAGCCGTCCGCCTTCGGAGTCAGACAAATGTCTTTAATTAGTCGGCGTGTAAGGACTATCTGACGCGCGTTCTTAGACTCCTATCGCTCACCCGTGTTTATTAGCCGAATTTTTTTAAAGCGTTCCTTAATGAAGCTAAGGTTCCTAGAATCCACCTAATTCATTGGCAGTACCTAATAAAATGATGATGCTGAAGCAACAAGCTTTGTAATTTACTCGAAATAAAAATGGCGTAACTACTTTGACAGCAGCGAATGAACAAATAAAAATCCTGAGTCAGAACTAGTAATGAGCCAATAAATTAAAAGGAAAAAAATAATTTGTAGTCACCAAATAGTGAGCGTAATCAGAAACATAAATGATGAATGAAATTCATTACTTATTAATGCACAAACAATCAGAGCTTGTACCGATGCCTAATAAAACAAAATGTAATTATTGTACTTCAGACGACAATTACTTATTAAATTCGTCGTCATGTCAATCGCAAAATTCATGTGGATGGACGATTGATAAATGCTACCTTTGAGACCTAATGGAAGAGAAGCCTAGAATTGAATGTCCCCCAGCGATTTGCAAGTAAAAAAGTCCCGCTCGTAAATCGCGCGAAGACAGTGACTCCTTTCTTGCCTCTCGAATTTCGCTCAATTACAAAGTGCCACGCGAATATGACGTCAATCGGCACGATTAAATAGCCCTATCGGCGCGCGCGGCGTAGAAAGCGAACGCGTCGGCCGCCGAGGATCTTATTGGCGTCGTACCTCTCGACGCGCGTATCTTCTTCGTGTCCCTTATCAGCCGCTTTTCTCCCCCTCCAGGCCGTCGGGCGTCCGCGGCATTTAAAAGCCTTTTGCTCGCTCCACAGCCGTCTGGATTAATGGTTTTTATTGGCGCGTTTCTTTCGGCGCTTTCGCGAGCGCGCCGCGAGGCAGCGCTCGGCAGTCGACGTGCAATTTGATATTAATGAGCCCCGCGCGCGGCCCCGTCGTTTAACGAAGTGGAGATTCAATTTTACTTTATAGGGTGGCGCGGAAATATTGCTTTGCTTAACAGTTTTATGGTTTTATCAAAGCTTTAACCGATGGCATTTAACGCGATTCTCGAAAGTGGGCTCAGTGAAAGATGCCAAAAAAAAAAGTAACTGAGGAAGGAGTGGTAGTGAACGTTCTATTTATAAGGCAGTATATAAATTTTAAATGTACATCCTTCAGGCATAAATCATTTTACAGATTAAACCTTAAAGTATAGTCGATATAATGATTGTAGGTATCGTGTGCTTCACTCGTTCCAGGGGCTATGTATCATCGCTGGCAACTTCAGCTTGGAGTGTGAAACAACACACTAAGGGCTCGTTAATGGTAACTTTAAATACTTTTTTCCTGCTTAACGATGCTACTGGCTATCGTCAAGAGTTCAACATTTGCATTCCCTCCAAATTTTACAGATACTTTATTGCTTCCTTCTGTCGGTTAATAACACTCGTAGGATATTTTGACAATCAGTTAACTTAATTTTTAAAAAGTCATAAGTTGTAAATAAATTTGAATAGAAAAATTAATGCTTTATGAGAGTTATGTATAATTTTTATTTAAATTTTGTTTCTAATATCTAGTTTTCTTTCTCATTTGTCCCAAGTTCCATTATGCCCCTATCTCTGATAAACATAATAATCAAACTTAATCAGATGGATCAAGCCAAGTCACACAGTTGCATTAAGGTCTGTAGAAGTATGGACACTCTAGCTCGCGAGTACAGTCCAATCGAGAACTGTCCGCGTCACGCTTTCGATTTATCTCAGATCTAGGAACGAAGCGTATTTTCCATAGCACATCGCAAGCTCGCTAATCAGCTTTCAGTTCCGATATCGCACCAGAGCAGCAGCATCAGAGCGTGGAACCTCCACGACTCCGGTCGCTCTCCATCCCTTTTTCTGCCTCGCCCTCGCGCGCCTCTTCCTAATTCCCGATAATCCCGCGCGTATTTTCCCCGGCTAACGAGAACTCGCGCCGCTAACCGAGTTTAAATTGCCACCCATTACGGAATAAATGGAGCAATTCATCGGGTCCTCGAAGAGCGCTTTTTTGCCGGGAAATTCCGCGAGGGAGAGAAGACGACCCGCGCCCCATTAGCCGTGCGGCGGCGGTGCCAAGATGCACGCCGCGCCGGCAGATGAGGGGCAGCGATACGCGCGGATGAGGCGCGGAACGGCTCGGTGAATGTGAGAAATGCGAGGACTAATTCATGCAGGAATCTTAGCGAGCTTAGCGTAATTAAAACGCCGCTGTAGGTTTTTCGGCTCCGTGGCTCTTAGCGCGCGCGCACGACCGGCCGCGGTATGAGACGGCGGAATTATGCGTTGTTTACTTTTCACCGTACGAGCAGGTGTGTCAGCCTCGAAATTAATGCTTTCATTTGCAAATTCGTATTGGGATGATATGCATATTTCATGAGGAAAAGTGGCTCATCCTGCCATTAGTTACTTAATAATAAACGCGCCGTTTACAGTAATAATTAACTTGCAAGGTGAAAAATCAATTGTACTGGCTAATATATCTCTCCTTCTCTGTATTCAGAAATGCATATATCAAATGTGTTCTCCGGGAACTGAAATTACTTTTCAATAAATTTTCAAAGATGAATTTCTTTTCTTATCTATTAATATCAATCTACATTTTTAACACCTTCCGCGTTACAATTTATCATTTTTTTTTAAAAAAACGATATTTATTACTATATTGTTTCACATAAAGCTAGGTGGTTTGTATGTATATGAATCATTGTATGAAACGCGTGAATAAATTATTATAATTTGCGTTCCGCATGATAGAGATATGAAGAATACGGTATTCTTTTATTATTCCCTATTGAGAATAATCAAACATAAATCAGCGCATTTATAATTTACATCAAATTTATTTTCAATCTGATTGGTGAAGTAGCAACTATTGCACCCTTAATTGTACATTCCCATAAAAAACTTGAAATTTGCATTTAAAGCTTTTTTTGTTAAATAATATCACGCGAGTTATTATTCTCACAATTTATTATTATTACATTTAATTAGCATAAGAGGAGAATGAAAATTAAAGTATAATTATATTTCAACGACTTAATATCCTCTGAGGTAATTTTTATTCTCTGCTGTGGTGAGGCCTCGCTCGTTAGCGCAATTCAGTTCGTTGCTTGCACTCGAGTTACCGCGAGAAACTGCGCAGGTTACTGGCGGCGACGTTTAAAAGTGAACTAGAGAAATGACGCTTGACGAATTGAGCGAAATGCTTAACCGCGTGAAAACGCGGTCACTAGCTTACTGGAAGACCGAACAATAATTCATAACAAAGCCCATTGTACCGCGGCTTTAAAGGGTACAATGCAAAATCCGCTGAAATATCTCTTTCCCATTTTACGCTCTCATTGTACTTTGATTTCTCTGCTGTGTCCTCAAAAGCCGTACTTTCAAAGGCCAATTCAATTGGACTATTTCTGAAGAATCATTAAATTTTTAAGATTTTAATATTTTATCTTCAGTTAAGCGGAACTCCTTCGCTCGTTTCAGTTTTACTCCGACAATCAAGTATCGGTGTAAAATTGGCGCTAGGAAGGTGAGATCCGAGGGGGATATAGCTATCGAAAGAAATATTTTTTAATGAATTCCACATAAACGATGGCGCGCACTCGGCGTAATCATACTTTATTTTCCTCCGTACAATAAATTGCGTATACGTCCGGTTCGCGCGCCGTCCGTCGACGTACGGAGATTCCTCCTTTTTTTTCATCCGCTCCTCCTTTATGTATACTTTCCTCGCGCGCATAATACCGCCGGCTAAAATTAAGAGCCGGCCGATTCTCCACGCACCGGCCGCACACAAAATCCCTCCTCCTCCTCCTCCGTGTCGATTCCTCGGCGAAACCCCCTCGAGCAATTGAGCTGAATACTGTCCGGCAAAAAACTACGGGCGAGCGTAGTTGTACCCACGCTCGGCCAGCTGCTTGCCCAAGCCGTAGATTTTGCGCAACGTGCGCGCCAACGCATCGGCCAGTGTCCAAGGTTTTGCCTCCCTCCCCGCGCCTTCTTTATCTTTTCGTGTCGCATCGTATTATTTTCCCTCCGACGTGATTATTCTTCGCGTAAATCCTCATCATCGCTCACTTTACTTACAATTATTTATTACCTTGACAAGCGTGATATCAGCGTATCTCTTCAAAATAAAATATTTAAGTCTTCATCCTTGATTTTTAGCGCTGCGATTTCTTAATTAAATGCGCAGCGATAATTAATTATCAGCAATTTTCCGAATAACTTTTTTTGCGTCATTGAAAAAGTGTAAATACTTCCTCCCCCCGGTGACTTCGGAAAGCAGCTCATAAGGAAAATCGAAGCGCAAGAGAAGCAGATCGGTAGGCTCGCGAAGTGCAAGGTAAAAAAAGGGAAAATTCGCGCGTGAGATCAGCGGGGAGGGGCGATAGCTCGCCGGCTGGTGGCGGAGCACGCGCGATCTGTGTGAGTTAGCTTACCGTTCGCGTGCGCCGCGCCGAGGAGCAGCGCCCAGGCGACGGCGAGGAGGCTGCGAGCGGCTGCGCCCATCTTCCTGCGTCTCGTGGCTCTCGATCTGTCCTGGCACTGTCGCTCGTCCTCGTCCGCCTCAGCCGCCGAATCTCATGACTCGCACTCCCGACGGCTCGGAGTCGCGCGCACACTGCAGCGGGGGAGTCGCGGCCGGTGCTTCGGGCGCGGAGTCGCGCGAGACACTGAGCCGCCGCGCCGCGGCCAGGCCGGGGCTCACGGCCGGGAGGAGGGAGCGACGCCGGCGCGACGTGAGCGGGGACTTAACTATACGGGCCCCCCCAACAAAAGACACAAGGATGAGAAAGTCACACACACCCTGAGAGGCCGGCCGCCGCGGAGGGAGAGGAGAGGAGAGCTGCCGTGATGTGGGCGTCCTCTCGTGAACTCGGCGGTTTCCTCGCTTTTTTTTACGCTCGCGACGCGGCCGGAGGGGCTCTCCGCGAGCGAGTCACGAAATTTCGGACCGCCGCCGGCCCGGTGACAGGTAGGCCAGTGAGGAGGATGACCGAGCCGGAAATGGCTTGCGGCTTTGGGGCTCCCTTGGTACCCGCTCCGAGGGAAAAAATCTCGGGGCGCTCTCGGATCAAAGACCGAATTGTACTTTTTTCTTGCCTGCGTTTAAACTGGAATGCTTTTTTTATTGGCACCGCTAAGTCAACTTTGTTTGAGAAGTAAACACCGTTGAAATTGCTTTTTACGCGAGTTTTCCGGTGTTGCGTGCGTTTTTTTAATAATTACTTTTTTCAAATGTTATTGACTTTCTTAACCCTTTGCGTTCAAAAAATCAACGCACACACTTTTTGCCTTTTCTATGATCTAGTTATATGCACCTAACACTGCGCAAGCACTGACTGCATGGTGTTAGTGATTTATAGGTGCAATATACTAATCTAATGGGAGATCTTAGGAGTATATTTAACCACGCCTAGTATAAATTAACTTTTATAAATACTATCTAAAATTTACCATTTCTCATACCTATTATAATTTTCCATTCATACACATTTTTAATAAATTGAATTTTTTATTGTTTTCTAGGTTTACGCTTATTTGCCTTTTTTCTTACGTTTACCGTTATAGGGATAAGAAAATAAAATTTAGCAATGAGGTGTTAATGCCCATTAAATTTAATAAAGACGAAGATGAAGTATACTAGAAAGCCATAGTTGTACCGATAAATTATGAAGATTATTCTAGTAAAACGTATCATTGATTAATTAATACTACAATTGAGATAAGAATTTTAGAGAAATAATTAAAAATACATTATAACCATTAGAATGAATAAAAAGATAAGTTGCAATTTTCATCTATTTAGTAAATTTTTACATACTAGAAAGAAATACCGCATTAATCCTAACAATGTAATTAATAAGTTCGCTGAACGCTAAATGTGAATATTGAGAACAAAGGCTTTATGAATCAATTCAAGATCTCCACATGAAACCAAAATCGTAAAGAAGACTCACAAAAGTTTCGCTAAACGTAGCCTTTTTTAGATCGCAAGTGAGAATTACACCAACGCAGTTTATGAGTCACCATCCCAAGAGAAGGAGATCGGGAGATCCAAATTATCATTCTCCTTAAAAATCTTTTAAAAATCTCGCAAACACCCGTCATGCACCGCAAAAACAATGACTCCGCGAAAAAGTTGACAAGCCCAGCCTCGCCAAGTGCATTTATCAAACGACAGCGTCCGGAGGAGAACAAAAGCGGGGCACGAAACAGCAGGCCTAATGAAATCGCGATTTCGCAACGGCGCGAAAGAAGCGGAGCTTAATTAATGCGACTCCTGACAGCCAATACGCACGGCCAGTCCATTGGTTCACCAGTTCACCTTCGCGCGCACGATCGTGCCCCGGCGAACGAACGTAATTTATCTTTGCGGATCTGGGCTCGCGTGAGCCCGGCGCGTACACCTCGCGCTGCATTCGCCCGCTCGTGCGCGACTCGCGATTGGCCCGCCCGCCAGTGAAAGTGTTCGTGCTATTTCATAACGATCCGCGTTAGAGCCGCGCGCAGCCTTCTTCCGAGTTCCAGCCTCGGCGCTATATTTTACGAAATTTATCGGTTTCGTCATTTTTACCATTTCGTTTATTTCAAAGCGCACTGCCAAAGCGTTCGCTCGGTTGCAGAAACCTCTGCAAATTCAATTAACGAGAGTATGGAAATTTATACTGCTAAGGGTCGTGGAGTTTGTTTCTTTAGAATTACTCGTCGCGTGTTGTTGCACTATTTATTTTATTTTATTCCGCGTACATTTTCTTACAAAATTTTAATTTTTAATTGAAAAACAGCATTGTATATTTAATAACAAGATGTTTTTATAAATTATTTGTTTTTAATTAAACAATTAATTAGATGGTTTATTTGCACAAACATCGCACAGTTTGTGTTTGTACCGATCGTTAAAAAATCAGTGGCTAATAAAGTATTTCGCGCATGCGATGGGCTGCTTTGTTAGGGCGCGCGAATGAAATTCCTCTTTACGAGAACGCAATCAAGGCAAACAAGAGGCGTCACCAGAAATCCTGCGCGAGCCTCATTAGGGGAGTCTTTCCCTCCGCGTAGATCCTTCTAATTATAAAGCTGCGCAAAGTAATGAAATAATCTCGGTTACGCTGTTGTTGCATCGGGCCCCCATCAGCTGGCACTTCCCTGAGAATTTTTAACGAAGAGAAGAGATTGCAGAGCAGTTTATTGACCGGACGACACCACCTGAAATTAGGCTCGTGGGATGCTTTGACGCAGCCTTTGTTTTTTCATTCTGCACGTCGCACCGCTGCTCTTCATCAGCGTAAGCCACGCGCAAATTAAGATTTATAGCAGTTTGAACTCCCAATGGGGTTACAGTAAGAACATTATAATGAGGGAGCAGATTAGCGTAGAGGGGCGTCTATTCGTTAATTAATTTTCGTTGATAAGAAATCTGCTGTTTACTTTCATTTTATGATACTACTGCTATCACAGAACTTTTACGTCATTTCCCCCAAATTAAATTAATTAGTCACTCGAGGATGTTGATTGTGAATGAATGAACCTCGGCAAATTGTTTAGATAATTAAATTTATTTTATACATTTTAGGAATTTCTTATCGTTTAAAATTAACAGGCATAAAATTACGATACACTCGCAGAAGTAGTTACAATTTTAATTAGTATTAAAAAAAATCCAACAACGCACAATAGAACGCGAATGTCGCGTTCAATTGAAAGTTCACGTATATACAAAATAAATCTCGCTTCTTTACAAAATAAATAAACGACGTTCAACGTCATTTACGAGAAAAAATAAACACTGAAAAAATAATCAACAGTCCTCGAACATTATAAGTAGTTACAGCCGATACTTGGTGAACGAATGCGTATAAATCGCGCATAAATTTAGGTATGCTAAAGTTGCTGCAAAGGTCGAGCTCGAACGGGTACGATATGAAAATGGTCCTCGCTTAATTTTTTCCTATTTTAGCAGAGCCACGCGACAACGATGGGAGCTAGAGCCAAAAGAATGTTAATAGCCGATTGTCTGCCGCTCGAGCCGAAGGCCTGCTTATCTAAAATTCTGCACTGCGAGCTTCGGAAATGTTTGACATTTCCCACGGAGTCCCGCGCGAGCACGCAGAGTTCATATTTCGCGTTAGAGTCCGGCAGGTCCCTTATCGTGTAGGATCGCTCCTTGTAAACGATGTCTTTCTCCAAAACATTCCTCCTGTCGCCTGGCTCGCGTACCACTAGGTAGAAGTCCCCGGTATCCTCTCGCGTCGACACGTACCAGGATGCCTTCCAGACGTTTTCCTCGCTATCGCTGAAAATTAAATTAATAAATAGTGTTTTAAATATTACAATTCAATCCGAAAGAATAAAGAAATTTCATTGAATCTGATCAGAAATTTTTTATTACAATTGATGAAGATTTCTTAAGAATGATAAAAGGAGAGCCTTACTATTCGAGATCACGATATTTAACGTCTGGGGAGATGTCATATTTTGGATCTTCCAAGATCTCCTTATCACCGCAGCTCATCAGTATCTCGGAAACCTCCGGTAGATGCATATCGGCTACGTAACTGGGACTCGCGCATTCTACGCTCATCCAATCCACGGGAACTACAGTGAACGTGTCGAACCACCTCCGTAAAGGTCGCAAATAGCAGTCACAATGCAATGGGTTACCTAGATAATGATACCAATTTATAAACTATTTCAAACTGCCTCGTAAAATTCCACCGAACGTAACAAAACATAACTGTACTTTTAATAGCCAATATCACTTTTGGCATTAAATTATTTATTGGAATTGTATAAAAACAGTTTTTGAATTTAATTACCTGCATATCTAAGTCTTGTTCCATTGTTTAATACTTTCATGAGGTTATCATCGAAGTTGGTGAAATCGTTGTACCGTAAGTCCAGTAATTGCAAATTCGGCATCGCTACAACTTTGTCCCAGGGAAGATGATTCAAACGGTTATGGTGAAAAATTAAGTTGGTTAAATTCTGCGGAGGTAAAAATACATCTGGCTCAGATAGGTCAGAAAGTTCGTTGTGAGATAAATCCAAAGTTTGCAAAGATGTCATGTTTCCAAGTACATCTGAAAATATTTAATCAATTATAAACTTGCTGTTAAAGTCTTATTGATCATGGTTTGCTAAAATTCATTAATATTCACTTACATCGTCGAATATCGTTTATATTATTATGACTAAGATTCAAGTGAACGACTTTCTTCGTTCCTAACGTGAAATCGAAATTCAAAACGGGTATACTGTTATACGAAAAATCAACCTCTTTGATCTTATATGGAATCCACGGATCATGTGGCAAAGTTTTGCTCGTTACGAATGCAATTTTATTGTGACTCAAATTAACTTTTTCAAGTGACAAACAGTCATCCAACAAACCGTTTGTCTTATTGTCGAGCTTTTCTAAATGATTGTGCGACAGATCCAAATTTCTCAAAGATACGAGACCTCTGAAGGCTCCATTTGGAATATATTTAATGTCGTTATTTGTCAAATTTAAAGTCAATAATTGCAAGAGTCCTTCGAACGCTCTCTCGCTTATGTTGCTAATTTGATTATTGGCAAGGTTCAATTCAAATACGATTGGTAGTCTTCCAAAAGCTGCTTTATTTAATTGCGTCAAATTATTGTCCTAAAATAAAAGTGTAAACGTTAAATATTAAAGCATTAGAATAAGTACGGTATTGAATAAACATATTTAAAAATATACCTGTAAGTAGACATACTGCAAACTAGTGAGAGAACTCAAAGCTTGCCATGGGGGTTTCGTTATGTTGTTACTTTGAAGATTTAAGGTTCTCAAAGTAAGTAAGCTATCGAAACTGCCCTGGACTAAACTATCACCCAAACGATTGTGAGACAAATCGAGAGACAACAACGCATTCATGGAAGGCCAGGTATCAGTGCTAGGAATTTCTTCCAAAAGATTTTCCGAAAAATCTAAGTCTCCCAAAGATATCGGTATCAGGAACAATTTTGTCAGTTCATTGTGCTTTACAGTTAGAGTTCTGCACAAATTTCATATTTTTGTTACACTTTTAAATAATTTAATTGATAAAATGAAATTTGATTAAAAAACTATACATACCTGCAACTAGCCAATCTTGTTAAACTTCCTTTCGAAATGTCATTCAACTTATTGTAACTCAAATCCAGATCCAATAAAGTGGGGAGAGGACCAAATGTCGAAGGCTTAATTTTTTCAAGCGCATTGTGAGACAAATTCAAAGAACGCAAACTGAATAGAGTTTGGAAAATGGCATTATAAATATCAGTTAAATTGTTGTAGGACAAATCGATAGTGTGTAACTCGTAGAGTTTTGGAAACGTTTGCCTAGGTATCGTTCGAATAGTATTATGTGAAACGTTCAAAACTTTTAAACCAGTCATATTTTGTAAAGGAACCTGAAATAAATCATAAATATTTTACTTAAAAATGTATTTTATAAATGCAAAAAGATGTTCAGAATAATACAAATGTCTACCTGGCTGAGCGCAGTCAAAAAATTGTAGCTTAGTTGGAGTGTTGTAGCGTAAGTATTGGTATCAAAAGCAGTTCTTGAAATATTTTCTATTCTGTTGTGACTCAGATCCAATATTATTATGTTGGGACAATTTTCGAAAGCACCACTTTCAATTCTAGTTATTACATTGTGCGATAAATTGACTTTTGCTGAATACAAATCTTTGAAAGCCAATTTTTCTATTACAGTCAGTTGATTCTCAGATACATCTATAATCTAAAAATAACACATATTAAATTTAATCTAAGTATCCTTTTGTGTTTATGTGTATGAAAGTTACACAAAAATTTTACCTCGGCATATTGTAGCTGATAAAACATTTGATAATCCACCTTTTTGATCATATTTTTAGATAAATCAATGGTACCAATCCGTGTTACGGTTGCAAAAGTTCCTCGCCCGACATCCGAAATTAAATTATCACTCAAGTACAACCTCCTCATGAGACGCATTCCTCGGAAAGTGTTAGAGTCGAGTTTTCGAATCTTATTGCTGTTCATATTAAGCACTTTTAAGAGCGAATTCCTTGCAAATGTACCTCTGTAAAAACCACAAAAGATTTGTATTATTAGTTTCACCAAACTGTACCTTTAAGTGATTGCAGATGTAAAATGTAATACCTCTTTAGGTCCGGAATGGCGTTGTGGGACAAATTGCACCAGACCATTTTGGTGAGATCTCCAAGATGAGATGAGTCTAACTTGTCTATCACATTATGCGATAAATCCAGGGATTCAACATCTCGCAAGCCTTTGAATTGGTTACGCTTCAACTCTTTCAGTTGATTTGCGTGTAGATCGAGCCACTTCAATTTTCTCAGCGGCGTCAAACTCTCAACCGACAGCGAATTGAGCGTACCTATAAATAGAAAACAAAATTCAATGATAATGCTCAATGATTCACGACGTTGCGGAAACTTTCTACTCTCGTAAAGATTTCGTTTGGAAACGGAAATTCGTATTGTATATTACCATTGCTGAATTCAAATCGCTCGATTTTAGGCGCTGCGAGACTTTCTACGAAGATATCACTGGGCAATTCTTCAATTTTATGCCCTCTAATTCGTAAAATGGTAAGGTTTCCTAAAATTTGCAGTGCCCCTTTTGGAAACTTTTCCAGCACACTGCCTATTACGTGAACCTCTTGCAGCGTTCGGTTTACACCGAGGAAACTGTGTTCTTCAATGTACCTTAACGGAGTATCTATAAATTTCAAGATCCTTACGTTCAGCGTATAGAGAGCAGGTCCATAAAAGCGCGCTGCAAAAGAGAAGCCGATATTATGCAAACTACCCTTTCATAGTTTTTTTTTTCATTATGTAACTTATGAACAATATCCAATAAAATTAGTGCAAATTGAACCATTTCTTTGGCTTCGTTTATTATTCATTTTATTTACTTTGTAATTTTTATTCAGATCAACTTTCAAGTTGGAATTTCATAAGAGCTCAGAAAAGTATAAAGTTATTATCATACATTTTATATTTTACGATTCTTATATAGCTGTAGCATACCTATGTTACACTTATAAATTGTGAGTTCTTCAATTGGCAGTCCCTCATTTCCGAGGTTAAGGAAAGCGAGACTCAAGCTCGCCAAATTTGTATTCTCACATTCTATGTAGAGACCTTGATCGCTGCCACGGAGGCACACGCACGGATGTATGTACGCACTTTCTTTCGGACATGCATACTTTGGCCCTGGTGGAATATAGCCCCCTCGAGCCGAGAGAATGCATCCCAGAAGTAGCACTAGGAAAAACATTTCTCTGAAAAAAAAGAAAGTTTCATTAATGGCTTGCCCTGTAATCGTGAAAAAAACCGTGACAATTCGTTTATTCGTGTTTAATAGAATTTTTTAAATAATGCTTTATGAATTTTTTTCAAAGAGATTAAGCTGTAAAAAGTAGCAAGTATTTTTATTCTGATAATCTTAAAACATTACAAAGCTAAGTGTATCGTACAATTTATAACTTCTAATCTAAAAACATTATTCTACCGAATATTTAACATGTTATTGAATGATAGCCTTAAAAGCGACTCAGCGTTTTAAAATTGCTATATACATATTTTCTTTCCATGCATATATTAAATCATTTTTATTTATAGAAATGAAATATTAGGAATGGAGATGAATCAAATCATAAAGCAAAGTTTGAAGTTAGTTGCCATCAGCAATTCGAATGTTACATCAATGATTCACTCCGACTTTTTATTTTTTATACTATTAAAAAATGTTAAATAATTGGAAGGCAATCGATATGAGTTATCTAAATCTTTTTACGTTTCAATAACACGATATAAATAGCACAATCAAATATGAAGCTATTTTCAAACCAATATCATTTGAATCTTTTCTCAGGTCCATAAATAAGTTTAATCTCCCATCAAAACAAATTTGTTGACTTGACCAAAACCAATACTTATCGAAGAGTCTATTTGTCGAGTAGCAAAGAAAGCATCGAAGCATCAATAAAACTTCTTCTCTCAAATGAAAAAAAAAAAGACTTTGCAGACGATCCATATCCCCCGTGAAATCGGCGACTCCGATCCAGCTTCAATTATCTTTCCACCTCCAGCGCGCGGCGAAACGAGTAATTTATTCGCATGGTCGAGCGTCGACTCGGAGGGATAATCTCCGACGCGCGCGCGTGCGTCCTTGACGCGTTGCTCGCCCATCTCGCTCACGCCCACGAGATTCGCTCGCGCAGATACGCGCATCCTAAGGAGTCCCGCGCGCGTAGGCGCCATCCCGTTTTCTAGCTCATTGTCAAACTCGCCGCGACGCACTCGTCGCTCCGCTCGGGATCGCGCAGAAAATCGCTCCAATTTTCAACGGAGAGGCGCGAAATCTTCCGCGGCATGGAGCCCCTCAACTTTATTTCCCCCGGCTGCGGTTTCTTTATTGCCACCGCGATCGAAAACGTTCAATTTTCACGAACGCTGAACATCGATGTTACGGGGAAAGCAGGAGACGCGGCGGTGTGTTAATGGCGGCATTTTGTCATTATGGAAATTATCGTGATTGGCGAAGATTGCCGGAAAGCTTCGCAACTCGGATGTCTTACCCCCGTTTTTTATTTTATGGAAACTTGGAGGAAAAGTTTTTTCAAGGGAGGCAGTTATGTAACAATTTGCGGATAAACGTTTTAATTTTTTTGGTTTAAGACATCCGGCTTGAAGTCATTACTCGCTTAGGAGCTTATTCCTTATGGGATTAATTGGGAATGGATTTCTACGAAGATCAAACTCTCTCAAAATTTAATGATGTGTTAAATGGAACGTGTGCATATTACACTGCGCAATTTAAATTTCAATTGTACTTGAGATAATGTTAAATTTCAAAGTGTCACTCGAAAAATGTACGTAAGTATGGATTGGCAAAATATAGCTTTTGAAATAGTAATTTTATAAATATTACTTTCATCATTTTGCAACAATTATGACCTAAAACAGTGTTACTAAATCTATATATGAAAGTGTATGCGAAATTGAAATATAATTGAATTTGCAGTTGACGTCATTCCGCAATTTTTTTAAAATAGATCTTTTATTCGATACCAAAAGCATGATTTAATGCGACACGGTTGTTTAAAATCTGTTAATTAACGGAAAGCCTAGGTAAAGAATGAATTTTTAAGATCAATAACCGCTACACCACAACCGGTCAAACGAAAAAGGCAACTCGATCGAAATCTAAGCTGGGTGAAGTCATCGATGCGCAAATAATGATCTACATGCGTAACCGCGCGTACAACCTTACTTGTAACCTGCGAAAAGTGGATTTAATTATTGTTAAACAGAACAACAAAGGCAGTTAACTGGTTTTTTACTGACTGCTTTACATATTTATTCGTTAAACAGATGCAGCTATTTTAACTAGCTCTAGCTAACGCCAGAGTAAAGAGGATGCTAAACGATTATTTATGCAATCATTTGATGTTTTATAATGGTGAAAAAGGTTTCCGTTGCAGCTGCATACACGTGCGAATTGTATGCAGCTTAAATATTATCTGGAGCACGTGAACCGGATAATTTGCGCAATTCGTTTGACCAAAAATATTTCGCTATTTTCTAAACTCCCCGTTGCGAAATAATTCGAAACTAGCTTTTCGGGTTTCAAGCGCATTTGAATGAACTCAATGTTATATCATTGCAAAAAAGACGAAGAAAATTTCTCCGCGAAATATTTGATTAAAATAGAAGAATACGAGGCTTTACCGCGGCGTCATTCAGCTCTTCCTTACTGGAAAGGCAAAAGAATCCAGAAGAGCGCGTAAGCCGGTGTAAAAATAGACGATAATTCAAGTGGTGGAAGGCTCGGAAGGAGGTGGCACTCAAAGGGACTCGCACGCGAGCACTTTGCAAGTTTAATATCTTCTTCGCGGCGCGCTTGCCGGCATATCCCCGGAGCTACAGGTGCCCGCGTTAACTCATTTTGCCATCGCGAGAACGCGCGAGCGTAACCGCGCCAAAACGACGAGCGCACTTGCGCGCGAGCTCATTTCGCTCGGTTTTCCAGGCAGGTGTGCTGGGTAATGGGACGCGGAGGCGACCATCGCCGGTGAGACGGCCCGGCGATATCTCGCGGCCCGAGTAAATGCAGATTTGTAAGGCGATCCGCGCGGGTCTGAGTGCACCGTTCCCGCGGGGCCTAGCTGTGTGATATAAGGAGCTAGGAAGTCGGCGCTGTGCAGCGCTCCAGCCTTTTTTTCTGTCGGCCGTCCAATGACATAAATGAAGGGAATTATTTCATCTTGTTTTCTTTAAATACTGCATCTTGCATTACCTATTTTCATTTATGCTTGTGCACCTGTTTAAATTTATTTTTCCTTTTTCTCCTGTACATATTTTTTGTGAAATAATGTTTTAAATTCGTATTTCACGATTTATTCATAAAAGTTTTTAATTTTCTTTTGGATTTTTTTATCTTTTGACGTACATTTCTTTAGGTTTTTTGTAGGACATTTTAAAATGCTACTGCATTGCAACAGTCTTGTATAGATAATACACCATTTTTAAATTTCTGAATCAACAGTATTTAAAGTTTGAATTAATAATTAAATTAATATTAGAAAATATTAAAAAATATTTATATGATTTATGAATAAGATTGTCGATAAAATTCTACTTGTTGAACATAAAATTTGATTGACATGCCCCTACATAATTATTGCACATAATTTTCTGCGCTACATAAGACAGAGTTTTAGTTATGCGTTCACCTACAAAATAAGTAAGAAAAAGCACTGATTATAATATATTTATGATCTAAAAAATATAATTGAAAACTTGGGGGTAACTGGTAGCACGATTTTAAATAACCAATAATTGACGAATTGAACAAAAGATTAATTTTCTACTAAAAACCAAGAAACAAAGGTTTTGTTTAGAAAAGAATTTAATTAATGATATGATTTTGACGAGAGATTAGAACAAAATTCGTGTCAGGAAGTGGGAAAGTCTCAAGTTCACGCTTGTCATACATTAACCGTGAATTTAGTAGCATGTGAAAATGAAAATGTTTCATTGAAGTACGCGCGCGTGTACTTTCAACGCCGTCAATGCATTAATAGAGAAATTTAATTCAACAGCCCCTTATTAACCTGCATGCTGTCGCACAATGAGAAAAGCCCGTGTACCCTGCGAGTCAGCTGAGAAAATAGCACCCAAGACACTGGCGAGAGTAGCACTTGAATGAAAAAAAAGTTCCCGAAGAAAAGAAAGGTGCGCTGCTCTAGATTTGCCGGCAGACAAGTTTATGCAACGTGATAAACGTATGTCAATGTATTTTAGCAGGTTCTGCTCGAGTAATTTTAACATCCGGGAAAGGAATAGGCCTGGCGCTCATAAAAACTTTGCATTGTACTGCTCGTACGTTTGCCATTCGAGGCTGAAGAATGGAAGCGGTAATAATGAGCGAAAACTTTTAAAGAGTGATAAGCGCCATATTTAATGAGCGGAAATATTTTAGTTTTTTTATTTTTTTCATTAATGAAATAGTAAATATGAAGATTGATAACTAATTTAAGCAATGATTAGAACAGTCAGTAATCTTTCAATTAAAAATGATAAAAATTGAGTTATTTGTACAATTGCGTACTTTCAATCTATGGGTTATTATATTTTCTTTAAGAGTTATTAATTAATGAACAATGTATAAAGAATACTTTGCTTACTATTAACTTAAAGCGTCTGTTAAATAATAATAATTTATTGCATACTACTATTCATTTACGTTCTCATTAACATGAATAATAAAACTTCCACTTTTTGCTGCAATTTTTTCTTTT
This sequence comes from Eurytoma californica, assembly GCA_035586675.1. NCBI lineage: Eukaryota > Metazoa > Arthropoda > Insecta > Hymenoptera > Eurytomidae > Eurytoma > Eurytoma californica. The sequence continues at coordinate 731,222 of JAXIUT010000018.1, read as the reverse complement.
GATAACTCTAAGTCAGTGGCTTGCTTTTAAGCATTTTGTGGTACGTTAAACCGAATATTTTTTTTCTTGAAAAAGGAATAATATAGTGACTTCTTACAGTGATTGCAAAATTTAAGGCAAATATAAAAAATTATCGATTGTTTTCTATAGACTTTTCAATCACGAGTCTACGTAAACAGGCTACGTATTACATCATTAAATTCCAGTAGAGGATGCAATAAGTTATCGCAAGGTGCATCTCCGTAAAGTAGCACCGTAGATTCGGGATTTTCCTATACTTTAATGTATAACGAAATCCATTTTAACGACTAAAGAAAGACCATTTAAGTGTAAACAAATTATTAAAAGTGATTTACTTTGCAATTAATTTTTAATGAAAATAAAAATATATTGAATAATAAAAAGATCGGCTGTACTGCCATTAAGTATTTTACGTGCTGCTTTAGTCTTGACTGTATTGCGCAAATAACTTGCTAGTTACAGTTTAAATAAGATCTCAATTTTCTAATAACTGTAACGGTGGTTTTAAAACGTCATTTATTTAGATCAATTGTAGCAGTAATAATAAAATCATTTGAAAGTTTAATGTTTTCTTTAAATTATTATTAAAATATTATTTATAATTTACAATTATTTTTTCTGATTTAAGTAAGGAATAAAAGAAAGGAATATTTAAAAGTAAGTACTTTGAATGCAGTTAAACCTTATAAATCATTCAATTGTACAAGTTTAATAACCGTCTCGCTATTAACAAACAGTCGTGTGACGAAATTTTTTATTTAAAAAATAAACGCTCATTGACTACGAGCTAAAGTCATTGAGGAACTCTGAGAAATTTTGAATTTCGAAACGGGCGACGAAGTAATGAACTACAGCTCACAATGAACCATCGTCGTCTACGCGCTCGTTGAACTCTCCGCAGCCTTGCGGCATAATTGGACATGGCACGCGTGTACGTTATAAACACAGATACCCACTAGGCGCGCATTCGCCGCGCGAAGCGGCTTCTTGCACTACTGAGATACATTTTTATCCTTGTTATACTTCGAAAATCTATATCGAACAATGGCGAAAGTTCTGTTCCTCATTCTAATTACCATTCGCTCCCATTACTCATGATCCATCAACCGATAATTATATTTATAATAAACATTATGCTCTACTCGTAATTAGCAGCTTTTCACACGTACAGTAATATGGGACAAATATGTACTTAAGAACTAACGGTTGCTTTTTGCTAAGAATTGGATTGTTTAGAAGTCTGCAAAAAATCATCAAGTATATTAAGGTTACAAAAATAATAAAAACAATTTACATAACTATTCTTTCTTTCCCCATTCTTTCCCAATTCAAGCTATTAATTTTCAGTAGATAAAGGCTGTTATAGAAGAAAAAAAGCAATCGTTTAGAAAGTTCGATAAAAAGTGTAATTTAAAAGATGACTTACTTATTTGGAATTCAAAGGTACATTTTTTCAATGTCCGTTTATTATATATAGTGCTACGCTAGTTATTTTCGACTATGCCGGTACTGCATTTCAACCCACGTTTGTTTTCCTTATCAACAAAAATTGCAGCCTTAAAATAACTAAATAAATGTAAAAGGGATTGAATCTACCCTTCAGTTTTTCTAAAACTACAAAATAGCACTATTTTTAATAAACGCAGCTGATCGCATTTAAGAAACCTTCATAAATTAGAAAGTGAAACAAAATTAAAACGATTACTAACCTGTCTTAAAATATCTGCAGCGAGCGCATATTCGATTTGCTCTGGGCGTTGCGAAAAAAGTGGGAGTCGCGAAGTCAAAAGTCCGCAGCCGTCGACCTCGCGAGATAACACGCCGAGTGCAGTCACCGCGTCAAGACATATTCCACGCGGGTTTCGGTTCGGCACTGGCGCTGAAACTGCGGTCGGCCGAACACCAGCAGCGACTGCCCGCGAAAAGCCGAAGGCAAAAGAGAAAGGTCCCGCGCGGCTGTCAGCGGCGGCGCCGTGTATCAAAGTGGAACCTTCTCGCGTAGACGCGGCTAGCGCCGCACCGTCCCATTTTCGTGCCCGTCACCTCCTCCTCTTGCACGAAATTTCCGCAAGAGAGGCGATCGCTTAGGAAACGTCGCGGGCCCCTCTCCTTCGATCCCGAAGCTACAACTCGCCGGGTGCCGATCGATCGGCGAGGCGACTTTTCGAAGTCGCGGAATCGCCAAACAGATGGGACGGCGACGGCGAGCCGAATAGCGCGAGCTGACAGTTTCGGTGAAAGTACCAAGGTGACGGGGGGTGGGCACGTGCCGGCAAGCTGCACGCGGTCGTGAACCTTTTACTGCATCCGATTGCCTGTTGGTAGCGGCATCTACCGATTTCTCGTCCAAGGTGAATCGTTATTCGTTGACCGTTGGTAAGGTACTGGACTTGGGTAATCGGTATCGGTACCGCTTTGTAACCCTATGACGATATAGTCGCGTAAGGTATATATTGACTGCCACTCTTTTACCGATACTGTGTTAGTTTCTGTGCATGATTGAAAAATTACCTTTGTCAATAATTGATGTCAAGACAAGCACATACAAACAGCTCCAATTGTTAGATGACCCACTAGTTTATTTTAACCCCTATTTATAAGAATAGTATATTTAACATTTTTTCATTTACCTTAATAACAACTTACTAAAATTATTTTTTTTTAAATAATATACAAAAAAATATAACTTGTAAATTAATACAACCGGACCAAAAAATTAAAAATTAAAGAAAACATTTAGAAAATGATTTCAAATAAAATAAATTGAAAGTATTAGATTCTAACGATGAAAAGTTATAAAAATTTTTAAATGTTTTTAAAACTAAAAAATTAATGTAAAGACATTCTTGTAAGTTGAAAAATAGTTATTTAGTGTCCATAAAATATTGACTTGTACATAAAACTAAAATAATTTTAGACCATTTTGAAGTTTTATATTTTTTATTAATGCACGTATAAAAAATGAGCATACATGTGTACTTATACAAAATTTTATGAAAATTACAATCGTGGGAAGCATGTACGAAAAAGGATACATATACCTTGAAAAGAAACGTACATTTTTTTAATAACATTAACGATATAGTACGATTAGAGTTCTAAATGAATAAAAATAATCTAAAGCCGTTTAATAAAGTTACAATAAATGGCTACATCATTATTGCAATAAAAAGCTTTTAGTAGTAATCTCATACTTATTTAATTGAGACACTGTAATATAATTATTCTAAATGTTTGAACTGCCTGTTCTGTATCATATAAAAACAGAAGAATTTACTCAAATTTCGTGCATTAACTATTTTTAGTTTTGACTACCCTACACCATACCTTGATATACTGATGCATTGAATGAAGCAATTACATTGGCGATGAATTTGCTGGCTTGAGTACGATATAAAATGTACTTTAATAATATTATTTGTGAAAGTTTATAAACTTGTGCGAAGTCAAAATAAAGTAAATCAGTCTCATTTCCCTCAAATAGGTTTAAAATGTTCCAAGTATGCCAAAAGCTATCGAATATGGAATTTTAAAATATACTATCAATCATAAAATTGAAAATCTACATAATTTAATTCCAAAACTATTCTATAAATATTAAATACCTTTAAAAATACCTTTAAAAATACCTAATGAAGTTTAATTTAATGAAAATGTGGCGATGGGCCATACATAGTACTTGGTGGTGTGAAACTAATAGTAGATTCTGAATGCATTGTAGGCCAAGAAATACCCGAGTCTACTTTTTCAGTATCGTATATAACTTTTACATTAGATTGATTGCTGCCGCCGAATAACATATCTCGAACCATTCCTACCATGGCAGAACCTAATGCCATGTTACTTAAAATTTCCGCTACAGAAGATGCAGCCTTAGCATGTGCTAGAGCTAATTGTATCAGAAATGATGCAGCTACACCCGCTGCAGGCATGAAATCTCCCATTTTGTTTTTCATACCTTTACCAATATTACTTATGCTAGTTGTAAATTTACGTCCAACAGCTAACTCATCTTTTAATTTTGGTAAGTGAATTATTAGTTCTTTCTGAATCCGTTTTTTATTTAAGTTCGTATACTTTTTAATATTTTCTACCAAAAATTTAGAAAATATAGGTACATTTTCTGATGATTTCATAGCTCGGCCTTTTTTTAGTTTGGATTCATCTAAATCTTCTTCTGCTTCAAGAGGAACTAACTTTAATTCATCAACGCGTTTTAATTCACCAATATTAATTCCGTCGGCTTTTTTCAAAATGTCAGCATCTGATGATTTTAACTGATTGTCTATTCTTTCTTTAAGGTTGGGTCCAAAAAGCATTTGAAAAGCTCTGTATGCATCATCCAAATTGTAGTAGTGTCTCAAATCATCCACTTTAACATCTGTAGCACTCGGTCGAAGTTTTTCTAATAAAATATTTATTACTTGATCATCCTTATCCGATCGTTGCGAATCGTTTTCTACGTTAGATGTTCTCGTAAGTTTTTCAAAGTTAGATTCTTGAAATCTATGTAAGCTTCGATCTCGTTTATCTTTGCGAGAATTTTCTTTCTTGTTTTTAGTTTTATTAAGTTTTGTATCAAAAACTTCTTCAATCACTTCACTAATAATTGTTAAAATACTAGGTAAATTTTTGTTGTCTTTAATTCTTGATAATCTTCCTTCTCGAACCCCGGAAAAAGTGACTGCTATTTCGCCGTCCCCGTGACCTTTTACTTTTAAAGGGCCCACATCAATTTCAAATTTATTTTCAGTTAGAGATTTATACCAGTCAATAAAACTTGATTCTATTTGATTTTTGCGGCTAAGAAGTTGACTTTCAAATTCTGCTGGTGAAACTCCAAATAATTCCTGAATTTTGGTATCTTCTGCAGCTCGGTTAGAACGACTTTCTTGTTGCAAATTAAACGGTAATGAAGGGAGATTACTTGAAATCATAGGCCACACAAATATTCCTACACATCGAATGAAACTTAAAGTTCTAATACATCGAACTAATCGCCCCATAAAACCAGCCCTAGATGTTTCCGAGTTTAAACTTTGTACTAACTTTAAAATTTCGTATTGATCTGCGGTCAAAAGAGCTCGGTCAGTTTCATTTAAAGTATCTACGAAATACTCATCTAAAACAATGTTTCCGTTATTTGTAATACGTTCAACGTTAAGTTTTCTAAGATATATCAATATTTGTAGTAATTCAGTTTCAGTTATATTTGGAAAAGATAATTTTGGAGGAATTCTTCTTGGGACAGAATTTTTTTTATTATCTGGAATAGCATCTGGATATGAATCAAAAAGATCATCAACGTTTCTTTTACTACGTTTTAATAGATGTTCTTCAAAATTTGTTGGTAATTTAAATTTTTCAAAATTTATAATATTTGTTGGCGATTGGCTTGAGAATTCTGAAGAGCGAGATTTATCTGGCCCTGTAAAATAAAAAATAAATAATAATTAATAATTTTAATAAAATTGTAAAATAATGTTTCGATAAGAAGATGGTTCAATAATCAATCGTATTAATTTCATTTTTTTTCAAGAATTCTTAAATCGAAATACTTAATGTATATTTAAAACTTATTAGATTATTGAAACATTATCTTATCATGTAAGAGGACAATGTTCACCTACTGACGGTGTTAAATTTAAGTTCCAAATTTCTTGAGATCGTTTAAAAATTCGGCTGCCATCTGCTAGTTTCCCGAAGGGCATGAATGACATTTCCGATTTTTTAAATGGAGTATTTAAGTAAGATCCCAATGGTATCAACGTACAAGTGAATCCCATATTTTCACAAATTAATTCATAATCGTATGCTGGCTTCTGATTTAGAAAGCTTGCCGGCGGAAATGGCAAGAGAGATAGAGGATAGTAATCATCTATATTAAATTCTGCTTCATTGTAATATTCTTTCAAAACTGGATAAATAATATCTTGTCCACATGAGATAGCATTTGAATACTGAGTACATTGAGCCATTTTCACATACAGGTCATAATACAAAAAGTCTGGTAATTTGTCTATGAGAATCTGCAAAGTATTACTTTTATCAGATGATAAAAATTTGAATATAATGTCCATAGAAGGAATGGTCTTTTTTAAAGAATATGATCGTTCTGTTGATGCCGATTTAATATTTTCTAATACTGAACGCGCAGATGTTTTCTCCATTAGGTTGTTAAAATCAGGAAATGCTGGAAAATCCGGATATACCTTTGGGATCACTGAGAACATTGAGTCACGAGTGCAGTCTAAAAATGTACTTTCTTGAAAGCATTTGTACATTTTTTCTAAAAGTCCTTTGCGATATTCATCTGGTAGTATGTTTTCTGCAAGTGTAAGAATCTGTGCTTGTTTAGCACTGAACAATTGTTTAAATTCAGGTGTGTAAGCTATAGATTCTTTTGGAGGATCAGGTAATGATGGTGCAGATATTTGAACTTTACGTAACATACTCATAATAATAGATTCAGGATCCATTCTATCTGTCGAAGATATGATATTTTCCTTTTGTTCCTCAGCGTTTATATTTGCTTCAATTTGAACAGATTCTAATTTTGGAATAGTCAAAGCTTTTTGAAAATATCGATATATATAAGGATAAATAATGTTGCGTGAACACAAAGCAAATTTATTTTTTTGCGCACATTCAATCATATCATTATAAAATTTCGATTGTATTTCCTGAGGTATTAAATCTTTTACGGCATGAACAATATTTTCTTGATTTGCATTAAGAATTGCTGACAATTCTGATGTTCGAGGATACTCAAAATTCTGCATATTCAAAAACTCTGGCGCGTTATATTGAATTGATCTTAAAATATCTAATATTTTTGGCATATTGAAAGAATCTGGCGTAGATAATTGTATAGATCTTATAATGTAACTCATTGCATCTTCACGACCTTCGGCAAAGAATTTTTCTAATTCTCTTAAGATGAAAAAGTTATCACCACTTGCTCGAACAATGTCAGCTGCTGAAGGAGAAATAGCTTCTGCATTCAGTTGCATTGTTAACTCATCATTTAAATCAGGAAAATCTGGAAGTCCTTTAACATAACTTCTAATGGATGGCCATATAATTATTTTTGAACACGTAGAAAAATCATTTTTATTATTTAAGCAGAAGTACATGCTGGTGATTAATGGTTCGCGAGCTATTGGTGGTACGATTCCTTCCGCTAATGCAAAAATTTTAGATTGATCTTCTGTCATAAGTGGAAATAAAAATAATTTTCTATTAGTGTAAGTTGCAGGTGATAATGGAGTAGCACCCATGGAATCTCTTACTTCTTTTAAAATTCTAAAGATTCTTGATTCTAATGCAGCTTCCATTCTTTTACTACCAGTTGATGAAGATCCTGCAGGAGTAGTTGGAGGAGCTGCTGTAGTGGTGGTTGTCGGTTGGGCAAAAGGATTCAAAGCAGAGAAATCGGGAATAGAAAAATTTTGGAAATTGGGTAACTGAAACGTGGGAAGTGAAAATTGTGGAAGTTGAAATTGTGAAAGGAAATTGAAAAAGTTTTGTATCTGAGGTATTTCAGGAATATTGAAATAGTTTAAAATATCTTGCCAACTTGGAAATTGTGGCAGTGAAGGATTAGACTGTTTTACCAATGGCCATGTAACATATTTCATGCAATTGTAGTAATCAAATTGCTTAATGCACTGAACAGTTCTTAATACATACTCATATCTAAGTTGTACAGGTAGAAGTTGTTCTGCAAGGTGTATCGACGCAATTTGTTCTTGTGTAAGGTAAGGTGTTTTAAAAACTAAATCAAACTGTATTGGTGTAGGTATGGTTACTATTCGTGGATAATCAGCCATAGTCTTTTGCAAAATATTCATAATCATTTCGTCAGTTTTATATCTTGGGCCTGATTCTATTATTTCCGGCAACTGATTTAGCCCACTTTCAAAGCCTGGATAGCTAATCAGTGGATAAGTTGGATAAGTTAAAGAATTCAAATATGCATCAGTGAAAGGAAACTGTGGTAATGCAGGATAGAACTCCTTTACGACTGGCCAAGAGAAATATTTCATGCAACTAAGATACTCAAATCTTTGTACACACGACAGCATTGCCTCGGAATAACTTTGCCTTTTATTTTCTGGTAAATATTTTTCCGCCATTTGTAATAATTTTAATCTATTACAAGTAAGCAATTTTGATAAAGTTTCATTTTTCTCATCGATGTATGACGGTAAATTTTCGTTAGGAGGATTTTTCAATAAACCATCCATTAAAATATTATAAATAAGTGCATCTGGATTTGCTGGTGTATTTGTGTAAAAGCCAACAATTGGTACTTGCCTTGCCGATTTAGATTTATCTCGATTTCCTTGTAATAAATCTGGTATGTTTATTTCAATAGGAAAATTTGAAAAGGTTCTAGACAGTACTTCTGGCATATTTTCAACTATTATTGGATAAATGAAAATGCGCATACAATTTCTTATGCTTAAACTTTGTGCACATCCAGACAAGTTATCCACAAAAGATTGTCTCTCCTTTTCTGGATAGAGTTGTTGCGCACAAGAAATAATTTGTATTTGTTTATCGTTCAATCCACGGTTTTTAAGCGCATTAGTGTCTATTTCACTAGATTGTTCAATATTCTTTTTAGCAAGTATAGATTTTAATATTTCGAGAAATTGATTATCAGAAAATATCGGAACTTCTGGCAGTATGTCAGACATCTGTTCTTTTAAATGTTGAACAAATGTATTATTGCGAATTTTTTGTTGCAATTCTAATGCTTGCCCTTTTAAAATTTGCAACATTGGAAAATTGTCAGCACGGTTAGAGGCTATTTTAAGATCCTCATTAATAACGGATTTTTCTTGCGCACTTCCTAAGCTTTCATTAATAATTTTTTCTTCGGCAGCAATTACTGACCGTTGTGATAAGTTTTCAGCGCTTTGAGAACTATCCAGAATGGGATTTTTTTCGATATTAATTTCCGCTAGCAATCCAGCGCTCGAATCTGAAGCAATGATTTTTGAATCTTTTTCAATTTCTTGTGATCTAGCTTGTTCAGTATTTACCACGTTAATATTTTCAACTTTACCATCAATATTAGAGTTAATTTCTACAGGCTTGTCTTCAGAAACGACAGTACGAATATTTTTTTTATCATCATCTTCTACAACTACATCTAATCTTCTAATTCCTTCTACATCAGTAATTTTACTTTGTCCTGCTTGATTATCAATTCCCGACTTAACGTTAGCAGATTTAACAGCATCTTGAATTTCTTCTTTAACTATTTTATCGTCTCGTTTTTGTCTTCGGTTAGGATTCTTAAATAATCTTTTGAACCCTTTCTGTTCTCCCATTTGAACAGGTTTTTCTCGCAATTCTTTCAAATGTCTGTCAGTCTCGTCGGCTTGTACCCCTTTATCATTTTCCGTTTCGCGACCAATTGATTTGATTGTTATTTTTGCGTCTTCATTCTCTGTAGTAGACTTACCGAGTGTTTCTGTGACCTGTCGAAGTCTTTTTTCGTTTATCACATCGCCTGCCTGCACACTTTTTAATCCTTCGTCGACGGGACTGCTTTCTTTCAATGAATCTTTTGTCAAGTTCTCCAGCACTTCTTCAACTTTTGAAGCACCAACGTCTTGAGCAATGATGCGCGCGCTGCATCCTGATAAACCAAGTAATGTTAAACAACAAAAGACTAAACAAATGTTTAGCCTGGGTAAAGACTGACGACGAGAGAAGAGTACTTTCATGGTGACGGTCGCGAAGCGAATGTCGCTCCGAGCCTAGCAGTCAGGGGTTTTCTATGTTCTGCAAACTGACCGTGGATCCGCGAGTGCATATACTCATACCATCATAAGAACCAACCGGACGAGTCGCACGCACATGCCCCTGCTAGGACTTGACCGTAGATGCGCCGTGCGAAGGCATTCGCATTTTTCTCCAGCGATCGCTGAGATCCTTGGGGTTGCTATTACCAACTCGCTCCGGGATATAACGGGCGCATCCTCAGTACAAACATGCAGACAAAGAAGAAGAGAGTTACATTTAAATGGTCTCAATTAAAATTTAACCATCACAATTTCTAGAATTGATTTTCAATAAATTTTAAATATTCTAATTAATCATTAAATTATTTATATAAATTTAAATTTTATAATTAAAACTATATATAATAAACATAATTCTATCATTTTAATCGTTATACTAAATTATTTTTGAATAATTTTTAATTAAAACAACTTGAACTTTGGATCAAAATCACTTTTTTAACATTTCATTTTATCAGGAAATAATATTTAGCAGATATAATTCGTTAATATTTGAACTATTTTGAAAATATATTATAAGCAAACGTTCGTATTCATTTGGTGCGTCGCCATGAATACTTTTTCGTCAAGGCTTCTTTCGAAGGGTTGAATTTTTAAGTCCTTGAACGTCGTATAAACTCCAGAATCATCAGGAGAAGCGAGTCAAGGAATCCTCTCCTCTATATATAGGTTTTATTTTTCAGCATGGCCGCTCGTCTGTACTTTAACTGCTTCTCTCTCCCTTACATCTTCTGACGCTACTCTTGCTCATCGCATGCACATTTACTGCGCCAGGCGAAGACGATGCAGTAAACCTGTACCTATCTTTCGTTCTTTCTTTACTCAGTCTGCATTGCAGCTTAGGGTCAGGGCCGGGTAAAGAGCTCCCGAGGTCGATGTCCGATGATGAGCAGCTTTAATGAGTTTTTCCTATTTCCACGCTATTCAATAAGAAAACAGATTAAACTTTAATTGCGTTAGTAAAAAATCAATTTTATAAAATTATTTAAAACATGCTAATCACAGTAAATTCAATTTTATGAATTAATTTAGTATTACTTATAAAATAGTAATCCAGTATCAATGGAATATTTTAATTTATATTATTATTATTGTAATTTTAATTTCGTAGTAATTCAGAAAAATTAATTAACAAAAATTTACTCGAATGTTAGAATAAATAAATATTCCATCTGTTTAATTTTTTAAGTTTATACCAAACCGGTTTTATATTTTTTAGCCAAACAACTTATACTACGGATATAAATTAAACCATAAAAACTTCCACACAGCAGTTTGATCAAGGTATTTCAGATATAACTTTTGCTTTTATGAACTTGCGATATTTTTAGCTGCATAAACATTTTGAATCTTCAATAATTATAATATGCACTATAACACTGATCAAAATATTATAAATTAGTTTAAAACATTATTCTTATTTTACTTTTAGATAATTATATGAGCATAATTAATATATATGTTAAAAATCAATTTGCAGAAATATTTTTTAAATAATATAAACTCAAGGTATAGAGGATGAGTGTTATATTTGAAGAAAAAACATGAGGATTTTCAAATCTTTATACAACTCATTAATTCTAAGGAAATGGTTTTGTAATTCAAAATTTCACTAGATAACAGAATGTAAGCGAAAGATGTTTTATTCATTTATCGTCGGTGGTAATTCATACATCTTGCTGTTTTATCCGCATAGCTCTTGAAACTTCCCTATTTAAACACTTTTCAAGATTAGCGCTGCCTCTTCATCAATTTCTATTCTACTTAAGCAGACAAATTAAATAGAATTTCATGAAAAAAACTTGTATAAGACAATATGAAGCAATATGAAATGTTTAAGACAATATGAAAACAATATAAAATTTAAATGTCAATAAATACAAAAATAACATGTGCTATTAAATCATACGATTAAATTAATTAAATTAATTAAACGTCATACGATAAGTGTTTACCAAGAAGAAAACTATTGCGCTACTTCAAAGCTTGCCGTATAGAACGGCTAATACAAAAAATAAAGGATGTCATTTAGAATGAATGTGGCAGGTTATAATCAAAATGCAATTAACGTACTCCTATTGTGAAAGTGCTCTGTTACTAATCTATAAAGAGTGAATTCTTACACATAACAATACGGTAACTGTACATTCAAAGATATAAGTAGATCGATAAAAAATAATGAAATATTATTTATTTATTTATTTATTTATTTAAATATTAGACGGGCTATCAGCCCAAAAATATTGAAAATACAAAAATAAAATAAGAATAAAATATAATACAAAAGAAAACTAAAACTCAATAACGTAATTGCGCAGCACTGTTTTAAAAGCGCCAATATCACAATGATTTATAATATCTAATGGAAAACTATTCCAAAAACGTTTAATACGTCTAGTAATAAAATGAAACCCCACATTAGAACTAGAAGAACTCTTCAAGGAGTGGCCGTAGATTTCTTAACTGGTGTACATTTTCTCTCGTTTGGAACAAGCATGTTAGTAAAGTATTATCTAAATGCGCATGTAAAATTTTAAACAAAAACAAACCATCATTGTATTGATGCAGAGATTTGATAGACTGTAAATTAAACTCACTCGCAGCATTAGAGAAATAGTGATCAAATCTGTGCATTGGAGTATGATTTTTAAATGCCATGTAACGAAGAATTATTCTAAATTTAATTATCAATCAATAAATTCAATGTATTATTAAAACCGATTTTCTTAGATAATTCAATGATCGACATTAATTATATGTTTATGTGATTAACATATAGAAGAAATCCATAACGGTAAACGTTCATCGAGACTAATCACATAGCTTACTATCTAAAAATCTTTCGTTTAAATTTCCTTTATTTTTTCGAAATGGAATAACTTTTTAAACATTACATTTCAACAAATTTTCCAAATCCACGAGGTACGTGAAAACATTTAAATTCTAATTAGACGTGTGATTCTGAAAGCCCCGTCCTAGATCCGACGATCAGATCCGCAAAAGCCGCCCTACATTATCCGTTTGAAAAGACCTTTTAGCAGATTTCCATTGACATGCACGGACGGCAAAAGTCACCGGTGAAATTTTAAAGAGCCCGGGCCCAATGTACACAGCGCCTTAACGCGCCCGCACTCGATAATCAGCCGGGATGGCAGACTCCACGCGTCGCGCGCATAACTTTCCAACGGTATGGCCGTACCTCATCACGCATACGAATCGAGAAGCGCGCGGGGCGGTTTGAAAGGCCCGCGCGGTAGAGCGCGCCTCGTCGGTCCGCGAGGACTGGCCGCGGCGTAAGTTCAAATTCGACCGCTACACGAAACGGACGCTCGGAGCAGGACTCGGCGCCGGAGCCCGCGGGGATAAAAAGAAGACGAGAGGCGACGCGCCGAGAGGAGCCGAAATGAACCGGACTGGCCGGAGCCGTGCCTCGCGGCTGTCGCCGCCGCTGCTGCTTCTGCTGCTGCTGCTGCTTCTCGGGGTCGAGGCCTGCGAGGAGGAGAGGACCCCGGGGACCGCGGCCCTGGCCGATCCGGACGTCCTCCAACTGCGCTCCTTCTTCGACGATATTTTCGGCGGCCGGAGCCACAGCGGCGAGCGCGGTCAGTTTTTTACGATCCTCCTTTTACTCGGCCTTTTTTTTGCGAGCGATGACTTTGACTTTCTTTATGCCGCCGTTTGGTATCTAAATCGCGGTCTCGAGTGTTCAAACCACCGACGAGATTGCCGCTCCGATCGAAGTCTTCTCTGGCTTTAATATTCCTGGCATGCTTTTAGAATAAATTTCAAGATGCGGATCTTCTTGTTTTCTTGCGTTTCGATGTGTAAAGTCGAGAAAAAAAGCGCGAAACGATACCTACTAAGTTTTTCTTTATTTGTTTGAGGATAGTTCGTACAGTAAGTGGAAAATTTTGCTTACTAAAATCTTTCGAGCTAACCACATTATAAAAAATGAGGGTGACAAAATTAATAATGCATGCGCAACGGGACATTTATAACATTAGCATAAAAAATGTGACATTTCTGGCGTGAAACTTTGACCTGTAAAAATAGATCAGTTTTCCTGAAAATAATTATTGAATAGATTTCGACATTAAAATACTCTTGCTCGAATCTAGTACAACTACATTAAGAACTTTTAAAAAGCAGTACAAAAGTTATTTATTAGAGAAAATGTCTGCTAGATTAATCACTTGTAGAAAGTGAAAATATATTTTATTAAGAGGTGTTCAATGCCCGTTGAACAGCGAAGAGTTTTTAGTTTTTAAAAATCACGACCTCTGGAGAAAGTTGCGAAAAATGTTTATGATGCAATGCAAGCTTTTGTGCTATTTCAATTGTAAGCTTAAAAATCACTTATGTTTACTCATACATATTGATTTCAGATATTAAGATGGCTTGAAGCTGTGCCGTCTTTTTTATTTAAAGCCAATTAGTCTTGTCTAATTATTCTTGTCTTGTCACCGTAGTTAGGTGCATCTCTATAAGACAAGAGAATGTACATAACAAATTTTGAATTTTACGACCCGACATCTTTCGCATCTTCGTAATAGCCATTGAAATAGCACAGGTTTTGCGTAAAATTTGCATATTAAACATTCCGCTTTTTTCACTTATGAATCCTATTTTCTTTTTTTTTTTTAATTTTTTCAAAAACGTTTACAAGCAAAATTTATTAAAAACAAAAAGTCAACATAGTTTAAATAGCACCGAAAAATAAAAATTCCCACACTGGCGAAAATCATGCCAACAATAGCCGCGAGTTAAGACAAACCAGCTTTGAAATTACCGAGTAAAGTAAGCCTGAAGTTTAGTGCAATGTGCATACACTCACGTATCCGCGCTGCGAACGCGGGCGGCTCTTAGCCCCGACATCGTATAGCGATTTTTGCGCCTGGTTCTCCCCCCTCTCGGCCCACTGGCCATACAAAAGAACAAGCGGAGCTTCTTTGGCTGAGGAGGCACGCCGCGCGTCGCCGCTCGAATCATGACCAATAGCCGTGTGCCGAGGATCTGGTATTTGGGCCAGCATTGTCGACCCAATCGTTAGAAGTTCGCCAACCGTTATGCCGCTTGTCTGCGCAGGCTCGTTGCAAGCGCGATGAAAAAAAAGGACGTCGGCGAAAAAAGAGCCGCGAAATTACGCACGTAAGCCCGCGGGAGGCGGTCAACTGATTGCGCGCAATTTTATTTCGACCGAGTAGAATAGTAGTAAGTCACTGCGCTAAGTACGTCCGTCACGTGAGTCGAGAATATTAGAGGCGCCGGCCGCCCGAGCACGCGGGTATAATCCGTGCGTTGAACTTTATTTTCGAGTTCGTTGATGTCTGGGGAAAACCGACGGCTCCGGTCGGTATTGCTTCTCACGGGAAAAAGTTATGGTTCGTGTATAATTTTGCGAGGACAGCTGGGTACTTACGATTGCATAATGCGGCTCTTTTGCAAATTTGAATCTACGTAATAAATTAAACTGTATTTGCGGGGTCTTAAGATAGCGCAGCTCTCTTATAATGTTCTAATTTTAGACTATCTGTTAGAAGTTATCCGCAAATTAAGTCTTTCCACCCAGCAGGTTTTACCAGTGCTACATCATTGAAAAATTAATGTAAATTAAAAATACCGTTTCTAGCTCGAGTTTAAATCTTCCTTAAAACAATGACTTTGCATAATGACTTCAAAGTCTCGTGTACAGGTAGTGTAATATTTTATAACTCATTTTAGCCTCAGCTTATAGAAAAAATTAATTACTTTTTTTAGCACTTGTAAGTACACGTATGTGTAATAATGAAAGATTAACAACAGACGAAAAATTTGTACTTATTTATCTCAATTGAATTTATTTGTTTTGAGTAGCCCAAAAACATTAAGAGATTTTTACTTTTAACTTGCGTGACAAATGAAAAGAATGTGTAAAGAAACGCAATTTAAAACTACATTGTTATGTCATGTAAACATTATTACATCAAGAGTAAACAAAAGCAGTAAAAAGTTGTTGAATTTAATCAAAATTTATTCAATTTATACGCCTCATAAATATTTGAAAGCAAATTTTACTCTTGCAGAACGTATCTAATGAATAAAATGAATCATTTATTATTACCTGCAAGCATGTGGATTTATGCAGTTCAAAGCACTTTAACGTATAATCTCAACTCTTGAAGCGTAAATATTAAAACAATAATTAATATTAGGTTAAAAAAATAATTAGCATCAATCAGCATTTATTATAGATATGTAATATGCAAGTTTTAATTGCTTTGTCTAATTAAATAAAAAAAATTCTGTTTTTATTCAAAAAGTAATTTATCAAAAATGTACAGCTTGGATACGATATTAAAATCTGCAAGTGTCGTTTGAAAAGTAAACAGTTATACTTTTTTAAAAGTAGCTTTTTTGAATTCTTCTCATTTATTGCAGGAAATCCGCTACAGTCAGGAAGGACGTTTGGCCAAAAAAGAATCCAGTTCATGCTGATGCCCATGGTTTATAAAATGGGAGTACTGATGACTATGATAGGAGTTTTAACCGCAATTTCTTTGAAGGGTTTGATGATTGGTGAGTAAAAAACTTCCCTCTCAATTTCTAAAAAAAGGAACGGTAAACTTTTACGCACCTCTCTATTTCTATGAGCAGAATTTACATTTGCATACCAAACGGTTACAGGAATGGCTTACTCTCCGTGAACCAGCCAATCTTTCCTCATATTTTCTTTTGGGTCTCTTTTTCACGCCTCTTATGATCCGGCAATATTTTCTTATGTTAATTCAGACAACTGGACCGACACTCGGAAAAAGCTTTTGAATGTCCGCAGTGGCCAGACGTGATCTTGTTTCTCGAACAAATTAGAGAATTAGTGTCAGAAAAGATAAAATAAAAGTGGGTATGAGAACGGTACGCTGCATTAGCTTTCTTTTTTCAATCTTGCAATAAACCTACTTTTTTCCTTTCAGAGAACAAAGAAACTTACTTTTGTACCAGTTCATCTAAGCTCACTTTCGCTTGCGATCTTTTATTCGCAATATTAATTCCACTTACCTTGTAGGTATTAGAAAAGGAACGTTTTCTATTTTCCTTTTTTTATTCTTCTAAAATCTATCCGGAAATATTACAAAATTTTCATTAAAACTTATTAAGTCACATCCTCTTGGAACTAATTATGTATTTAATAAAAACGAGTTTCATTAGCAAGTAGAACTTTATAAAAAGATTCTACTCGTATATTACTCATCATTAACTTTATATATTCTAGGAGGAATCACTTCCAGCATTTTTTCTAGAAAACATCTCTTTTTTAAATATTTTAATTACTTTTAAAATCAGTAACTGCTCATACGAATTATCGAAAATTGAGTGTCTAAATATATTTACAAGATTAAAATTAATACGCTTGGAGAAATGTTCACAAAATTTACGATAATCCAGTGATAATTGCTTTTAATTACAATAATATTTACACGATATTCAAAAATATAGCATAAAAAATTAATATTAAAATCCATAAATTATTATCGACCGAACAGTTAATCCACGATCTCTAAAGTTACGCAATCCAATCTGTATTGCATCTTGTCAGATGCAACCGTTAGAAACCGCGAAATGACAAGCCTATAACAAAGCCGCAAAAATGTAATCTACAACAAGTGCCGTTTCGTCTTACAGGGATGATACTGCTGGTACTGAAGCTGAGCACAGTAATCGGCAAGTTCTACGCTCTTTGGCACAGTCACGGACAGAGTCACGGACACTCGGGCTGGACGCCACCGCAACCTGTCCACGTCCATCTACATAACAGCGGCGGCCCCTACGAGGCACACGGTCAAGCTTACCACGGCTGGGAAGCCCCCGACAGCGGACCTCCCGATGAAAGTTACTACTACAAAGGATAATTGAGAAGATCCGGTTATCCGCGGAGCGAAAGCAGCTGTTGCTGCGTTGCGATTGATGTTAAACCATTGTTGCACAGCGATTATTCAGGGATTTTCATAAGATTAAGAAAATATGCGGCTATTTGATCGTTGATTTTATTTATCTCTGACCTCATTAATTTATTGCTAATTACTTATTATTTATTTATTTATTTGTTGGTTTATTTATTCAATTATTTAATTTATTTAGGGGAAAACTAGAAGAATATTCAGAATAATAATAGAATCAATGATCAACTAATTTACAAATTGGAAACGCCAATGATGATCTGTGATCGAATGTGACTCGTGCAAAAATTCAAGTTCAATTACTTTAAGAAAGTTATTGATTATATGCTCATTTTATTTTTCAATGTCTTTAAAACCATTGCTATTAATTTTTAAAGTAATATCCATTATTTTAGAAAGTCAAAATGTTTGTCGGTAAGAAAGGCATTACAAATCTTATTGTTTAGCACTAGCAAATGTAACTTAAATTAAAAAAAAAATGTTTATGCTGATTTGTAACACATGAAGACAGATTATACAAATGATTATTTTTAATTTATATTCAAAGATTAATGGGTTACTTCATTTAATTTAAATTTCTTTATTATTGTAATGACATAAACTAATAGATATGGTTCTTAAAATTTGTAGAAGTAATTTACTAGTTCAATAATTATTCAATAAGTGATTATTTTCAACAGTAAAAGTAAATTGCAATGTAAATAAACAGTACTTGAATTTATGCATGTGTCATGTAAAAGCCATAATATATGACATAACATTGCCTTTGTAAAATTGCTCAGAATTGCACAAGCAATATATGTATATTTATATTCTTGTAAAGTAAGATCATCGTATCAGTTACAACATTTTTAAAGAATTTAGAAGAATTAAAATGTTTGTCGTACGTTTTTTTAAAAGCTAGTAAAACATCATTATTTGTTTAGCTTCATATAATAGGTATCATATTGAATTTTCCTCGCAGGATTATTTTTAAAATCTGCTGAAAACGTAATTTAGATAATAGTTGATTTTTAAGTTTAATATTACATCCGAAAACATCAGAACTGTATTGTTTGAAACTACATAGCGCAAATTTAACAGAATTTTATGATTGTACAGTATTACTATATTTTTATAAGTTTACAATCTCGCTACATAAATATTGGTACATTACAATCGCAAGAAAATACTCGTAAAACTGCTGAAACACAAGTAGATCTATCGATTAAATAATAAATTGTGCACTTGCAGTAATTATAATTATTCGAGAAAAAAGTCATTTTTTCACTTTAAAAACCTCTCAGTTAAAAAGTAAATTATAATCAGTCAGGTATTTACATAGTTTCGTAGTCAGTAAACCAAAAAAGAAATTATTTGTTAACGTTAATGAGACGACATTAAAGTTGCTCTAAATTACGTATAGAAAACATTAGAAATGCATAATTAAACGTGTAATTATAAACAAGAAGAATAATTTAATGCTTTCTAAGTGTAATTAGTTCTAATTCTAATTGATGAAATAAACGTAGTGTCTGCAATCTTTTGTAACTCTTCCGCATTGTTTTTTAAAATACAATATAAAAAGGGTTGTTATGGAAGTAACAAAATATATGTAATCTACTTAATTTTCATTGAAAATTTAACCAGTGTTTTTCATACTTTCTGAAATAACACGAAAAGAAATAACTAGTAATTGAACAATTTAGTATTTCATGTTTCCTAATTGTTCAAGTAAAAATTGCAGACATTTACTTCAAAATATTATGAATGTATGTTAACTTACTGACCTTCTTATCTGCGAAATGTGTGCAAAAAATCAGAACATTTTTATAAATCTAAATGTCACAGCTAGCTATAGTTTCTGATAATTAATATCACTTGTAGAAAGATTTATTGATGCATTACTAAAATTAGTATTTTACATGTAACCGTAAATCGAACCTGTTACCAGTTCGTGGTTAATAAAAAGAAATATAAGTAGCAATCGCGGGAGTGTAGCACATAGCAATCACCGATGCGTGTTTGCCCCAAATTCAGAGAAATTTTTATTTTTTGAAATCCGCTCAACATAAACAAGAAAATACTTTTATAAACGATCAATGTTAACTATTTAAACTCCACATTTGCAATGTAGGTCAAAGTCTTTAGTAGGTAGGTCTTTCATCTCGTCAAGGCCGATTTTACCACTGTCAAGACAGCTAATTTGAACGTCGAAAAACATGTTATCCCGAAAAAGAACTGTAACCGAAAAGATATCGACAAACACGCCCCCTTTCTTACGCGGCTCACGCGGAAGAAAGAAATCGCCGGTTATGCAAGGTAATCGTAATGAAAGGCCAGGGTTAGTTGTAAGAGTAACCGCACTTCCACTGGCCGGTCGCTCGGCTTTTCAAGCTTGGCTAGCCATCCCAGAAGCGGCCGGCCCACTATATCTGTATCAGGCTCTTTCTTCGAATCGGTACGTGAAATAAATTGCAATCTCGCGCTCGAGAGACCCAGTTAGGGCATCGTCGCCGCGGAGTGGGGTGGACTGCCGCACCGGAAAAAGGAGAATCTTGCGTACCCCGGTTCGCGGATCCTGGTGCAGCATTCAGCGCAGTCCTGCTCGCAGCTCGGACTCGATCTAGCCACGCTTAGTTTTTCCTCGGCCGCGCGCGGCACCCACGGCGATGAAGAACCCCGTTCCGCGTGCATCGTGACGACCGCGCGACACTGCCGTCAACGCTGCTCCTGTTTTTCTTCCCGCCTCGAGTGTCCGTCTATTGAATAGAATAATATTTGACCACTTGACCGCGAATAAGTGATCAAACACTCTCGAGAAGTGAAAAAGGAAACACTCGAGGAGAAGAGTGGCTGGTCTGGGACTAGACGAGTGATTGTCGCTTTGACATCAACGATCATCGATTATTAGATAGGCCACGGGATGGATATCGTCGTAGCGATGGGAGATTCGCAATTCTAGTAGGTTGTCGTTCGAGAGATTGAGAAAGAGAAAGCGCGAGATCGGTGACTCCCAAAAGTGGAAGTGACACGCGTTTATCTGCTTTTTCCTGCTGGGTATATCGCGCGCGTGCGGTCGGATGCCGAATTGTACTGTTATAGCCCATGGGGCATAAATCGAGGCAGAGAAGGACGCGACGGTCAACCGGAGGAATTATGAATGGTGCGAGTTTCATCTTGTGCTGCGTCATCGCTTGCTTATGGAGTTCCGCCTCGGAGGCTTTGCCCTACAGTAGCGCGGAGGAAAGTAAGCAAAATGGGTCGAAAGTCATCATCCATAAGGATTCCACGAGCTCGACTCACTGGTTCGAGCCTATTCACGGTCTCAAGGTCAATTATGGTAATAGCGAGATGATTATCAAATACTCCCCTTCTAAAAATCAAGGTAATTTATTTTTTTTAAATAATTAAATAATAAAAGGAAAACGTTTATTATTCATAACAAATTGTTTCTAACGAGATTTTGGAAAATTTGAATAATTATGCACGAAAAATCCTAATATTACTTAATTAAAAATGGTGTAATAATAATCAGGAAATATCTTTTAAATCGTATTAACATAATTTGTTTGATTATTTTATTATTTCGTAGACTATAAAGACAAAGGCAGGGACGGACAATATGGAGAACAGCGAACAGGTATCATAAAGAAAATTGGAAAATTTATGATGATGATACCAATAGGGTTACAGGTAACGCGTAATTTATATGAAACTAATTTCAGCGTTCTTTTTATAAATTTATTCTAAATTTTTTAAATTATCCTTTGAGTTGCTTTTTATCTACTATTTATAAATATTATTGTTTCTAATTTTCCGCAAAATTTAAAATTTTTTGATAACTTTCTGAAATGTTTTCAGCTCTTGCAATTACCTATGGCTATAGCATCTGTAAAAATGTCTTTAATAAAGAGCATCTTAGTTGCGAAAGTTGCTATATTCCTGCTGCTCTTGAGATCTCTCTTCGCATCTCTGCCTAAACAAAAAATTGTTGTTGTAAAAGCACCACCAAAAGAAACGCACGAACATTATTATCATCCTTTTGAAGATCCAGAAGATAGCAAGCCAGGATGGTTGGGTAAGGCGCCGGCATGGATGGAATGATAAATCTTTCAGGATTTAATAAAAATGTACCAAAAACATTATACTCATTATATAAAAAAATTTTTTACGGTTTTGCTACATTAATATTTTTTACGTACTTAATGGACTGATTTAATAACTTATTTATTAATTATATAAAATATGCCAGTATTTCTATAATATATGTTATGATTATTATTTATTGTTATATAAAATATGATGCTTTAAAATATCAATTACAATATACATTTTTAAATGTTGATTTATTAAATTATTCATAAAGTTTACTATAATATACACAAAAAAAGTTATAAAACCTAATGTTTTCATTGTTGTTTGTAAAAATTTGTTACTTATTTATGTTGACTTATTTTGTTATTTATAAAGTAAATTTGTTATTATTACATTGTTGTGTCTTTAGCTCCAAATAGTAATAACGCAATTATTTCCATGTATTAATAGGAAATCTATCACAGTTTTGTTTTTATTGTATTTTTAAAAAAATAAACATGTACGATATAAGTAACTGAAATTTGTAAAAAAATGTACTTTGAAAAAAAATTAAATAAAACAATAATTTGTATAATTTTAAGACACAATCCATAGCGTGCTTAAAATTTTCAAAGGTAATGTATTGTAACGACAAAATAATTTATCTCATATCCCACGAAGTGATTAATCATCGATCATTTTAACGCGTCGATCTAGTCATACCCGCATCAGACGGATCAATTAACAAGTAAGTGCAGCGAGGGTGGTTGCGAATTTAAAAAAAAAAGCCAAAGCCGCTCGCCGCAAACGGTATATAAATTTCTAAGCGAGCGATCGAAAAGCCGAATTTCCCAACAATAGCTCGGCGATCGAGCGCGGTTTTTCATCGCGCTCCGATTTGCCGCGCGTCCATAAAGCCGTCCGGCGGCGAGCGCGCGACGATCTCCGCGGGCTCTCGACCCACTTTTCGGCTGCGCGCGCTAACGGCATTTCGGTCCAGATACCGGCGGCCGGAAGGTAAGTAAGGGGGCGATCGGCGAGATCCGCGATGGGCCGCGCTCGGTTTCTCTCTCGTTAAAATTGAGCGGCGGCGCTGATGAAATCGAAATTGATCCCGCGCGGGGAAAATGCACCGCCGCGGCCGATAATTAATGCGCCGGCGGATCGCGAGGCCGATCGCCGATCCCGCGGCGACGTGACTTTATGCGCGGAATATAGCGAGCCGTGTCTCCGTGCGCCGCAGGTGCGGGGTGCGCGCGGGCCATTGTTATTCGCGGCGAGGCGAAGGCGCGGGCCGCCGATTCGCTCCTGCCGTCGCCGCCTCTAGTAGTACGTCGAGGAATTTTCGACACGAGCCGCCTGCGTGTGAGAGTGAGGACGCCGCGGCACTTGAAAGTGTCGCTCTATCGGAAATCGCTATCGGCCCGCTCGATCCGAGCGATCTCTGGTATGCGAAAGCTCCGCGCGCACGCGCGCTTTACGGCGTGAATTTTAACCAGGTTTTACGGGCGAATCCAGTTGCCGAGCGCCGCGTCATTAGCGAGATATTATTCGCGAAATTCCTCTGGGGCTAATGCCTAATGCCTTTGGCATGTGCCGCATAATGCGGATCGACTTTTTATTATAATTTTAAATTTTTACACTGCTGCCTGGTAAATAGGAGAGAACAAAGGGCTGTAATATCTTCAGGTGTTTGTACATCTTATTTTATGTACAGTGTTGATATTTTAATTAGACACCTGATTCTTTATAATGTGGGTGTATAGTTCAAAAGTAATGACTTCGTTTTTTAAAGCAATACTCGGCACTCCATTGTTATTTTTTATAAATAACCTTATGCATAAGTATCATTTTTACACTTTGCATTTTATTACGTATATAATGCATTAAAACATTCTTTATAAAGAGATTTACCGAAGTTGCATAAATATTGACTGTCACAATAATCGTCATACATAAATTTAATCCTACGTACGAATTATTATTATTTTAGAAAACAAAATGAAACTTAAACTTTTTCTTTTACTGACATTTTTATATATTTATAATAAATCTAGCTAAAGTAATAGTTGTTTATGTTACTTTTCATTTTTTTTGCATATATTAAATACCAGTTTCTAGCTATAGATAACAAGTGCGTTTTCTTAACAGGTTTTACCGGATAAAATAATAAATACGAATGTATTAGTGAAGATGTGCAACTTTTTTTTTCTTTTTTTTTTATTATAGCAATTAAAACCTGGATGTGCAACTAAATACAACAAAAGACATCTACGTAGCATAGTATCGGTAATATGTAAGCTTATTGAAATTTAAGCAGCAAACCTAACATCACTCAATTTTTAATTACTCTTTTAATTTGAAGTCTATATGGATTTTTAAAATTTTAAAAGAACCATAAAATGTAATGAACAAAATTCAAGCAAAAATAATAAACACTAAGAGGATTCAAGTAAATACCGATGACTTTGAGTAAACGGCTATTCTACTGATTGCCGTATACATTACATATATTTCGTAGTCCAATAAAAGGAATAAGAATTGTCGCGCAAAAAGTAAATTCAGCTCATTATGTGCAATCCTATGCGTTTTGCGTGCGTACCAGAAACCCACCTGTCGCGTCTCGAATTTTAGTATTCGGAAACCAAACGAAACCAATCGAATCTCGCGCGGCATACCAAACAAATTGATGTCCGTTTTCTAAACCCGGCTCGTGCATACTATTAAGGCAGGACAGCTTAATTGCTCTGTTGCGGAGCATACGATTTTGGATCCAAAGCCCCCCAAAAATATTTAGAGAAAAACCCGTAGGTCTATGCGCGTGACCTGCATGCTCATCGTCCAATGTTTCGAATTTCGCGAATTTACACGAAATTCCCGGAAACTAAGGGACAGCGAGCAGAGCGAACGAAAGCTTAATTTAAATTTTTTATAAATGTGAAAATAGTTTCGAAATGTAATTAATTTGACTTGAAAGCGATAAAAAGGTTTGGCATTAAAACGCCTCGGTAAATACTTTTTCAAAGATTTATTCGCGAGGAATGAAAGAAAGTACAAAAATTTATTTAACCGCTAAAATAAATTGCAAATATTTATTCGAAATTACTCGCGGAGTGTAGTAATATAATTTAATACCCCCGGTA
Source organism: Eurytoma californica (assembly GCA_035586675.1). NCBI lineage: Eukaryota > Metazoa > Arthropoda > Insecta > Hymenoptera > Eurytomidae > Eurytoma > Eurytoma californica. The sequence goes on along the minus strand of JAXIUT010000018.1, from coordinate 706,247 downwards.
AGGCACAATGCAACGGGCGATAAACCGAGGAACGAAAATGTTCCATTATAGAATTCTCGAACAGCAGCAACTCGCATCCAGATCTCTAAATCACCGCGTCAATTTAATGGTCCCCCCTGCGGTTTTTATCAAGCCTAAATCATACACCGCAGGTGTGTCGCCTCCTCCTAAATCAGCCGCCTGGCGTATATGTATACGCTCGTGTAAGATCGGTAGCGCCGATCGACGAGGAAGATTCACCGCGAACAAAGTAAAGCACAAATCGAGTAACCGCGCGTTACGCAAGCGCAGCCGACATCGGAGTTCGATCCTCCGAAGTGTCGACAAATGAAACGGAGAGGCGAACACGTGCAGAGGCGTCGTCGCCTTTCCACCTATATCACGGCACCCGCGGCGTACACGCGCGGATTCCCGGCGAACACCGGCAGCTCGTGTACGCGGGGAGAGGGAGAGGCGTCTATCGCTCGCCTATCTGCCCGGGGATCGCTCGTGTACACGCGGAGCGAGGACAATATATCTCGCATCGCAGCCGCGCTCCGCGGGCGCACTTTATTGACATTAAGGCGCCCACTTCTTTCAGCCCCGGGCTCATTTGCCGCCTCGCGCTGCGAGGAGCTTTTATAATGGAAGCGCGTCATGCAAATGCGCGCCGGAGCGCGACGCCGTGCGAGAGTTGGAAAGGTCGCGGCCCGTGTGCATAGCGTGCTCTCTATGTGGTGCAGAGCGGCGCGCGGCCGAGAGACAGATTCCCATGACCAACCTTTATTCAGTGCCCGTCGAAGGAATCCTCGCCGATCGTAGGAAGTATGGCTTTATGGAATCAATATTTTAAGATATTTCTTAGATCGGAGGATCAAAGAGCTCCACGTTGATTGTTCGCCATTACGGTAATGTTTATTCGAATGCATTTTTCTCGGGTCGAGCCTTCGATTGCCATTGCTCAATTTTACGAGTCCTATTTATTAAAGTTTTCGCAATTAACCAAAAGTCGCGTTGCGAAAAAATGTATTAATTTCGAGGAACGATAGTGCATCGAATAATTAAGGCTTGAGTGATGGAACAGGCTCGATGCGCACAAAATTCCTGGATGAGTTAAGGTACCCGCGGAAAGCTCTAATCACAACGTTTTTTACGATCGATGAAATTTAAGTAATTTTTTGTTTTGCGAAAGACTTTAATTTCGATGCGCAACCTTTTTGCATCTGGGTTGCTTTAAATTTCTCTTCTTTTTTTTTGCACAAACAAGATTCTCCGACTGACGTTTATGCCATCGTAACATTGTGAATGTATAGGAAAACAAACTTTTATTGAAGCAAAATAGAAAAAACGGTGTCAGGCTTTAATTTCATTATGATGTATTGCAAGGCTCGATTAAAAATTATAAATTACATTCTCATAAATTTTCCGGAAAAATGTCACTAAATAATGTTGCTTTCTCAGTAGAATTCAACTTTCTCTTATTTGTAGGTACCAACTTAACAAAAGGCCAAAGCAAATTATACATTTTTGTGTTACTAACACACGACACTTTTTTCACGACCTCTCATTTTCTACAATCAATTATAAACCGCATGAAAGGTGAATGCGTGATCTTTAAATTGTGAGAGCATTGTCTCCGATAAAAAAGACATAAGTGTAATTATATGTTCAATCAAGGATCTTAATTACTTAAAAATTTTATTTCATATTACAGGTAAAGCATTTTTACATAAGCAAGTACAAGTTTTTAGACGATCAAAATATAATTTAATTGAATATTATATTAAAATAATGTATTTACGTGGTTATTTAATAATAAAGTTTAAAATTAAAATTAATGCATTAATCTAGCAGACAATAACTGATTTCGTTAATTGTAATGAAAATGTCCGAGATTAAAATTAATAGCAAGATTCTTTATTCATTTCCATACAAAAATTTAAAAAAAATATTTTTTTAAATTATAAAACAATTATCTAACTTTTAAAAATAATTAATGGGTAATGAAATAAACTTTTAAAAAAATTATTGTCGTCAATTCAATTGATGATACAATTCTTGTAAATTAAAAATATTACAAAGCTTATTAAAAAATATGTTAATAGATTTTATATCTGTGCATAATTTTACTAAATTGACGAAATTTGTTAAAACCAATAAAGCGCACATTGAGAAATCCGCTGATGGCCCTCATAAACAATAGTTCGAGTGTGTGGAATATACGTGAAAGCAATGACCAGCGGAGGGAGGTTTCTCTTATATCAACCATTATTGAATAAGGCAGCTGCCTTTCGTGAGTTACATCACTGTGGAACTTCGTACGGGATAGCTCTCAGTTTGCTGCGCTCTTCGAAACTGAATTTTCCTTCGCAAGCATTTTCCTTTTCGCCGTGAGTTTTCGCGAATGTGTCACTCTTAATCGGCCACTGACCAGTGCTGTTTTACGAAACTTTTATTTCTTTTCTTTTTAGATGGGTCTCGTGAATTTTATATACTTGTGGTGTTTTATCTTCGTCGTCTGCGCTTTTGCAAGTGCCCAGAACGTGACAGAAAATGAAATAAGACCTTATGAATTTACATTCAACATTGTTGACTTCCAACACAGGTCTGAAAGAAAAGGTACTGTAACATGTTTATGCAATTTTTCGTTTAATCAAATGATTCTTTTATATCGTACACTTGAAAAGAACAAATTTGCAATGTCAGAAGCTTATATTATTTCAATATAACTTAGTTTTGTAATATCCGACATTTTTTTTAGTGCACAAAGAATTTTAGAAAAATGAGTTTTAATGATTGTTCCTGTATAGAAGGAAAATATATAATGAGTACATATTAAATCATATTTTATTTTAATAATTTCTAAAATTCTAGGCATTCTTAGTATCTACAGTGTTTACGGTAAATGGTTTCATATTTATTTGTATTTGAGGATATAACTTCACTTGAAGAAGTTCTTCATAATTTTTTTTCATAATTAGTTTTTTCATGCGATGTATTAGGTTCGTTAAATTTTTGTGTTAGAATCTAGATATTTTTTTAAATAATGCCGTTGTTTTGTACTTTATGCCATTGACATTTTATGCAGACGGTGATGGATTGGTAACGGGGGAATATGGTTTTATTACCGCTGATGGGATTTACCATGAAACAGCATATGCCGTGGATAAATCTGGCGACTTTTCTGTAACAAAAATGAGACATCGCCGAATAACAAGTCGTATGTACTTTTGCTATATTAATTTAATTTTTAGTAAAATTAAGAATGATAAAAAAGAGCCATTCATAAAAATTAATTTATTACTGTAAAGTGAAAGACGCTCAAGAAATTTTTAAAGATAATCCAGAGCAAGCGAAAATGCTTGCGGAAGCTCTAGTTAAGTCATGCGCGGGATGTGAGATTACCGAAATGGAAGGACAAGAGTCAGCCTCCTTTGTAAAAGGAGAAATAACTACTGTTTTACCTGCCATTGTGCCTAAGAAGAGTGATATTCGAATGGAGAAAAAATTGGATGTTGCCATGAAAGAAATGATGAAAGTTTTGAAGAAGTCCGAAACTTCACAAAAAGGTAACATTAGAAATATTATAGTTATTTTCAAAGTGACTAAAATAACGCATTACAAATGTTTCATAAATCATTAGATGATTGGGCCAGTATATCGATAAAAAATTTAGCCGTTTATTTCGCATTGCCGTAAATTTCTTGTCGAATTACATTTATGTTTCCTCCATTAAAAATAATTGCAAATAGTTTCACAATTTCATACAGCCTACATTCTTTTATTGGGTCAAGACAGCATTAGCGTAATAAAAATTTTGAACAATATTACTAATTCTCGGTTTTACAATTAGTTATGCAAATTTCGTGAGATTTAAGTTTTTTTATGGCAGTCGTGAAAGCGCGTTTGTTAATACAGTCAAAATTGCTCGAATAATTAGCACAATTACTTTGATACAAAGCCCGCAAATTATATAAATTACGAAGCTAAGCATAAGCATTTTGCAGCCTCAGACAATGCGGAGGATAAGTTTTCTCGCAAAGAAAAGAAATTATCTGCTCTCTCAAATCGATCAGGAAAAGAGCTAAATCCATCGATCAACGGCACGACAAACGAGATTATTCGTGACATGGTGGATGCGGCAAAAAAGGTCTTTCAGGACGACGGCACTGAAAATGAAAGGGAAGAGTTGACGAGCGACGAGGCACTGGAGAAAATGGCAAACGATTTGTTCTACCGATTTAACTATACAATTACTTCTCACGGTCATTGGGAGGATGGATTTCGCGACGGTAGAAAGGACGGCGAGTATAATGCGAAATTCAAAGAGGGCATTGACACACACGTCAAATATATATCGAACGAATTCGGCCACCAGCCTAACATCACGCTAATTCCACGCCAGGAAGAGGATAGTGCGGATGAGCAGGAGAATAACCAGACGACTACAGAGAAACCCTATAAAGGCCACTATTTTAATTGGTTTACAAAATAATGCATTTCAATAGCGTACATGATTTAGACATAAAATTATAATTCTACTTAATTTAGGTACTAATATACGCTTGACTTTTCGATTGCATTTAGTACTAATTTCTTACGCATTGTTATATTATTTATATTCATAAACGCCTCATTTAAAAATAAACAAATAAATTTTACATATATAAATGTAGGTAATATTCGAGAATATGTTATAGTTTATAGATATTATAGATAGTATGTGCTGAAAAAAATATATTATTTCATGTATGTATTCTTTTAAAAAAATATGAAATCATAATTACTAATTCATTTTCACTTTAAGACATTCCTAAGCTCGTAATGGTCATCTTAAGAAAATACCATACCACGTACGATTATTTATTCAAATTTTCTCAAAGATGCTATGCGGTCAAGGATACGATTAGGTATTCTGATCTCTATAACTGTGCTTTTTGTTAAAACGTTAGAAATTCTTTCATTATTAAATCGGAAATCGATTCGTGTATCAAGAAAGCCGATGTCTTCTAAAAATATAGCCTTAACAATATGCTAAGATAAGCCTACTTGATGATATCGGGAAAGTACAAAGTACTTTCAGTTTATTTGAATATCACTTTTTCAGCTGTTAATCAATCTGTAAAGATACTTTTTATCAATTGCCTTAAAAATCAAAATTTTCTGTATTTACACATTCCTACAATACCTATATTATGGGCCATTACATGCTCCTTGAAATAAATTTAGTAGTAAATTTTTTGAAACGACTTTTATGTCGCAAATAAATCACGCACCATGGTGATAAATGCAGCAAAGAAAAGTAAGTAGTACAAAAGATTTAACTCTTAACACCTTTAAGTATTTTGAGTTGCTTCCAAATGCTGCAGAAAATTATTACGTGTTCTAATTAACCTAGCCCTCTCTCTTTTTCTCTCTCATTCTTTCTTCTCTTTCTCGATTATCTTTTCTCTTCTCTTTATCTATTTACTATTTCATAGTTTCTCGGCGCCAAAATTAATCAATAAGATTTTGTTCATCTGGATTCAGAAAAAGATTTTTATTAAACATTTTTTAAAATAATTATTGTAACTTATATTGCAAAATTAGTACAAAGAATATTAAACATTCACATTTTCATACACCATCTATTTCATAACTTTCAAATTTCAATTAAAAAGGAGACCGGCACAATAAACTTACTAAATAAAATAAATACTCCTACTTTTTACTTATTGTTTCCTTTGATTTCTCTTGAATTAATCTTCAGTATGTGCGGTCTCGTACGGGAAAAGAGTACGCTTCTTCGGTTATTAAACAATAAATATAAGTGGAAAATATAATATTAGTTTAGAAACGAATGATAAAAGAAAGTTTCATCAGAATTTACAAAAAAATGGAAACGAGAAAGCTCATTTATTCAATATGCAATTTTTAGCATTGCTAAATGCAGGAAGAAAAGTACCGAGGTAGAACCCGCTGAAGCAGGCAGTCCCCTGACCTGAAAAAAATATTTTATTTTTCCCTTATACGAATCAACAAAAGTTGCAATCAAAATTAGCCAACCCCCGCTTTAAGATATAACCCTGCAACAATCTCCAAACTTTATCATACCCAACCAGCATAGTAACTGTCGAATCGCGGACCCATTGAATCCAGATGAACGATCCACTCGCAAGAGCAGAACAATAAGGTCAAGGCTCAAGACAAAAGAAGCGGTTCGACGCATCAGTTTCTACTTTTCGCAAAATTTATAATCGGAGCATCGCTCTGACAACTTTCACACGGCGCTTCCTCCGCCGGCGGCCCGTCGAAATACCTAAGGGCAGCGGCGAAGTTTCGGACGTTTGGAAATGGGAAAAGTGGGCCTGCCGGCGCGACGGCGCGGAAGAAAGAAGCGGCGCGGAGTCTCACGCATCCCCGGGTGGGGAAAAAAGCCGCCGCGTGCCGATTGGCCCGGGCAGAGGCTCCGGCTGGGGGCCCGCATATATGCGCGGCGTTTCGACCACGCGAGCTCTACAACCACCTCGACTCGTTCCCCGACGCGGACCCGTGTGTACACGCACTTCCGACGTAGCCGCGTGCGCGCGCGACTCATTCACCGCCGAGAGCAGCGAGGAAAGAAAGAGAAAGACCGGGAGGGAGGGAGAGAGAGGGGTCTATAAAAAAAAGGGGGCAGAGGCAGGAGTGCGTCGCTCGCGGTTTCGCGGTGTGTGCCTCCACTTGACAGGCGGCCAAGCGACCGGTACCACGTCTCTTTGGCTCTCCGCGGCTCCGACAACATGAGGTGGATCGCGTGCACGAGCGCAGCCCTGCTGCTGCTGGTAGCGGCCCTGGGGGGCAGCGCCGAGGTGCAGCAGCAGCCCCGAGATGAGGGGAGCATCATGGAATGCGTATTCGAGGCGAACGGCGTCGGCTGCGCCCGGCAGAGGATGGCCCGGGAGCTCGACAGGATCGAGAGCGAGGTGACCGGCGGGCCCAGCGAGGTGCCCATGAGCAAGGTCATCGAGGAGGGCGGCAGTCTCATCGCCGACGGTGTCCAGGCGATCTTCGGCCCCGAAGACGAAAGTGGATCCGACGATGACGGCGTCGAAGTTGGTGAGCCGTCACACTTCTTTTTCTTTCATTCTCTACCGATCTGATACACTTTCACGGAGGCCCACACTCTTAGTTTCTGCGTTACACTTTTAAATCGCCTCAAACTGAGATAAAGCTTTAAATTAATTCAATTAGTTAAAAAAATATCCTTAAAATTAAACGGTACTTTCATTAAAAATATAAATTATGATTCGCTAAAACCTGTTATTAAAAACAAAACCAGTTTTACAAATACAATATCGTGTTAGAGCAGCAACCCTTAATTACCTGAAAAATAGATCGGAAACAGGAACACATTGTATATAATTTGGCTTGTTCCGCAGTAACTACTACTGGGTACCAGTTCAAGTTGTAGGAGAGTCAGTGATTATTAAAATAAAGCTTGTCGCACACGTGTCCTCGGAAGGTTAACAAGGTGGCGGAGTCCAAGCCCGCAGGACTCTCTCACGGTGCATTATTGTCATATTTTTTTTTGCCTGCGCACCTTAATTAGTGGCTAATAAAGCTGGAGCTTACGTGTCAATGATGCAAACAACTGTTATTTTTACGGTTTGTGACTAATTTTCCCTCATTTCTTTTCGGAATCTGAGAGTCGTACTAAGAAATGGCTATTGCGAGAGTAATTTCACGGTATTGTTTGTTTAATTAAGCATTAAAAAGTCATTGATTACAATGATAACATTTTATATTCTAAAATGTTAAAGGTACCTTTAGCGGTATCTCGCTAAAATTAAACACTTTAAATTAACAAGAGCCAATAACAAGAAACAGTCACATGAATTATAAAAAATGATACAGTTTACATAATCACATAGAGTGGGTATCGTCAAGTGCAACGACACTGCATCGCGTAGCTTGACGTTGTTACGGAATGAAATTCATAACGGAAAGAACTCGTGCAACGAGCCGAATTTGGCGCGACTGTGAAACGAGCGTCATCCGCCTACCGTCGATATATACGAATTGTGTTTTTATGTCACCGGTCATATATATTTGAGCGTGCGCCGCGCGGCATCACAATAAATCGTAGCTAACGGTCAATTCCGCGCTGGCGCTTCGTTCCCGAATTGATTAGTGTGATTTGTATGTTGCGCAGCCTTTTGTACTCGTGGCCCGTACGGTTTTCCACCTGCAGCCTCCTTCAACCGAATAATAATGTTTATTTGACCCCCTCTCCGATCGACGCGCGCTACTACATGACACCCCGGCTAATTATCGCCGGGGATTCCCCGCTTTTATCGAAAATCTTCGGGGCTTAATTTACAACCCTGTAAATCACGGTAACCACTTGACGCCTCCTCGAAAATTCAAGTTGGCCATCCTGGCGCCTCGTAAACCGCGCAGACGCGCGAAATAGCGGGCATATATTGCGAGTTTCTGAAAAAAATGATCGACGCGCGTGGAGACGATCAAAATTAGCAGAAGCGCGCGCGGTGAAACGCATCGGTGCCCGTCGCACGTAATTTGCACGTAAACTGAAAATTTTCCCTGACGTATACGAGCTTCCGCCGCCCGCTCGCGCGCTTTCCAAGCTTCGAGTGTTAACTTTTCTCTTCTGCTAGCCTCTTAAGAGTACTTAACGACGGCGCGCGAAAGTGCGGCGCGCGCAGCACGTGGTGCGGCTCGCCGCGCTGCATACTTAGCGGTCGCCCGGTGGAAAATAAAGGTCAGGGGTGGGAAGACCGAACGAGTCCGGAGGTTGACAGCCTGTTTATATGGGACGACTACTCCGTGTTCGGCTCTTTTTTCTCGTTACTCCGTACCCCGGGTGTGAGGGACGTGGAATGTCTGCAGACTTGCCCGTTAACAGTTTCTCTGCCGTTGGATTAAATGAAATTTATGTAGTGTTCCATCAGTACGGGAGTCCGGTGTCGGCTGTGCATCACGCGTCGGAAAAATTAACGCGATGCTTTTTAATGACTTGCGTTTCATTTTCAAAATGATTACAGTTGCACCGACAATTTTCGGTTAGGTGTAGAGATATACCATTGTTCACACGGATGAGTGACTTTTCTTTTGAAATTTCGGTTTTTACAGAGTGCTAATTCATTGAGAAAGCTTGATATTAAAACCTAATGGTAAAAGCATGTAAATACTTTGAAGACTATATTTTACTTACAAAATTGAGAAGCGTAAAAAATGAGGATACCGTATAACTCAGCGTAAAAAATTTCCTTTATAAGATTCAGATCTGAAATTATTTAATAAAGATTTCTTCGCTAATTATCAATTAATAGTAATGATAACTTTACAAAGTACTTAAGAATTTTTTTACTTAGTAACAAAATTTCCCACCTTTATAGAGCATTAGTTGATTCTTTTACTTCATGATACTGTATAATTTTGACCATGAATAATCGTCTTTCAAAGAGCATACCAATTATTTCATTATAATGTCGAGCGATTGATCCGTCGAATTATCCTAATTTATCGTAATACTATCAAAAATTAGTCGAGTGCAATTCAATTGTTCCGGAAAGTTCTTTTACTACGGCTATCTGTTACATTTCCAATGCGTATTAACCACCTCTAATTACCCTCGTAAAGAAAAATTAATCCAAAAGAGAAAGCCCCTGCATCACCTCCGTCAAAATTCAAACACCAGCATTAATTCGTTCTTGTTTCACATGCAAAGCAGTCGTAACAATGCTGCATGGCACGCGAATTGTCGTGTAATAAGGAATAGCCGCGCGAGAGTAAAACTGCCACAGTCGAGAAGTGGAAAAATGGAATTCAAGGTCAACGCGACGTAAAATACGCTTAAAGTATCAGAATCCGCGGATTATTAAAACTGAGGAGCATCTGCTCGCCGAGGAGGAAAATAATTTATCGTCCACTCTTTCCCTCATTTCGACGGCTCGTTTCGAACGACGCACTAGTCCCTCGGATCGAAATTTTACTGAAAGTGCTGACTCGTCGTTCTGAGCCACTTCTCCTTCTTTTGAAAATACAATATGACTTCTTCTCGAGGAAAAAAGATGAGTGCAGTTCGCCGGGCTCGAATGTGACTTGCAAATTTTTTCTTTTCAGTAGTAAACTTCAATGCAACTAGTATAACAAAATGATCAAGCAATTTTCATTGCACCAATTTTAAAAATCGCACTTTATAATAGTTTCAAGAATTACCTTTTCAAAAATTTCTAGAAATGATCTATATATTCCTCATTTTATTTGAAATCAGTTTTATTCTCGTCTTAGACTCGAAAATAAAAATTTTTCCGGATCGTAAATGTTCAAAGATAGAGAAATCTGCCTCTGAATTGATTCAGATCTCTCGAAGAAATTCGCACTCCGATCTTTACTTTGCGGACGTATTTAGTTATAATGAATGGCATCTGCCTATTCTGGATGGGGACGGACGCCTCAGAGGGAGAAATGAATATTCATTCTGTCATCTTCATGCGGGATATGTGGATTACGAGGATGGACTTTCACTTTGAGCGCGCCATACGTATAGGCGTATCGCGGTGTTTGAAACGGTGGGGAATGAAGGGAAAAAAGTTTAACGGGCGTCAAGGTAATCCTAACCACCTTTTTTGGATGATTAATTTCTTAAATAAATATATTTACCTTTTAGATGCAAATTGAATAAGTGAAAGTCAATACATAAAATTTTACTTTTATCTTAGGGAAATAGGTACCATCAATTTCCGAATAACTTTTATCGGTTATACCCACTTGTTAAACAATGTGGTTATATTTGACGTCCGAAAGTAAAAAGTTTCTTGAAAGTCTCTGCTGGATAATTTAAAAAATGGAGGTTAAGAACATAAAATTAAGAACGTCATCAAATTTATTTTACTATAGATTTACACGCGTACGATTTCCTCTTCATTCCTAGAATGAATATGATTTAAAGGATACATTTAATTCTAGGAAAACGAGAAAATGGCTATTTTCTACATAATAAAAACTGAATAAAACATAAAGCGAAGCTTAAAAAGTAAAATTTTAAATCAAGGTACACTCAAGCGCGCGTGTTAAAGGAACTACCCAATTAATCGCGCGTATTAGTAAATCCAAGTACCCGATACCAGAAAATAAAATATCCCCGCAAGCAATAAAATTCCCCGGAGACATTGAAATATCGTACACCGCGTAACTTTCACGCATCAGCCACGATTAATCACCGACGTTTTTTTTCCCACATTCGCAGAGGAATCCCGCAAAAAGAAGTTCTTCAAGAAGAAGAAGAAGCACCTCCAGAAGCTGATAATGATCGGCATGCTGCTCAAGTCGAAGATCGGCCTCCTCCTGCAGCTGCTCTCGACGCACTTCCAGGTGAAGTTCTTCGTGATCGCGATCGTCAGCCTGCTCATCAACGCGGCCCGCTTCTGGCTCGACCTCAAGAAGAGCTACCGGCCGTCCAAGGTCATCTACTACGAGCACGCCCAGCACCAGCACCACTACGACCACGACGACGACCACGGCATCTGGGGCAGGTCCTCGGACGAGGCGCCCCAGGAGCTCGCCTACAACGGCTACGCGCCCGACCACCAGTGAACGACCCCGGCGGCTCGTCTTCCGCGTTCGGCGCGGCCTAATTTACTCTCTCATTGGCGATAAGGATCGTTCGACTTTTACGGCGTCGTGAGGCGGCATCCGGTCGAAATTAAAAATACATTTTAAAACTTTTGTACGGATGCTATATGAAAATCGAGTAGTGAGAGACAATGATATTCTCATTATAAAGTGTGAAATGCAAATGCATTTGCATATTAAGTACTCACCGGTACCGTACGGAGGAAATAGTTTACTTTTCATGCTTGACTCATGGTTCCATACTGTACACATTTATACAAATATTTATTGTGACTGTACAAACCTCACATTTCTCAATCATTAATTTATTGAATTATTATATTAGCATGCTGCTATATAATATAATAATAGGGAACTTAATTTATTAATATATTTATTAAATTAAATTCATAGTTTATAAACATATTTTGACAAATTTTTTCGCAAAGCAATTTTTCATTTTGTAAAATTGATCAACTTCAAAAATTTTCGCTTTTACGATAGAAGGATCTTAATAATAATTATAGATCATATAATTATTTTAAACATAAGACTTTTCTACCGTAAATTTTTACTGTTTAATAATAGTATGGTGC